>CM062296.1:142467174-142840739 GCA_031216915.1 Pictodentalium vernedei | reverse complement strand
CCTCAAAGCCAGCTATTCGGATATTGTCAGAATCAAATTCATTTTCAATATGTGTCTCCGTAAAACATATAATATCAAATTCGTCTATTTCGTCTGTAAGGTCCTCAAGTTTGTGACGAATACTTCGAATATTGTAGTGTAACATGGAGATGCCGCCATTGGGGGTGTCCGCATCGGGGCGTGGGGTTGCGATCGATATCTCCACTAGCAGCTAGGAACAGACATATTAGCCTAAGGCAGAGGCTTGCTAGACAAGCTATCGACATTCCTATTCTGGAGAAATGGTACATGTTATCGCCGGTTACACGTTTCCGTCTCAGATTGCCTCCACAATAACATTTGTTATAAAAATAGCCCACAGACATTCGATGTTGGACAGCATTAGTCGCCATGACTGTTGGCTGCGAAAAAATCTTTATCTGTTACCATGTCTATGGACTTCCTGTTGTTACATTGTCTCACACATAGGCGGTTACCGGTGGTTGGTTGAATTAGTTCAGAATTTTGGTGTACAGAATTGTGTGTGCATGTGCATACATGTACAGTGCAGGGATAGATATGGTGAGTAAAAATATATAAGGACTGGATATATGTAATAATTGTAGAGTTCTTGCATGTAAACTGACACAGGTGATTTTGTGAATGATTATGGTCTGGGTGATCTTTTAACTGTCCTTCGGGGGGGGGGGGGGGGGGGCGGTAGCTCAGTAGGTAGAGGTGCAGGCTGCAAGCCGAGAGGTCCTCGGTTCGAATCCCACCTGCGGCAACCGCGTTGTGTCCTTGGGCAAGACACTTCATCTCCACTGCCCGCGTGGGGGGCACGATGACGCCGTGTACTAAGGTGTACTGCACGTCGATGGTACGCATGTCTTCAACCAATCTAACCTGCCTGTTCTGCAGTGTGGAGTAACGATGTTGGGGAGCTGGCAGCTGCTCGTCGTTGCTCGGTGGTTCTCTCCGGGTACTCCGGCTCCACCCGTAAAACTGTCACGGTCATGATTAGCCATTGTGCATAAATATGTAACCTTAAACTTCAATAAATAAATAAATAAATAAATAACTGTCTTTCGTGGTGAAGAAGGTATCTACAGAGGATGAGATCTACTTTTGTTCTAAAATGTAATTATTGAGTGGTGGGTGGTCAGTTTAATGTCGGTATCAAAGTAATGGGTTACTCCGGTGAGGCTTGGCACAATTCGCTGGATCGTCCCAATAGGAACTCCACAGTAAATCGTGACAAACAACTGTCAACAGAGAGTATTTCAATTGAATGATTTCACCCCACTTAATGAGGTGAACATGTATAATTCGAAAGTAAGCAATTGTAGGTTTGATTGACTTCTGTTGGACATGTGTGTACCGTGGGGCAGGTGATAGAAGGTTACACTGATAAGGTTTGTCACAGTTTATTGGAACAACTATCTGCGACAGTGTTAGGTTTGAGTGACTTCATTTCAATTGGTACTATGGGGTAGATGGTAGAAGGTTCACTCATGAGGCATGCCACAGTTCGCTGGAAAGCCACAACAGGAACTCTCCAACAAATTACGACACACAATGCTAGGTTTGAGTGACTTCATTCCAATTGGTAGTATGGGGTAGGTGGGTAACAGTTTTCACTGATGAGGCATGTCACAATTTATTGAAAAGCTCCAACATGAACTCTCCAATAAATTGTGACACACACTGGCCATAAGATGTATTTGGACATTGATTGGTTTCACCACTGTTAAAGAGTTGAAACTGTAAATTATTTCACTGTTAGGTTGGACCTGTAGATTCCAACACCCTTTCAGAGTTGAACCTGTAACTGACTTCACCTCAAATAGGCAAGTAAGTACCATGTGTAGGCGGTTAGAAGCTTGTGCTGATGCGGCATATCACAATTTATTGGAAGGTCCCAATAGGAACTCTCCAACAAACCGTGACACGCAACTGTCAATAAATAGTATTCAGACTTTGATTGATTACACCACTTATTAAAGAGTTAACCCTTTACCTAACATGAAAAGCAGACGACACATGCAATAAAAATTCTTGAATAACTAGTTTTTTTCATTTTTTGTCTCAAAAACATAGGTTATGACCCCTCGTTGGAACGAGCTCGACGAGCTCGTTCCAATGAGGGGTCATAACCTATGTTTTTGAGACAAAGAATGAAAAAAATAATGAAAATTAATTGGCGATTTTTGAGAATAGCGCTGGCCGGTTTTGGCCGTTACGTTGGTAAAGGGTTAAGCCTAAATTCCATGAAGTAGGTAGTAATAGGTTTGATTGACTTCTTATCTATTGAACAAGTAAGTACCATGGGGTAGGTGGTAGGAGGTTATAATGATGGGCCATGTCGCAATTTATTGGAAAGTCCCAAAGGGCACTCTTCAACAAATTGTGGCAAACACTATCCATAAAAAGTATTTGACTTTACTTGATTTCACCACTGTCAAAAAGTTGAAACTTGTAAATTTTATCACTGGTGAGTTGAACCTGTAAGTTTCAGCTCTATTAAGGATTTAAACCTGTAAGTTTTATCAAATAGGAAGTAATAAGCTTGGTTCACTTCACTGTTATTGGGCACGTAGGTACTGTGGGGTAGATGGTAGAAATTTGTACCGATTATGCATACCACAATTTATCGGAAAGGCCCAATAGGAACTCTCCAACAAACTGTGATAAGCCGCTATCGGTAAATAGTATTCTAGCTTTGATTCATTTCACCCCTGGCAAACAATTGAAAACTGTAAATTTTATCACTGTTGAGTTAGACCTGTAAATTCCAGCACCGTTTAAGAGTTGAACTTATAAATTTCAACAAGTAGGTAGTAGTAGATTTGGTTGACTTCACTTCCAATGGACAAGTAAGTACCATGGGCTAGGTGGTAGCAGGTTACACTGAGGAGGCATATCTCAATTTATTGGAAAGTCCCAATAGGAACTCTCCAATAATTTTTGACATTCAAGAGTTTTGGACTTTAATTAATTTCACCACTGTTACAGAGTTGAACCTGTAAATATCATCACTGTTGGGTTGAACCTGTAAATTTCAACACTATTATTTAGTTAAACCTGTAGATTTCATCAAGTCGACAGTAATAGGTTTGTTGTCTTCATTTCTATTAGACAAGTAAGTACCATGGGTAGGTGATATAGTGTTACACTGATTAGGTCTATCACAAAGCCCCAGCAGTACTCTCCAAGAAATCGTGACAGTAGAAGGTTTGATTAGCTTCACTTCTATCGGACACGTAGGTACTATGAGTAGCTGGGTAGGTGGATGACGATTACATTGATGAGGCCTATCGGGATATTCCCCTCTGTCTGTGGAGGCACTTTTCATTTCTGAAAACAAGGGCACTAGGGTTTAAGGTTTAGGGTAACATAGCAATCACGTTCTACCATAGAATCCAAGATGGCGGCCTCCAGTATACAAAATGGACGACGGAAACACGTATCACCCTAACAATACGCGCTGCGCATGCGCACTCACACCACGTATCACTATGGAGATGACGTCACAAGATGGCCGCTCACGCGGGTTACCATGACAACACAACATGGCGCCACGGGGTCACGTGATTATGACGTCACATGAGATCCTGCATGAGATCCTGCAAACCATGCCCCAAAACCACATTACATACTACTTTGTATGAATAGCTTTAAATACTATTAACGAAAACCTATTTCTGATTTCATTAAAAATATTTCACCTCCCCAAAATCAGCCTCCATAAATTATCTTTTTCACTTTGTTTATTTCTGATGCTTTAACCCCTTTCACAGACTTGAATTTACTGGATGCAGTAAATTCTGTTTCTCTAGTTAGCAGGTGTTCTTACATGTATTAACTGATGATAACAAACGCAACATGGTCTCAGAATAACACCAAAGCGGAGAATTCGCGGCGACTGAACACACTCTGTCCAAAGAATCGACAGTGTCACACTTTTGCCATTAAGAAGTAAATTTGTAAAAATCTTTGAGTTTTGGAGTAACCTAATTAAGCAGCCACCTGAAATGGACTTTTCTACGGAAGGCAATATATCGGAGAGAATGAGATGTCAATTTTTTTTGTACACAATTGATTTTAGAGTGCCAGATTAGAAGAGAAATTACAGCTCTTAAAAAATATTGCCTACACAAAAGATAGATGACGTCAAAACCGGTCATGATTAGCCATTGTGCATAAATATGTGACCTTAAACATCAATAAATAAATAAATAAATAAATAAATAAATAAATAAATAAATAAATAACGTCACAAAAGCCAATGCCGAGATCGAATAAGGACTCGAGCGCGTACTCTAAAATCTTTTGATTTAAACACCCCCCCCCCCCCCCCCCCCCCCCCCCCCCCCCCCCCCCCCCCCCCCCCCCCCCCCCAAATCAACTGGGTTGAGTGAATATGAACCCAATTGGGCTTTTAAAAAGCTTTAAAAATCTTCTTTTTCAGAACCACTAGTCAGAATCTTTCAATATTTGGTATACATCATTGTTACGAGGGTCAAATTCAAGTTTGTTTAATTCAAGTCCCCCAGTTAATATTTGGGCTTCATATGGGAGCCCGAATTTTAAGTTAGTGCATACGCAAGCATATAAGGAGATTTCTTTAAAATTCTTCTTCAGATCCGCCAGTCAGAATCCTTTCATATTTGGTATACAACATCTCCGGGGGGGGGGGGGGGGGGTTCAGATTCAAGATTGTTCAAATCGGGTCCCTGGGTTAATATCTGGGCTCTCTATTGCAGCCCAAATTTTAACTTCGTGCAATATAAGGAAATGTCTTTTTAAAAATCTTCTTCAGATTCACCAGTCAGAATTCCCATTTTTGGTATGTAACATCTCTAGGAGAGCCAGATTCGAGTTTGTTCAAATCGGATCTTTGGGTTAATACTTGGGCTCTCTATTAGACCCCGAAATTTAACTTAGTGCACTATGAGGAATATTCTTTAAAAATCTTCTTCATCAGATCCACCAGTGAACATATTTTGATATTTTGGTTATCAACATCTCAGGGGAGGGGGGGTGGGGTGGGGGGGGGGGGGTCTGTTCAGATTCAATTTCTTCAAATCGGATCCCTGGGTTAATATTTGGGCTCTCTATTGGAATTCAAAGTTTAACTTAATGCAATATGAGGAGATTTCTTTAAAAATCTTCTTCTTCATATCCACCAGACAGAATTCTTTCATATTTGGTATATAACATCTCTGGGAGATCAGATTCGAGTTTGTTCAATTCGAGTCCCTGGCTTAATATGTGGGCACTCAATGGTCGGGGTGGGGGGGGGGGGGAGTTTAAGTTCAAGTTTGTTCCAATCCATTCCTTAGTGTTTTTTTCCATAAAATTTGCCTTTCAAACTGCAGTGACATAACAACCCTTGGAAGTTTGGCAGTGCTTGTCTACAGATGATAAAATTGAAAGTAGTCATGAAGACCTATGATAATAATCACCTGACATGAACGCCAAAGTTAAGAATAATTCCATAACTTCATTTCTCTGTAGTGTTGATGAACAATGGCTAACTGAATGTGACCCAAATACTTCTTTGAACCACTTTGTCATGTGAGCGATTAAAGCCCCTTGGGGCCTCTTGTTTTAAAATATCATTTTTACACTGTGTTGTCATGTAACTAAATGAGGCGGAAACATATAATTTTTTTCACATTTTAGAAACAGGGGTGATATGCGCCAATGTTACTTCAGTGGGAGTAGTAGTGGGAGTGGTATCGGCATTTTGTCATGCAATTTTCCAGGTTGAAGCCGTGAATTTGACAATAAATTATTTCACCCACATTCAGATTGTTCTACTTAGCCAGATAGTCTTATATGTTTTTAGTGGATTTGGAAAACGTAATACACGTTATGTGTTCGATAACTAAGTTAAAGAATATTCACATTTGAAGAGAGTAGGCCTTTTTGGCATGTCATTTTTGGAAACGCCAGGAAAATGTGTAGCGGAACCTAAACCAGCCAGGTTTCAGCGTGCCAGTCCAACGCCCGGGTAAATGGTGATAGGAATTGTTTTTTTTTTAATTATTAGTACGCGTAGAACCGAAATGGAAGACTGGATGCTTTCGCAAAGCTGCGACGCTAATGAGCCTTTTTCGAAACTGCCATCTTGGCTCTTAATCTATGCAAGGTCACAGGTCGCGAGGTGTGAACATTTCTAGAAAACACGTTGTAAGCAATGGGAGAGGAGAGTGGGTGAAGTGCTTCGGACCCCATTTCGGGAGAGGAGAGTGGGTGAAGTGCTTCGGACCCTATTTCGTTCATTAGTGCGAATTAAAACAAGAGCACCGCTGGGCATTGCATTATACGCCCGTGAACTGTTCAAATTGTACCATTTTAACACATTTGCAATTTTTTTAGAGTGCGAGAAATTTATACTGGCATATATATATATGTTACGGTCAGACTTTGAAATCAGTGATTTTGTGAAATGACTAAATTTTTCAGTCATTTGAGAAAAAGACTAACAAGTTTGAAGCCAATCGAAAAACAAATACTAAAGTTATCATCCGGAAACCAAATATTTGACGAATTCTAAGTCCAACAGGGGCCATAATTCAGCCAAAAATTGTTCAGACCGACCCCATATTCGAACTTGACCTGTATTTTGTTGTGATTAAACCACATACCAAGTTTGGAGCCGATCGGAAAACAAATACTAAAGTTATCACCCGGAAACCAAATATTTGACGAATTCCAAGTCCAACAGGGGCCATAATTCAGGCAAAAATTGTTCAGACCAACCCCATATTCAAACTTGACCTGTATTTTGTTGTGATTAAACCACATACCAAATTTGGAGCCAATCGGAAAACAAATACTAAAGTTATCATCCGGAAACCAAATATTTGACGAATTCTAAGTCCAACAGGGGCCATAATTCAGGCGAAAAATGTTCGGACCGACCCCATATTCGAACTTGACCTGTATTTTGTTATGATTAAACCACATACCAAATTTGGAGCCGATCGGAAAACAAATACTAAAGTTATCATCCGGAAACCAAATATTTGACGAATTCTAAGTACAACTGGGGCCATAATTCAGGCGAAAAATGTTCGGACCGACCCCATATTCGAACTTGACCTGTATTTTGTTGTGATTAAACCACATACCACATTTGGAGCCGATCGGAAAACAAATACTAAAGTTATCATCCGGAAACCAAATATTTGACGAATTCTAAGTCCAACTGGGGCCATAATTCCGGCGAAAAATGTTCGGACCGACCCCATATTCGAACTTGACCTGTATTTTGTTGTGATTAAACCACATACCACATTTGGAGCCGCTCGGAAAACAAATACTAAAGTTATTGTTCGGAAACCAAACGGACGGACGGACGGACGGACGGACAGACGGACGGACAACGCCATAACATAATACGTCCCGTTTTTTCAAACGGGCGTATAAAAACCCATTTAGCCAAGGATACCATTTGTTTAAGACAGTGACAAAATTGTATGAGAACTTTCATTATTTCGAAATGAGTTCCTATCGACTTAAATGATGTTTGAATGCACACCGTCCCGTGACTCTGTGGCCGTGGGCAATATTTCGGAACTTTCGGGGATTTCCCTGCCGAGAAACTCCGTGCAGCGAGTGTTTCCTTGTTGCCACTCAAAACAAGTCCTTGCCTGCGTATAAAAGTCGTTAAACCTGCGATAACCCATCGTTTAAAATCATCTAGGGTTGCCACTTCAGTTAATTCGAATTTAAACTTGATATTTCACGCAACTAGTTGGCTTGTCTGTCACAGAACTCAACGCGACGAACATGGAAATTGCTTTGTTTACATCCCGTGACCTGTGGCCTTGCATTGATTAAAAGCCAAGATGGCAGTTTCGAAAAAGGCTTATTCGATTGTCTTCATCTTAATCCTTTGTCGAATGTAACTGAGAGGTGTGAAAGCTGGGTCCTACTAAAGAACGAACACACACACAAAAAACGGCTCAAAAGACATTTTTTCCAACCCCTTGCAAATGTTTTCCTGGTGCCATTTTATGCCAAAAACACTGATGCCGGGGTGGGTGGTCAAGAAGGACAAAAAAATTTTTTTCCGATGCTTGCAAATTTTTTCGTCAGACACCTTTGGGCAAAATTGTACACCATAATCAGTGAAGTATCATTCAAGAACCAATAAAAAGACACTCAAGTTATCAGGGGGTACCTACTATGGATTATATACGATTATAAAACTGTTATTGCGGCTGAGCTATGATTCAGCTTATAGTGATACAATGTATGACATATTGAATAATGCAAGTTAAAATGCATCACTAATTGCAATTATCAAACACTGCACTCTAAGGATAAGTTATCTTGAGGGTGTTCCGTTTGATTAAATTTCTAATATGTTCACCCTGGTGAAATCGGCTGGCTTGGATGAGGAGCAAAGACAATTATGTGAAGGCAGGAACAGTTACAGATTTCAGCTGCAGGAAAAATTCTGTACAACGATGTATTCAGACCTATTACGAAAACACCAATGACTCTTATTGCCATTGTAGGAAGCATGTAACACAAAAACTACTAAACATTTGGTCGGATAAAACGGATGTTCTTTCAAGACCTGTCCTACAGTACACTGCGAAAAATATAGGTTCTCTTTAGAACCAAAACTGGTTCTAATCTTGTCCCTGAGATGGAACCAGTTCTGTTTAAACAGTATTCATTTCAAATCAAATAAATTTATAAAGATTAACATTAAATATTAACAGTATTATACATAAATTGAGGGAGGTTCAGTCGTAAGTTTAGAGCTTATACGAGGTTGTCTCAAATCATTATTAAGCAAAAGAGATATGAAAAGTTGGCATATCGAACCAGTTTTGGTTCTATTCAGAACCAAAACTGGTTCGATATGCCAAGTGTTTATATCTCCTTTGTTTCAAAATGTTTGGCGACTGCGTTGAATAAGCTCCAAGTTTACTGCTGAATCAACTTCAGTTCATGTAATATTCTGTTAAAATTGAATACTAATCTTGGTAAATTTATTTGATTTGAAATAAATACTGTTTAAACAGAACTGGTTCCATCTCAAGGACAAGATTAGAACCAGTTTGGGTTCTAAAGAGAACCTATATTTTTTTGCAGTGTACAAGGTCAATCACTCAATACTGTATGATAAAATTGGTTATGGTGCAGTCTGGTGGGAAGGATGATGCAGAAGCATGTATTTAGTGGGGTGGGTGGTTCAGATAACCCCGGAAAAAAATTGTAAAACTGGAAAAAAATTACATGGGGTGGGTGGGTGGGTCCTCCGACCGGTCAAAAACAAAAAATCGGCATCGGTGTCCGCAAATTTTTTCCTAACCACCCCCCACCCTGAACTAAACACTTTAAAATGATTTAGACTAATATACACACATTGTAGCTCTATGAGGGGGTTGTATTGATGGGTATGTTGAACTATCTTGGCCCAGTACTGGGCCCATGAGGTTTTGAACTAGCAGTCTGTTCGGTCTTGAGCGTCTTCATCTCTATAACTAGTCTGTGTGAAACACAGAGACTACTGTTTTTGTACGGTTTCTTCTTCTTCTTCTTTCTTCTGAGCACTTTTTTTGTCCGCACGATAACTCGAAAACGAATTGTTCTATCACGTTGATTTTTGGCATACAGACAATGAGTCACAAGTTCTCGGCACCCTATGATTTTCAGATTCCTGAGTCATTAGGGCTGTCCGTGGGGGTGTTTTGAAAAGGGTCACACCCATTTCTCAGGTGTGGTATGACCTATGGACCTGGGGTCAACACCAAATGCGTTAATATGGATCAAGGTCACTGAGGTCACCTTGGGTCAATGAGTGCATTTTTCAGAATTGCTGGAAATCGCATTTTTGGACCTCCAATGCATTTCCAAAGTCTATACATGCAAGAAAGTGGGCGTGGCCAAACATTTTGAAAGTGGGTCATGCTCATATCTCAAGCATGGTATGACGAATGGACCTGGGACCATCAACAAATGAGCTGACACTCAATGGGGTCGGGGGAGGGGAGCTCAAAATATGGGTCAAGGTCACTGAGGTCACCTAAGGGTCATTGAGTGCATTTTTCAGAATTGCTGGAAATCACATTTTTGCCCCCTAATGCATTCCCGAAGTTCATACATGAATTTTTACACGAAAAATGTGGGCGTGGTCAAAATTTTTGAAAGTGGATCCCGCTCATATTTCCATCATGTATGAAGTATAGACCTGGGACCAACACCAAATAAGTCGGTACTCGATACAGGTTGACAATATGGATCAAGGTCACTGAGGTCTCCCAGGGATCATTGAGTGCATTTTTCAGAATTGCTGGAAATCACATTTTTGGACCCCTAATGCATCCCCTGGTCGAACCCTTTGAATGCTGTGCACATATATGCCTTTTCTGGTTGAAAAAGGTCCTCAGTTCAAATCCCAGCTGCGGCAACTGTGTTGTGTCCTTGGGCAAGATACTTCGCCCCCATTGCCCGTGTGGGGGCCCAGTGGCATTGTTCATTAATGCGTACTGCACGGCGATGGTGTACTTGTCTTCAGCCAATGCTAACCCTGCTTGTGTGGAGTCAGTCTGTTGGGGATCCTGACAGTTGCTCGTCGTTGCTCGGTGGTTGTCTCAGGCTTCCTCTACCCGTAAAACTGTGCGACACAAGGTGACAGTGGCTATCAAAAGTGTCGTTAAACCCAATAAATAAATATCATTCATAGAAGGCATGACTTGATGGTGTAGCAGTAATATTTCTGCCTTCTATGCACTGTTTGTTAACATAATAACCGGAATACAATCAATCCTATCTTAATGTTTTTGTTACACTGATAGACTGTACTGGCAAATGAGTTCACTGAAGCAATAGCCACTATTTAAAACTTTAGAGAATATCTCATAAACAAAGAGTTAGAGAGAAAGCTGTAACTGTTTCATAGAATAGCATTGTATATTTATTAAATATCATGCTACAAAATTAATTCTCAAACTAAGTTGTGTAAAGAACTCTTCACATTTCAAAGCATTTTTAAAATTTATTCATTCTCAATCATAACTAAGGATCAGCAGGTTTCGGGCGGAGTGGTGTGTGGCTTTCTCGAATCACCTGTCACTATTATAAAGTAACGAAATGGAATATTTGAATGGTCTGTTTTTAACCCTCTTAATATTTCAATGTGAGTACAAACACCTTTCATATAACTCATGGCTACAGAATGTTTTTACGCTTTCCTTTCTGTAACATTTAATTCTATATGGAATGGGGCGCCTTTTAAGGTGCACCTTCCAAAGTAAGGCAATCTTAACCCTTTACCCAACATAACGGAGAAAACCAGCCAGTGTTATTCACAGAAATTTCCATTCAATTTTCATTATTTTTTCATTTTTGCTTGAAAAACATTGCTTATGACCTCTCATTGGAATTAGTTCGTTTTTTAAAGGGTTAAAATGGAGTATTTATTTTAACCCTCTCAGTATCTTAATATGGGTCCCCAAAATTTTACTTTTGCAGTGCATGAATAATGATAACACTTTCTGTTCCCACAATGTTGCTCTAAACACGCATGGGCATTGATGGGACCTCAGTATTTTGCCAATGCCAATAAGTCTTCAGATAGGCTCTTTGGGGCCTTTAAGGCCTTTTTACGTCTATATTCCAACATTAGTGAATTAGTTTACTCGCAACACATTTTCCAGAGGTACAATGTACCTTAACATTTTCTAGCTAATACGATTATTTGCTATCGTCTACAATTATGTCAGATCCGGAGTTGGTGGAGACAATATTTATAAAGTGGTTTATGCTCATACTTCAGGCTTGGTATGACCTATAGACAAGGGACCTACACCGAATGAGTTGAAACTTGCTTGAGGTTCAAAATGTGGTCCACCTCAAGGCGGCCAACGGAGGTGATTAAGTGCATATTTTTCAGAACTATTAGGAATTGCATTTTATAACAACTAATGCAATTCTGAAGATTATCCCTGTATCTCATCTTTCAATTTGTAAATTCTGTTTCTCAAGTTGCATATCCTATTTGTGTATTTAAACATTTCTTATAATCACATATAATCAAATGCCTTTAAGTTCCCCATGGATCTTAAGAAATGAAGACTTTAAGTATATGTAAATTATTTTTAACATGCATCAAGAATCAAGATACAACTAAGAGTAAAACAAACGGGCTCATATAACAATTGCACCAACCGGTGTTAAAAAAAATAAAAAATTGACAACAAATTAAAGCAAAGCTCCCATGTCCCATTTGGATAAAATAGTCACAACTTAAAGGGCCTACACAGGTTCATGTGTCAAAAAGTGGATTTCTATATATAAACCAGTCGAATTTCATTCCGTATGTCAAAATAAATACCTCTGAAAAATCTCCGGGTCACATAAGAAATGCCCAGGAACGCTACAAAATGGTCCTCGACAACTCAGTTGTTACCACATGAATATATATAAGCCTCATATAGTTTTTGGTCCCACGCAAAAACTATTTGTGCTTATTTATGTGGTAAACAGGAGTAGTATGTCTCGGGCTTTTCACCCCTATTCTGGATGACCCCGGTAGATGACCCCGGAAGTGACGTCATGTCACGTGACCTGGTGGCGCCATGTTGTGTTGTTATGGTAACCCGTGTGAGCGGCCATCTTGTGACGTCATCTCCATAGTGATACGTGGTGTGAATGCGCATGCGCAGCGCGTGTTGTTAGGGTGATACGTGTTTCCGTCGTCCATTTTGTATACTGGAGGCCGCCATCTTGGTTTCTATGGCAGCACGTGATTGCTATGTTACCCACTTTTTCTGAAATAAGACGGGGGTATGTTCGGTGGGTATGTTCCTTTGTAGAAGAGTAAATCTAATTACCACAAACAACCCGACAATCCTTCCAAATCACCAAAATCTATCCCAACTTTTACTATTTCGAATTCTTACAGAATTCTCTGCTTCTATTTATATATGTACTAGTTTATGTCTACCTAGCCATGTTCCTTTGTTCCGGAGTATATTCCAGTAGCGTAGAAGAGCCTATTAGTTGGAACAGCTTTACTTATTATTACTATAATTAGCTGTTCTAGTCTATTCTTGTTAGTTCTGACCCTATTCCAAGTACTCTTGTTGTTTCATTTAAATAACTAACCAATCAGATTGCTTGATTTCCCATAAGCTGTATGCAGACTTATCTCCCTTCTCTATAATAAAAGCCTATATCCAATGGCCATATCCCCAGGCACCCCAATTTTAGATCCCATTTTTGGGAAACACCCGTGGCTATGGAATCCCTTTTTTGTCGTATGAGGCCATGAGGGCTATGTAAAAGCCCTCAATGAGGCCTCATTTATTATCCCTCATAGCCTCATTGAATTTTGAGGTTATGAGGACCATTAAAAATCCCTCAATGAGGTATAATTTACTACGACTCTTAGCCTCATTTCAGTATTTGAGGATACTTATGGCCTGGTATTGTATTATTCGAGGATACCCATCGAGGATACCTTTAGGAGAATCCCCTTTTTGTCGTATGAGGCCATGAGGGCTATGTAAAAGTCCTCAATGAGTCCTCATTTATTATCCCTCTTAGCCTCATTGAATTTTGAGGTTATGAGGACCATTAAAAATCCCTCAATGAGGTATAATTTACTACGACTCTTAGCCTCATTTCAGTATTTGAGGATACCTATGGCCTGGTATTGTATTATTCGAGGATACCTATCGAGGATACCTTTAGGAGAATCCCCTTTTTGTCGTATGAGGCCATGAGGGCTATGTAAAAGCTCTCAATGAGTCCTCATTTATTATCCCTCATAGCCTCATTGAATTTTTAGGTTATGAGGACCATTAAAAATCCCTCAATGAGGTATAATTTACTACGACTCTTAGCCTCATTTCAGTATTTGAGGATACCTAAGGCCTGGTATTGTATTATTTGAGGATACCTATTGAGGATACCTTTTGGAGAATCCCTTTTTTGTCGCATTAGGCTATGTAAAAGCCCTCAATGGGTCTAATATAGTCTTACCAACTGCTTCCATCTTGTCGCCAAAGCTCCAAGGCCATTACAGGTCTATGGCCTATCTGTCCTATCATTAGCTTCTACAACAGTCTTGTTCCACTGCGGCCTTGTACCAGTACTATTGGCTTCTGTTATTCTGCCCCATATCTCATCCATTACTTCCTAGCTATACCTTCGCTCAAGCCTTCAGAATATTCAATCACTGTATACATATAAAGCATTCCGTAATTGAGATTCCTAGCCGATTCCGTAAAATATGGATTCCGTGAAAGAATGTCAAACTAGTCGGATTGATCGAACTAGTTGGACACCCACCCCTCACAGGGAAAAATATGCGGAAAATAAGAAAAATCTTACGATTTAGGGTTGGGTGGGTGTCCGGGAGGGTCGAATGCAAAAAAACGGTATCGTGTACACTGCAATTGTTTTTTTCCGACCACCCCATGCCCCCCCCCCCCCCCCCCCCCCTGAAATAGCTGGTTTAAAAATGTCCTTTCTTATATTTTTAGTAAATTATTAGTTTTTTTTTCATCTCCCGCAAATAGGTCTACCGATGTCATTCCCATTTTAGGATATAATTGCTTATTTAACGGAGTAAAAGCTCGTTGATCAGCTGCAGAAAGTACATAAACGAAAAAAAAACATGCGCGAAGTTGAATTTTAATTTTTGATAAATCGACTTTTAAGCATCTGTTGTTGTTTTTTTTTTTTTTTGTTTTTTTCAACTGGGTCCTATTTTCATTTTCTTTGTTGCCTGTCTGTTATGCTGGATGTTTTATTGTTTGCCAAAAATTCTACCGATGTGTAACATAGTTGGTTTTGTAATAAGAGAGGCAGCTTTGATTATAATATGGGGTTGTCTCTAGTGCATCGTGTTTGTTTTTATAACGACAATGTATATATACTGACTGTCTCAACTTTTTTCTTTTTTCATTTTTCTTGGAGGTGGGGGGGGGGGGGGGGGGGCTTCAAAAACCTCTTGAAAGATTGGTTGATGACTTCAAAAATACTTCAAGAGCTTTCCCCAATACTATTTTTCCCCCATTTGGCTTGTCCCGTCCTGGTGGAGTGAAAATTATCCCCCTTCCCGACGCTCGGTCCAAACTAATGGAAGCTCCACGGCCGGCCTGATCGAACTGGAGACAGACTATGCTTGTCAATTAGGGCTGGACCGGGACCATCAACAACTACTAGTGGAAGACGAGACATCACCCCTATATAATCACCACCACCTTTTACAGCCTGAGACAGATTATACCTGTGAACGAGGGCAGTGTACCTTCCCACCTTCGTTCCTTTCCTCGCATTTCGCCCTTTACCTTTCCAGTAAAGCCTCCATGCGCCGTCTCGGCCGTTCTTTTTCTTCTTTTTTCTCAGTTAGAAATGGTCCTAACTCCCTCTCAGGTCAGAACCAGTGCGAGAGGAGGTCCTCCCACAAAATGTACTAATCCCCCCCCCCCCCCCCCCCCGATGCTGGTGGAGTGCTGTCTTCCGTCTCGTAGTCTAGGTTTTCTTCAGTTTAACTGGGGTATCCAGAGCAGCCATTGAGAGTGGTCAATCAATGTGTCTTCAAACTTTGAAGTCAGAGGTGCGAAATGATCTATTAAAGACGAACGAAGTGGTTTGACGCGCCGAAGGCGCACAGGAACGATTTGGGGGACAAGCCCCTTTCGACCCTCAGTGACTGTAAATGATTTCGTATGTCTCGGCGTGTCAAAGGAGGAAAAGGAAGGAGGGATGAGGTTTAGCCCTTTCTGCCCTTCTTGCAGCTCTTCTTTTTGGGTGGAGGTTGGCTCGGTGATGGTGATGGTGAAGCTGGTGGTGGTGTAGAGGTGTTCGCGTTAAGTTTTTCTCGGTACTCTCTGCATTTTATACGTTCTGTTCTTGCCAGCTCTAGTTCTCTCATTAATTCCTCATAAGGGTTTAGTGGTTGTTCCGCTCCCGGGCTTTCCGGTTGTGAAGGAAGGGGGGAGTGAGGGGTGGGAGGCGGTGAAAAAGCAACTTCCAGTTCCTCCTCAGTCTCCACTGGATGTTCCTCATCCAACTGTACCGGCTCAGGAGCCGGCAGTTGATTGGGTGTACCAGTGGAACTAGGAGGGGAACTGGCGGCTGCCTCCAGAGCCTCCACCCCCTCACTCAACTCTTTCTTCCTATTCCGGAAGGCCTCCAAGCGCCGGGCGTCCCTGCGCTTGGTTGATGGACTCTTCTTCTTTTTCCTCTTTTCAGGGCCTCCGTGCCTCTTCGGGTGAGGACCAGTGGGAGAGGGGTTCCTCTCGCCAAGGGTACTACCTCTCCCCGAAGAGGGTGGTGTTGTGGTGTTCTCTTCTTCAACTCTAAATTCCAGGTTCAGATGAACGCTCTTGCCCATTTCCTGGATAGTCCAAGAGATGGGACAAGAGACGCCCAGAGCTGAGATGGCTTTCCTAAGACGATCCGGCAATTCCAGGTTTTCCATTGTTATAAACAAGGTCTTCACGCTCTGAGATCAGAAGTGTGAATGTGTGAATGTGGTGTCATCTAAGTGTAATGAAGTCATATTAAAGACATTTTTAAACCAGCTATTTATGCAAGCGATAATCCAACTCAATTTCACAGTGGATAAGCGGACTGGAAACCGTTTTTGTCCAGAAACTTCGGCTTCAAATATCGTTCATGAACATTTCCGAACAGTTTCAAGTTTCAAACGATATGCTTATTCGAAGATACACCATTAACAAACAATAATAAGTTGAACTGAATGTTATTAAATCACATGGAGTGAAATAATACGCGCATTTGTGAAGACACTATTTGATCTCTTACCGACCGGTCAGTTGCGAAATCTACCGATCATCAGTTGCCGATTGTCAGTCCGGTCAGTTGAGGATTTTTGTCCCGTTGTGAATAACGACATAATTGATTAAGTCCAATAATGTGCTCTAGAATTGTCGAATGACTCATTACATAGAAACCGATCCAGTGGCAGCGCCAGAGTTACAAAAGTGAGGGAGTACAGTTGGGGATTGTGCAGCGCCGAGCTGGGGTGGTTTTCCTGGGGGGGGGGGGGGGGTCCTCTCCCTAAGTGGAGAAATTTTTTAACTGTTTTGCAACAAAATTATGCGAATATGGATATCATTGGAACCGGCTGAACAAGCCGGTTCCAATAATATTCATATTTGCATGATTTCATTGAGTTATACCTTTGAGAATTTTTCTAAAATATTAAATTTTATTTATTTTTTAAAATTGCTGTAGGCTGATTTCCAAACGGATGGCTTGCACGCTCTCGATTCTAGCATTCGTCGAATACTCTTAAGCACTATGTTTCAGTCCGTTTAAACGCAGCATGCCTTGTTGCAATTTGGACCCTCGACTCTTGTTTGTTGTTTGCAGCTAGCGTGTGTGTGGGTGGACGGGTGGGGGCAAACATTATTTTCCAGACTTCTCTGATTTAGTGCACTTGGGAATATGGGATTAAGCATACCGACCATTACACCGCAACTTTCAATACAACAAAAATTAAAATGATAGAATTGTTTTACTAAGCTTGGCGAAAAAAGTGGAGGGGTAAGTACCCCCACATACCCCTCCATGGCGCCGCCACTGAACAGATCCCATGGAAAGATAATAACTGATATTTTGGACTATAAACACATGTTTTGCGTTAATTTTATATCGTAATGCAAATTATAATCTCTGGGTAAATAATAATTCACTCCGTGTTTAACTTCATTATAAAATTCCACCGAATATCGAACACTAGGCTGTAGGATGCATGGAACAAACATGATCGGCTCAGTTGAAATGCCCTGCCCAGATTAAAAAAACCCAAAAACATTAAGCTCAGGGAATGAAATCGGGGGCCAAAACAATTCCCATTTTCTGAAGTAAAGTATAGACTGTCGGGACATTTAACAAAATAGGTTAAGATAAAGTCCCCCACAAACGTCTCCTGTACAAGTTACAACACTATGGCATACGGCACAGTCATCTTGGATGGATAGGGGACTTCCTTGGAGGACGGACTCAACAAGTTCTACTGGAAGGCGTCACATCATCAACAACTGCCGTACAGTCTGGAGTTCCCCAAGGCAGTGTGCTTGGGCAGCTGTTATTCCTAATGTTCATAAATGACCTGCCTGATTGCGTCTCTGAGGGATCAACGGCTCGTCTATTCGCAGATGACTGCGTGCTCTATAGGAACATCAAGAGCGAACAAGATGCCATCCAATTACAACAAGACCTCGAGACCCTGCAGCAATGGGAAAGTGACTGGATGATGGAGTTCCACCCCAAGAAATGCCAAGTCCTGAACGTCACCAACAAAAGGAAATGCGTGGAATACCCATACAACATACACGGACACACCCTCGAAGTAGTCGACTCAGCGAAATACCTTGGAGTCAACATTCACAGAAGCTTGAAATGGAATCACCATATCAACCAGATCACCAAGAAGGCGAACTCCAC
Source organism: Pictodentalium vernedei (assembly GCA_031216915.1). Classification (NCBI taxonomy): domain Eukaryota; kingdom Metazoa; phylum Mollusca; class Scaphopoda; order Dentaliida; family Dentaliidae; genus Pictodentalium; species Pictodentalium vernedei. The sequence goes on along the minus strand of CM062296.1, from coordinate 142,822,298 downwards.
CTTAGCCTTCCTACGGCGGAATATCCACCAATGCCCACAAGAAACAAAGTCTCTCTGCTACAGGACCCTGATTAGACCACTCACAGAGTACGCAAGGGATCCGTTTACGGATGACAACATCAACAAGCTGGAAATGATTCAACGGAGGGCTGCCCGTATGGTATTCTCTGACTATCGGACAACCAGCAGCGTCTCCAACATGCTGCACCAACTTCAGTGGCCACTACTACAGGAGCGAAGAGCCCAGGCCAAGGTCACTATGATGTATAGGATTGTGTACCATCTGATTGACATTCCATCTGCTCTCCTGGTACCAACCATTTCACCAAGAGGGAATAACATCACCTTCTTGGTACCATATGCAAGAACCCTGGTCTACCAGAAATCATTTTTCCCAGATGGGATTAGGATATGGAACTCACTGCCATCTGAAGCTGTCAGAGCAACATCTATAGACAGCTTCAAGAAACAGATTGGGTCCACCACCATCAGACGCTAGACCGGCATGTTTTTTATATTTTAAGCGCACTGTAAATTTATAGAACTTTTAATTGCACTGTATAGACGTCCTTGCACCACAAATTGCGCCGGTATGAAAATACACTGTAGTGGAACAGTACCTTAAAAGAAGAAGAAGAAGAAGCGCAGGACAGGGGGGGGGGGGGGGGATTCGGGCTCCATGGTAAATTCTGTGACGGGCACACTTTCGAAAGTGTCGGGATACTGATGCAGATGCCGAAGGCATATGCCGCGAGGGATGGTAGGGGGTTGGTTGGGTTACTGTTAAAAACTGTTCTTAAATGGAGACTTCTAGCGGCTTTTGGGATGGAAAATCACATTATTTTTGGGCCGTCAAAGTGACATTTTTTAGTAGCATGCCTCAGATTTGCAAGTTCATCATTGGGTATCCAGTGACATAGATTTATTACTTTAAGATTCATGCAGTCCAAAATTACAACCGTCAGTCAAAACAGTTAGTGCAGAGCTCCATTTGCTATACAGCCCACGCCTCTTAACTGTTGGAACAGGAGTCAGAGCGGAGTTGGGGAGGACTGAACCAAGAATCCTGGACTGCTAGGCCAAGCCCGGACTCCCAAAGTTTCGGGCCCGCTAAACAAGCCCCCACCCCCACCCCATCCTCTCCCCGGCCTTGGTTAAGCGTGTAATTTCGTATTAATTGTTACTAATAAAACTGAACTTTTTCCATTCGACATTTTTGATTGCACTGCAAACAACTGTTTACAAACATACCTAATTTTGTTCTTCCAAAGGTTATTTGGTTGTTCGTTTGTCAACTATTTGAAAACAGTTTTAGGTACATTTTGGATGCTACAATAATGTCGATCGAGTATGAAAACAAGTTTGTTCTATTTTTTACCCGAGTTGTTGACCTCACAGGGACACTCCGATAAATGTCCAAACAAACTCAAACAACAACATACCATGGATAAACAACAAAATAAAAAAACTCCTCCGGAAAAAACAAAGACTATACAAGAGAGCAAAGAAAAATAACAACTGGAAAAATTATAAAGAACACCAGAAACTTTGTAAAAACAGCATAAAGAAAGCAGAGTGGAATTATATCAACTCCTCAATCCTCGAAGGACTTGAAAACAAAAACACTAAACCATTCTGGAAATACGTGAAATCGAGGAAACAGGACAATATTGGAGTCGCACCACTCAAGGCAAGGGGAAAACTAATCAGCGACAGTAAAACCAAGGCTGAACTGCTAGTACAACAATTCCAGTCCGTGTTCACCAAAGAAAAAGCCACTGAAATACCAAAACCCCAAAAATTTGTTCAAGAAAACATTGCAAACATTAAAATCGACATCAACGGCACAGAAACACTCTTAAGAAAACTGAACAAATCAAAAGCCTCGGGCCCAGATAACATCCCAAACACAGTTCTGAAAGAATATTCAAAACAACTGGCACCAGGCGTCGCAGCTATATTCCAACTATCACTAGACACTGGCATACTACCATCTGATTGGCTGACAGCAAACATCTCAAGTATTTATAAAAAAGGAGACAAACACCTACCCGAAAACTATCGTCCAGTATCACTCACATCTGTGCTATGTAATCTACTAGAACATATCATCTGTAGACACATGTTGGAACATTTCGAAAAATATAAAGTATTGACAAACCTGAACCATGGATTCAGATCAGGCTACTCATGTGAAACCCAACTGCTAACAACTACACATGACCTACTGAAATCCTTCGACGCCGGGAAACAGATTGACATCGCCATATTAGACTTCTCAAAGGCGTTTGACACAGTGCCGCATCAAAAATTACTCCACAAACTGGACAGATACGGAATAAGGGGAAACATCCATAAATGGCTTGAAAATTTCTTAACCACCAGAACCATGAAAGTAGTTCTTGACGGGGAATCGTCAACAGAAGTGACTGTTGACTCAGGAGTACCACAGGGAACCGTTCTGGGCCCACTACTATTCTTATCCCAGACACTGTGAGCTCAACTTACGACTCTTCGCAGACGACTGCCTGTTGTATAGAGAAATTAACACCTTCGAAGACCACTCCAAACTGCAGAAAGACCTATGCAACTTGGAAAACTGGGCCGAAGACTGGGGCATGAGATTTAATGCATCAAAGTGCTACATCCTATCAATAAAAAAGACAAGTCAATCATTCAACGCCCTAAACAACCAAATCCTGCAAGAAGTACAATCCAATCAGTACCTAGGCTTACAAATATCCAATGACCTAAAATGGGGAACACACATCGGAAATGTAGCAAAGAAAGCAAACTCCACCCTTGGCTTCCTCAGAAGAAATTTAAAATATTGCCCCATGGAATGCAAGAAACTCTCATATATAGCCCTCGTACGCTCCATCCTCGAATACGGGGCCATTATATGGGATCCTTATACAAAAAATAACATCAACAAACTAGAAAAAATCCAAAGACTTGCAGCCCGATTCATAGTAAATGACTACAGATCGAAAGAAGAAGGTAGCGTAACAACACTCCTGAAAGATCTACAACTACCACCACTCGAAGCCCGAAGGAAACAACAACGACTGACATTCCTATACAAAGTGGTTGAGGGGCTGGTACCAGCTCTTCCTATAGGTGACTATCTGACCCCAAACAAACGCACAAGGCTTGTCAGAGCAAAACAGTATCAAGGCTATACAAGCCACAACACAATAGACAACCTAGTGCGAAATAACACCAGAACTTTCCAGATACCCAAAAGTACAACTGAGCAGTATAAACATTCCTACTTCGTGAGAACAACCATCGACTGGAATAAGCTCAGTAACACAGAAGTGCACGCAGCCACAACAGACCAATTCAAAGCTGCATTAGAAAAACAAACACCATAGCGCACTCCCCTCCGTCGTATAAAAGCCAATAGGATTCTACGACGTAACAAATACAGATACAGATACAGAAATGTCCATATTTTTTTTACATTATTTACGGTCGTCTTAAATTAGAACAGTAGGCCTACTAGGAGACGACCGTAGAATTATTGTTTAGTTTCTGTAATAAAATGGGTTAAACAAGTCCCATCATTATAATATTTTGTACAGGTGTTTAGAAGGTCAGTATAAACTTTTCTGTGTATTTATTTTCTCATAAATTTACTTTTTCTACAATCGTCTACGGTCGTTTTTTTTGTACGTCCGGTGGTCTCTTGCGGTCTCCTTTTAGTAGGACCGACTACTCCTGTCTGTCCGAAGAGTTTCCTGACAACACAATAATGGCCACGTTTCAAGCTCGAGTGAAAGATGCGGAAGCGCTCACAGATTTGAACGAAATAAAAAATTCATTTAATGCTTTTTGTGACGAAGAGGAGAGAGTAAAGAATGAATTAAATGCCCTATTGGAGCATCAGATGGTGCTCGAAAGCAAGATGGTGTCACTTCATAAAATGCTTCCGAATTTGCAGATACTTCAGTCAGATTCAAAACAGCTGACAAATATGATATCATTCACCTCAACTTTAGCAGAGAATGTCAGCAGTAAAGTTAGACAGTTGGATTTGGCTAAAGGTAATGTTACCAGCAGTATAACAAGAGTTGAAGATGTACTGGACCTGAAATTCTGCACAGATGGTGTCCAAGCTGCTCTTCAGAATGAAGAGTATGAAACCGCAGCAGGCCATGTCCACAGGTTTAGAAGTTTAGATGAAAATGTTATTAGAATGACAGCAGATGCCAGTGAGGGAAGCACACTTGATTCTTCATTCCAATTACTTCATGAGGCGGAAGAGAAGCTCAAAGTAATAGTGAACAACAGATTTGATGCTGCCGTTCACAGTGGCGATGCTGCCTCAGTTGAGAGATTTTTCAAAATATTTCCTTTACTTGGATTGAATGAAGAGGGATTGACAAAGTTTGGAAAATATTTGGCGTCAAAACTGTCAGAAAAATCTGATGGTAATCTGTTATTAGCTTTACACACTGACACTGATGATAAGAGAGCAAATATAGTGTTTGCAGACACATTGACTTTGCTGTTTGAAGAAATTGCCCGAGTAGTTGAAATTCATCAGCCATTAGTTGAAACATATTATGGACCAGGTAAATTGTTTATTCTACTAAAAATTTTACAAAAGGAATGTGATAGACAAGCACGAAGAGTTCTTGACAACTTCAAACTGGCTAGGAAATTCAAAATGTTAAGTCAAAAAGTACAACAAAGTGTTATGTTTGCTAAACAATCTTCAACTGAAAAACTGGATCCAAAAGAGTTGGATGTTTTCTTGTCTGAGCTAGTAATATTGAATGCTAGAACAGAAATGTACCAAAGATTCTTCAGAAGAAGGGCAATAGCTGATGTGGATACATCACAAGATGAAAAGTTTAAAACTGACTACATTCTAGAAGTTGACAAACTTTTGAATGACTGTGACCTCCGAAGAGAAATGCAAGAGTTAATTGGGCATTTTATATCAATGGAGGAGTATTTCATGAGAGAGATGGTCTCCAAGGCTGTTAGTATGGAAATAGCAGATGAAGGCTCACTCACATCAAGTATGGTGGATGACGTATTTTATATTGTAAAAAAAAGTATAAGACGCTGTATTTCCAGTGGTAGTGTTGATGGTATATGTGCAATGTTGAATCATGCCTGTACCATACTGGAACATGATTTCCAAGAAGTCTTGTATTCAAAACTGAGAACAGGATTTCCATCAGGTTTTGATTTTACACAGGCATACAATTTAGTTCAAAGCAGTATACAAACTGGAAAACTGCAGAGTTCTGACACAGAGAAAGCAAAATATTCATTCCTTATAACATTAAATAATGCAGAAGTCAGCTGTGATTTTCTAAAAACCTTGAAAAATAGTATAGAGGATGATATAGTAAAAATTGGAAATCAAATTAATGAACAAAGTAAAGTGAAAATTGAGACTTGTTTAAATAATTTGGGTACAGTTTCAAGCAGGTTCAAAGAAGTATTAGACTACGGTTTCTCTCAGTTGAATGATAGTGCAGTAAAGCCTAGAATAAAACCAATGGTAGAGGCATTTATGTCAACCAGTCATAACTTATCGGAGGATGATTTCACCATATTTGAGGCAAATGATCCCTGGGTTCAGAATTTTATTGTAAACTTGGACAATATGTTGAAAAACTTCAAGATGAGCTTGATTTCTGCAAATTATGATAGATATGTAGGACTAATATCTGGTGAAATTACTACGCAGCTGGAGAAATCTGTCATGAAAACAACATTTAATAGGCTTGGAGGTTTACAGTTTGATAAGGAATTGCGATCCCTCGTGGGTTACTTGACTTCTGTAACAACATGGACGATCAGAGATAAATTTGCAAGACTCTCACAGATGGCAACTATTCTAAATTTAGAGAAGGTAGATGAAATATTAGACTATTGGGGATCAAACTCTGGACCATTGACTTGGCGATTAACGCCAACAGAAGTGAGACAGGTTTTGTCATATAGAGTTGACTTTAGGACTGAAGATATCAAAAGACTGAAGCTTTAGTATGGGAAGATCAAGCTTCAAGCCTTGAGGTATTCAGTTTTGAGAGGGTGATGTTTGGTCTTCTGATTTGGTTCGTTTTTCATGGCAAACTGGAAAATTGAATTGCAAGACCCAGCAAAACAATGGCTGAATGGTTTTACCATGTTTCTGCATAAACTGATCAAACTATCTTACCGGGGGAGGGGTGGCTCAATGGTAGACTGTTGGACTTCTCTGCTAGAGGTCCCGGGTTCGCTCCTCGACCGGGACGATCCGCGTTGTGTCCTTGGGCAAGGCACTTTATCCCGGTTGCCTACATGGGGGCACGATGATGCTGTTTACTAAGGCGTACTGCACGTCAAGGGTGCACCTGTCTTCAACCGCTGTAACCCTGCTTGAGCGGAGCTTGAACACAGTAAGAATGTTCAATAGCTGACAGTTGCTCGTCGATGCTTGGTGGTTCTCTCCTGGTACTCTGGCTTCTCCGCCCGTAAAACTGTCACGGTCATGATTAGCCATTGTGCATAAGTATGTGACCTTAAACCCCACCAAATAAATAAATCTCACTGGGGGAACTGAACTACATGTAGACTAGTCACTTAGTTTATCTGGCAAAGTGGCGAATGCTTCATGTTTTCATTGTCACATTTTCCCCCCTCATTGAATCATTCGGTGGGTGAGTCAGTAAGGGAGACAATGTCACAATAAGAGCGCATCAGAGATGAGTTATTCTAATATATGTTTTTTCTGACTCAGTAGGCTTAACAACTGATCCTCCAGAACTAAACTTCTAGATCAATGGGAAGTTAGGCTGAACCCAAAAGAGATAGTTACCGTACTTAAAGACAGGGATTTTTGTGGTGAGTGGTGTTATACAAACTATTTGGAATTTTTTCCAAGTTAAGGAACCAGAAGTGTTATTTACTATGTGTTCTTAACACATACTCTTGAGTGCCTAATAATAGTACAGGGCAAAATAATAGTACAGAGTGGAAAATTTCCTGAAAATTAATAATAGTACAGGGTCGAATAATAGTATAGGGTGGAAAATTCCAAGATGTTAGCCAACTGCTGTGCTTTGAACAGTTTTCAGACGTCTAATGCTTTTGAAGTGGTGAAGGGCTAAATTACTTTTGGTTATCATAATTTTCACATGGATTTGACATGTTGCAATTTATGGGAGAGTGCCTGTAGGCACTCTCCCATAAATTGCACCAAGGCAAAACCTTATAGACTAATTCATTCTGTTTCAGTGATGGTATGAAGCACATGCACTGGGTACTAGGTCTTGAAGTTATGGTACCAGTACTCAGAATGAAGCCCAAATATATGCTTCCAGCTCTCTATCCATTAACATTTCCATTGCATCCTGTGTTTGCTTGTACATGTACCTTACTAGTTTGTTTTGGTGAACTTCTTGAGATAAGCAGCCGCTCTGCACATTCGATTGCTGAAAATTAATAATCATACAGGGGCAAATAAGGATCACACAGGCGGGAATTTTGTTCGAAAAAGAATAATCATACATGTATGATTATTAGGCACTCAAGAGTACAGTGGCAAAATTTCAAAAAAGAGTACAGTGGCAAAATTTCAAAAATGACTCTAATCGACTGACCGTTCACGTGGGTTAGAGATGGCTAACCGAATGCTCGGCTACAGTACAGTCGCCTTGGACTGGTCACTTTCCACGCATGGGCAATATTTCCACGGACGCAATAATATTAGATTCCAAACACTAATTACCGAAATAATCATCAAAAATTTAATTAATGAAGCACCGGGTACAACCCGGTGCTTCATTAAATAAAATTTTGCAAATGATGATTTTTACTGCCTGGTAAACAGATGCATGGACATCACTGCCCACGTGTGGATTACGACCATTTCACGGCAACTGTACTGTATGTAAAAATTCTTAGGAAACTGCTTTTTTTTTATCATTAACAAGTATTCATATATTGCATGGAACTGAAATATATATAGCCTATATATAGCTTTTTATGGCAAAGATATAAAAATCTATCAAGCCACAAGAAAGGCTGCTTATTTGGTAGAGTGCTAGAAGCCGATATTTGGACTTTATTTTGAACTGCAGGTACCTAAAGTTAAAGACTTCATATTCTGTGGATGTCCTTCGTATTATCTTGTAAGTAAAATTACTTCATCTCTATCGATTTGCATTGTTACAATTTATAGGCACTCTCCCATGAATTGTAACAAGACAAAAATGTGTGAACAAATCTTGAGGCTGAGAAAAAAATTAGCACTCTACCAGTCAAGTGACTCAGACTTTAGCATTCAAGATGCAACCGTTGGCTAACCATTCATCCGTCCACATAGATTTAATTTTGCAAAACCACTATGCGAATGAAACAAGTGTTCTCAGCAAATTTTGCACACTGACATTGTGACATACAGTTAAAACTAGAAGTCCTGTCACGAATAGTGCGCTTATCTAGGCTTAATTGCGCGTTGGAATTGCGTGCGATTGCCATATCGATTGGCACCCAAAGCACGACAGGTTCTCCTGGTTACTCATAGCAAACACATGCAATGTTTCTGCCAATGGACCTCCGGGTTACCCAGAGGTCCATTGGCTGAAACATTGCTTGTGCACAGGCCATATGTACAGAATATGATAGCTTTAATTGGGTCATAACGCGCATGTCAACGTGCTATTTGTACGCATTTCATGACAGGACTTCTAGTTTTAACTGTACATGTACAAAAACTTAACTGAAACCAAGGTTCATTCCAGAAACTGAACCGAAACGGAATCTGTAAAATCAAAACCTCCCAACTGAAGTTCATTTATATTAGCAAGTGGAAAAGGCAGGTACAGGCCCGCAAATAAAATTTCTTTCTGATGGCTGTCATTGAGACAGGGACCAACAGTCTTGTGTCTGTTATTCCAAACTGGGCACCTGTCCCAGGATGTATATGTACATGCAGGACTGATCCTAGAAAATACTGAGCAGTACTAAGCAGTTCCGAGTACAAGTCAAATAATGTATAAAATAAAGACACATAATGTAATTTAGAGAAGGAAATGTCGTATTATAGAAAATTGTTTGAAGTTTTTATGTCTATTTGACAATTTATAGACATTTAAGTGTTGTGTTTCACCAGAAAACTGTGCACAACTCGGTACTTCGTATACATGTAATATTGATTGCATTTTGATGGGAAATGACCTAAAAAAAAACTTGGGTATTGTGTAGCGCTGAAATGGTTGGCGCATTTTTGTAACCGACTAACCAATAGCGATAACCAGATAATATCTGGTTATCCATGGCCATTATTTCACCGAATATGGGATCAAAACAATAGAAGTTGGAAAGCAGTATTCTCAAACTATTTGTAGTGTGTATACAAACGAATGTTGTCGAGTACTCGACAATGTTCGTTTGTATACACACTATGGAATAGTTGCTGCGATTTCTCATTACTCACGGAAACTGCCGATCAATAACAAAGTCTTGAATACCAAACTTGATTGTTTCTCAATATATACATCGCGGCTTCGATGTGTAATCTATCGCAAAGGAGAAGTGGCAGATTTACTACATTTTAAACGTGGAATGATGATCACTATCGATATTTCGGATAACCGGTTAACGTTTTTTCTAATCAGTTAGGTAGCTAACTGGTTCCAAACCAATAATCCGGTTAACCACTTCAGTACTAGTACTATGATATTTAGTGGATTGGTTGGTTTATTGGTACTGTTGATATATAAATCATAAATGTCACAAGCAGTGGCAGTAATAAATTCCCATCATCTCTTATCCAGACTTTTGACCAACAAAATCTGACAGCTTTGCAGTTTTATTTTAAATCTGTGATTTGTACCGGGATTCTTGAAATCAATTTATTCAACTTCTACAATATTAGGTCTGCATAGATGGGTGCAAGTGCCCTTACAGTTAAAACTAGAAGTCCTGTCATGAATACTGCGCTTATCTAGGCTTAATTGCGCGTTGGAATTGCGCGCAATTGCCATATCGAATGGCATCCAAAGCACGGCAGGTTCTCTTGATTACTCATAGCAAACACATGCAATGTTTCTGCCAATGGACCTCCGGGTTACCCGGAGGTCCATTGGCTGAAACATTGCTTGTACACAGGTCATATGTACAGAACTTGATAGCTTTACTTGGGTCATAACGCGTACATTAACGCGCATTTCAACGTGCTATTTGTGCGCATTTCAGGACAGGACTTCTAGTTTTAACTGTAGTGAGTATGAGATCGTCTCATTGTAATCAGGATTTCCAGTGCCAACGAGTTGGAATAATGGGCAAGAAAAAAGAAAAAAATTTCAGTATATTGTACAGCATATTAATTGAGCCCTTTTTAAGAGATAATTCAGTATACTAATACTTTCATTCTGCATTTACAAATGAAGTAACTTTTCACAGTGAATTAATTTCACTTAATGTCTGGAGGCCCTCAGTGGGCAGAGGCCCCTTTGCTGCAGCCCATAAAGCCCATGCCTTAATCCGGCACTTCAAGCAGGGTTGGCATTGGTTGAAGACGAGTGCACCATCAAATTCGAACCAAGGCCCCTCGCGGCTGGCAGTCTGCACCTCTACCTATTGAGCCACTGCGCCCCCTTTCCCAACAGTCCCTGCACCCAGAGTGTGCAGGGACGGCATATGCCAATCCCTTTCGACCCTTTCTAACTGTAAAAAAATTGAATCTGAATCATGTCCAGATAAGGTCAAGTAGCAAAAAACCAAGGTGCCCTGTGCAGTGGCATAGCTGGGAGGGGGGGGGGGGGGGGGAGGATGAAATTTCAATCATGTCCCCCATGTTAACCCAGTAAGGAACATCAGACAAGAAATTTTAATATCTAGCAGTTTTCTTGATTCTGAGTCCATTTGTGTCTATAATTCACTACTAGTTAGTCCACATTGGTCAAGGAAACTGCAGGGGTTTTTTTTGGACTCGAACTTCAACATTTTTCCTGGGGAAAGGCCAAATTCCCTCCAATGATGGGGGACCCCTCTCTTGTGATCGGATGAGGCAGTGAATCATATTCTGTATGCCCCTAAATATTACTCTCACCCCGACCCCCCCCCCCCCCCCCCCCCCTCCCAACCCCCTTTGATATCCTGGCTATGCACCTGACCCATTGATACGTCTTCTGTGGAGGTTTTATTATTTTTTGTTTCATAATATTTGTATATTATGCTTTTGTTTTTTCTCTTCAGTTATATACATTAGAATTAACTGTACCTTGAAATATATGTAACAGATGATGATGTGGTATGAAAATAGAAAATAGAGGGAATAAATTAAATTATTAAAGAATTAAATAAATATATTGATAGTCTATAATTAAGACTTCGTTTCATGTTTACCTTTGCATCTGTTAGACTTCTGTGAATTAATACTTCGCGGTAGCTTGTGGTTAAAGCACTGAACTTCAAACCAAAAGATCCACAGTTCGATCCAGACCAGTGATAACTGTGTCATTGGGCACATAATCCAGATTGTCCTTGAAGAGGGGTGTGATCCAATCAGTGCTAACCCTTCTTGTGCACAGGTAGTACAGTACAGCTGTCATGGACTGGTAACTTTTAACGAGTGGGCAATATTTCCACGGATGCAATAATATTAGATTCAAAACACTAATTATAGGAATAATCAACAAAAATTTAATTAACCCGTCACCCATCGTATCGCCTGCATCTGCCTGTGTAATATGCAAATTCAGCAACTGAAAAAATATTATTTTTTGAAAAATTTCAACAAAACCATATCATGTGACCCCTCTTTGGAATGAGCTCATTCAAAGAGGGGTCACATGATATAGTTTTGTTGAAATGTTTTGAAAAAATTTAAAAAATGATATTTCAAATAATAAATTTTGAAATTGTCTGCGTTGGGTAAAGAGTTAATGAAGCACTGGGTACCAGCGGGTGTTTCTTTAATTAAAATTTTACTGATGATTTTTATTTCCTGGTAATGCATGCATGGACATCACTGCTTATGTGTGTAATATGACCAGTCCATGGCGACTATACCGTGTATTCTGGCTGTTGTTCACCGTTGCCTGGTAGTTCTCTCCAGATACTCCGGCTTCCATCATCTGTAAAACTATCAGACACATGATGACTCGGGCTGTCGAAGTGCCGCTAAAACCCAAATAAATAAATTAAATAAATAAATAAACTCTTTGTTTTACTTCAAGCTCATGCATTTATTTTAGATATGAAATAATAGGACATTTCAGTTAATTGTAGGCCATGCTTTTGATCACAATCTTATGGTTAACAAGTTCTGCTTTTAGTTTATAGGTAAAATAGGACCTGGAAACCAACACCTGGGGCTAGGGATCTGCGAATCACACACTTTTTTTTAGCTCACGTTGACAAAGTCAAGATGAGCTAATCTCATCGCTCTCTGTCCGCTGTCTCCATCCCCATGGGAACCCCAGGAGCTAAAAATACAAATATTTTCAAACGCCCTTATTTTCCAAACCACATGAAACAGAGAGCTGTTATTTGGTATGAAGCATCCTTAGGACCAGTAGAATTCAGTGATAAAAGAAAAATTGCCATTGGTTATGTTAGGGTGTTCTGTACAGGGCATCAAAGGGGGCGCGGTGGCTCAGTTGGTAGAGATGCAAACTGCAAGCTGAGAGGTCCTCGGTTCGAATCCCACCTGCGGCAACCACGTTGTGTCCTTGGGCAAGACACTTCACCCCGATTACCTACATGGGGGCACGATGACGCTGTGTACTGAGGCGTACTGCACGTCGATGGTGCGCATGTCTTCAACCAATCTAACCCTGCCTGTGCTGTGGTGCAGAGTTCAGAGTTACGATGTTGGAGAGCTGACAGCTGCTCGTCGTTGCTCGGTGGTTCTCTCCGGGTACTCCGGCTTCCTCCACCCGTAAAACTGTCACGGTCACGATTAGCCATTGTGCATAAGTATGTGACCTTAAACACCAATAAATAAATAATAATAAATACAGGGCATCAAAAAAATGCTGAGTCAGCATATTTGCAAAAATTTTAAAAAATCTTTTCTCCAGGACCAATGGTCAGAATCTTTTGATATTCGGTATACAGCCTTTATAGGGGGTCAGATACAGGTTTGTTAAAATAAAGCCAATTGGTTCTTATTTGGGCTCAATACAGGAGCCAAAATTTTTAACTTAGGGCAATGTGGGGAATATTCTTTAAAAATCTTCTTCTTCAGAACCACCAGTCAGAATCTTTTAATGTTTGGTATACATCATTGTTATGAGGGTCAGATTCAAGATTGTCCAAACCAAGTCCCAAGGTTAATATTAACTTAGTTCAATATGGGGGATATTTTTTAAAAAATCTTCTTCAGATCCACCAGTCAGAATGCTTTCATATTTGGTATACAACATCTCTAGGGGGTTAGATTCAGGTTTGTTCAAATCGGGTTCATAGGTATATATTCAGGCTTGCTATGGTAGCCCAAATTTTAACTTCGTGCAATATGAGAATATTTCTTAAAAAATCGTCTTCTTCAGATCCACCAGTCAGAATGCTTTCATATTCAGATTCATGTTTGTTCAATTTGAGTGCCTGAGTTAATATTTGGTCTCCATATGGGAACCTGAAATTTAACTTAGTGCAATATGAGGGAATTTCTTCAAAAATCTTCTTCAAATTCACCTGTCAGAATCCTTTCATATTTGGTTTATAACATCTGTTGAGGAGTCAGATTCAAGTTTGTTCAAATTGTTTCCCTGGGTTAGTATTTCGGCTCCCTATGGTAGCCCATATTTTAGATTACGGCAATACGAGGAAATTTCTTTAAAAATCTTCTTTTTCAGATCCACTGGTTAGAATGCTTTCAGATTTTGGTATACAACATCTCTAGAGGGGTCAGATTCAATTTTGTTCAAATCGGGCTTGAAGGTTAATATTTGGGCTTGCTATGGTGGCCCAAATTTTAACTTGGTGCAATATGAAGAAATTTCTTTAAAATTTTTCTTCTTCAGATCCAACAGTTAGAATGCTTCATATTTGGTATACAACATCTCTAGGGAGGTCAGATTCAACTTTGATCAAATCGAGAGCCTGGGTTAATATTTGGGCTCCCTATGTGAGCCGAAATTGGCCATGTAGCTGAAGAATTAGAAATTTTGTATTCAGTACCCTCTAGAGGTGTGTAACTAAGATTAATCCCAATAGGCTGTATCAAGGGGCTTCATAGGAGAGCTCTACATTTTACATTATGATCAACTGAAGAAAAGGCATGATGCTCAGACTATTTTTGTCACTCCTGAGGGACTCAAGGATTGACTATATTTATATTTATTGGTGTTTAAGGTCACATACTTATGCACAATGGCTAATCGCGACCGACTCAAGGATTGACATTGTATCCTATGGAGATGGATTGCTTAATGTAGACTCATTCTTGGACTCTGTTTATATGGTGTTCTGTTCAAGGTGAGTGTTTCAGGCACTGTGGGGGCCACTTGTTTTGATTAAATCTCTAATCGAATTGTGTCTCTGATATTGATATCGAATCTCGAATCGAATCTTCATCGACAAGTTATTTCATATTGCTCCAACCAGAAGTTACGGTACACTGTGATGACCCTTACAAGACTGGCTGACACCTTAAACACCAATAAATAAATATTCTCTGGAGCACCGTCACTGAAACAGCTTGGGCTATTATCCATAGTTTTAGTTTTTGAAGGCTTAACTTGTTACAATTCACGTTCTAAAGAACGTGAATAGTAACAAGTTAAGCCTTCAAAAACTAAAACTATGTATGGATCATGTTCTGGGCAAAATTCACTATTTACCTAACAATTAACCATTGTCAGTTACTCAATTAAATATGCATGAAATGTCTCGTCAATTTTATCCAGTTTTTGTTGGAAATGTAACAAATTGAAGTTAGTATGAGAGATTCGAAAAAATTGAATCTTGAGACTGATTCAGGATCGATCTCAAAGCTGACATATGGTATCGATATCGAGTCAAATCTCGAATATTCGTAGCACCATACCTGGGGCAGAAGTCTTCTGAAGTGGTCAACAAAGGTATAATAATAAACAATTGGCTAAACTTGACTTCTTACTCTTCATGCAGTCATATGTCCATATAGATATCATGTTGAAAAGCCTGACTTTAAACACCAATAAATAAATGAATAAATAAATTTGATCACAACACTATTCATCAAACTGCGACCTACTATCAGTGGTATAAATGCCTTTGGTGTTTCATTTATAACTGCTTAGAAGAATGAACAATGACGTTCTGATTTTTAGCTCAACTTTTACGTAGTCAAATTTGAGGTTTTGTCATTGGCCCGTCATCCGTCTGTCCGTCCATCAACAATTCAATATGGCTCGGGCTAGAGGCCATATTTATGAACCGATCTTTACAAAACTACTTGGGTACCTTTGTTATCACCGTGGGATGAGAATGAGTGTTTTTGGGTGTGGTCTGAAATTCAAGATGTCCATCGACAACCATTTTGTACAATCAAAATTACGAAATTAGTGCAATCAGTTTTTTGTACAGAACTTCTGTAGGAAAGTTCTGATTTGAATAAATTTTTGTATGAGTGTTTAGTAACATGGAATACATCACATATAATACAGGTTTTTTTCTCGTGCAGAAATTATGCAAATTAGATGAACTTTGATTTATTCATTGCTACTTAACACAGTAAGTACACGTCAATACAGCTCAGGCTAGGGGCTGTATTTATGAACAGATCTTCACAAAACATCTTGGTTATCTTTGTTATCACCTTGGGACGAGAACGAGTGTTTTGAGTATGGTCTGAAATTCAATATGGCTGCCGTAGCCTTTTTGTACCGAAATTAGGTACAGTCAGTTTTTTGTACAGAACTTCTTTATGAGGGTTCTGATTTGAATAAATTTTTGAATGAATGTTTAGTAACATGGAATACATCACATATAATACAGGTTTTTTTCTCATGCAGAAATTATGTAAATTAGACAAACTTTGATTTATTCAGTGCTACTTATACACAGTAAGTGCACATGTCAATACGGCTCGGGCTAGAGGCTGTATTTCAGAACCGATCTTCACGAAACTTCTTGGGTACCTTTGTTATCACCCTGGGACGAGAATGAGTGTTTTTGGGTGCAATCTGGAAATTTTCAAGATGGCCGCTGGTAGCCAATTAGACAATTGATTTATTCAGTGCTACTTATACACAGTAAGTGCACATTTCAATACGACTCTGGCTAGAGGCATCTAACTGTCACCCACCTTTACAATATTTTACCTGTACATTTGTTACAGGCTACGGTCAGTATTTATGTGCAGATCTTTACAATACCTTACAAATACCTTTGTTATCAGGTCATTACCTAGATGTGTGTCATTGCTGTGTGACATACTGAACAGGTACATGTCTTACACAAGTTTAGCTACAGTGTCATTGACACTTTCATTTTGTTTATTTATTTATTGGTGTTTTAAGGTCACATATTTCTGTACAATGGCTAATCATGACCACAACAGTTATATGGGTGGGGGAAGCCAGAGTACCCAGAGAGAATCACGGAGCAACTATCAGCTCCCCAACATACTAACTCCATACAAGCAGGGTTAGTATTGGTTGAAGACAGATGCACCATCGGTGTGCAGTATGCCTTGGTACAAAATTCCAAGTTTGTTCAACAGAAGAAGCAAGTGTCCCCAAAAACTGAAATTCTTCAAAAATACTCTTCTCATAAACCAGTCACAGTGCTTTGAAAAAATTTGGTATGCAGCTTCCTTACATGTATATGCTCAAGACTGAAGTTTGTTTGATGGAAGTTTCATTCAATATTTGGGCTCATGTTGGGAGGGGAAATATTTTTGGCTCCGCCCCTAATTTCTGTTTTCCAGACTGGGGGCCAATTTGGGCCAAATTATACAGTAGTATTATGGGACACATACATGATTTATGCCTGATAAAATATGTTTGTGTCCTATTGGAATTCCAGGAGCTAAAGGTAGAAAGAAATCCAAATGCCTATATTTCCCATACTGCACAGAACAAAGAATTGTTATTTGGTATACAGCACTCCTAAAATCACTTGAAACTAAGGACCCCAAAAACCTCATATCAGTTTTGTCACTGGGTACCATGTGTGGTTGTATGTGTGGGGGGGTGATGGAAAAATGCTGAGTCAGCACTTTCCAAAAATGGAAAAAAGAATTCTCTACTAAACTACTAATCAGAATCTTTCGATATTTGGGGAAATAGATTCAAGTTCGTGCAGTTCAAGACCTTGGGTTCGCATATGGACTCCATATGGGAGTCCAAATTTTAACTTTGCGCAATATGAGGAAAATTCTTTAATAATCTTCTTCACATCCACCAGTCAAAATATTCATATTTTATATTAACCCTTTACCTAAGGAATCGGCTGCATCCACCCATAATATGCAAAATTAGCAAATGAAAAAATATTTTTTAAAAAAATTGGATAAATCATATCATGGAATGAACTCGTCCCAGTGAGGGGTCACATGATATGGTTTTGGTGAAATTTTTTGGAAAAGTTGGGAAAATAATATTTAAAATAATAAATTTCGATATTGTCTGCGTTGGGTAAAGGGTTAATCAGCCATAGGGGGGGCTCAGATTTAAGTTTGTTAAAACCAATCTGCGGGTTCATATTTGGATTCCCCATGTGAGCCCAAACTTTAACTTATTGCAATATGAGGAATATTTAAAAATCGTCTTTTTAAGATTCACCAATTAGAATCTTTTGATATTTGTATACATCATCCTTATAGGGGCCAGGTTTGTGCACATTTGTCCAAATCAAGTATGTTATTGGCTCACCTGACTGAAAGTCAGTGTGAGCTGTTGTGATCAATCACTGTTTGATGTTGATCTGTCGTCTGTGAACATGGTGATTGGCTGATTGCGATCCAAAACTTAAATTGGAGGTGATTGTTCTGACATCACATTTTGTTTTTGTTCAAACAATTTGCCCAGCCCCATTGGGAGTGGGGGGTGGGGAGGGAAAATTAAAAAAATCTTCTCATGAACCAGTGGTACGATGATTTGATATTTTGGTACTAAGCTTACTTTTGAGGTGAAAAATCAAGTTTGTTCAAAGGAAGTTCGTTGAGTAATATTTGCCCTTGTAATGAACCAATGAGCCGATTTGAACCAAATTTGGTATGTGATATTATTGAGTCATAAGTACTTGACTTCTTCCAAAAACCTTTTTCATGCAACCCAAGGGAACCCCAGGAGCTAAAAATAAAATATTTTCAAACGCCTTTATTTCCCAAACTGTATGGAACAGAGATCTGTTATTTGGTATGACGCATCCTTAGGACCAGTAGAATGGAATGGTAAAAATAAATTACCATCGGTTGTGTCCTAGTGTACTGTAGCTGGAATCGAAAAAAGTGCTGAGTCAGCATAGTTTCAAAAATGTTCTTCAAAACCACTGATGTGGCAGCCACTTTTGTTACAACAACCACATGTGTTACAGTTCATCAGTTTTGTTACAAAATCAACCACTTTTGTTACAAAATGAGCTTGCCACTTTTGTTACAACCATCGCCCATTTTTGTAACAAAAAAACCTCGCTCACCACTTTTATTACAACAATCGCCCATTATTGTTACAATTTTTGTCAGTGTGAAAAATGAAGTAATCTGCAAGAAATGCGTGATGTGACGGTCAGTCATGATTATCTGGAGCGCTTGCTCAGTGGTTAGAGCATTGGTCTTGAGATCAGAATGTTGTGAGTTTGATGCCTGGCTGGGGTAACTTGCATAGTGTTCTTGGACAAGGCACTTAATCCCAATTGCCCACTTGGAATTACGGTTGCGCTATGTGTTGAGGCGTATAGCACGTTGATAGCACACATGCCTACAACCAATGCTAACTCGTTCCAGTGGGATTATTACGTTGGAGAGTTGACGGTTACTCGCCAATGCTCGGTGGTACTCTCCAGGTACTCCGGCTTCCTCCACACGTAAAACTATCTTCGTCACGATATGACATCAGCTATTAAAGTGTCATAAAACACCAACAATTCAATAATGATGATCAAACCAAACTATTGTGGCGTATGTTCAGTAGTAATGCCACACTCTTGCTTTATATTGGGTGATAAAGTAACCTTCCACCTTGCGATGTCATTGTCGTGGTGATATGTAGTGTATCGTGCACATGCGCACTCGTATATCTGTAATGGCACATGCCTATCGGTGCAAATTGTAGGAGATTCCAACTTCTTGAACCTTGGACCTTAGTAGTATGTGGTGTTGACTTCGTGTCCTTTTAGAAGGTTCTCATCTGACGTCATCAGTCACGTGACTGGAAGGTGTGGGGAGAGGTTGCCATGGTAGCCTGCGTGAACGGCCATCTTGTGTTGTCATTCCCATGGTGACACGTCCCACTGCGCATCATGTGTTTCTAAGGTGACGCACTTTTGCCAGCCATTTTGACTATGAGCGCCGCCATCATGATTGTTAGAGGTAGCACATGGTTGCAATGGAGCCTAATTGCCTTCCTGTTGTTCTGAGGCAGGTTCGATTCAGCGGGCATACATTGTGTGCGACTGGGGATAGCCAGACCAGTGGAATCTGCTGTGGTTTCTTTTTACCTTGGTCGACCAGCTACCCTCCTGGCCCCCAGCAGGCTTACGTGTGCCTCCCTACGAGACCCCTGAAATGATACATCTTGGGGGGGGGGGGGGGGGGGGGCGCCCACTGCTACTACTGCCTCTACCTCATAACAGAGGCCTCACCTCGCACCCATCTTATCCTCATACAAGGAGAATGATCCCTAGTGATCACCGCAGGCAATCACTAGTGATCACCCAGGCTACCACTAGTGATCACTTGAACCGAGATGAGGATAAGAGGGGAGTGAGGTGAGGTCTCACCTCACACCCTTATTATCCTCATATGGGGAGAATGATCACTAGTGATCACCACAGGCGATCCAAGTCAGGTGACCCAACGGGACGAGCGAGAGCGACACAATCACCTTCAGGCGATCCAAGTGAGGTGACCCAACGGGACGAGCGAGAGCGATACAATCGCCCTTCTTCCATAAGCCCTTGCCTTCCACAATTTACTCAACGCCTCATCATTCCTTGCAAGGAAAACCTGCCCTGGGACCCTACTCCCGCATCCAGACCACGAGCGACACAGTTCCACGGTGAGCCAAACCCAGCGGAGAAACTTCGACCAAAGGACTTCCGCACGTGACCCACCATCCCATCCATGCGTGACCCTTCCCAGTGACCCTATGCCTATCTTCTCCCCATCATCCATGGGGACCTGTCCTGGGGACCCTGCCAAATAACCCTGCAAGAGCAACACAATCGCCCTCCCTCCCCTCTCCTTCCAGAAGACCCATCCTCCTTCTCCCAGTGACCCGGGACTCACTTCACACCCCTCTTATCCTCATATGGGGAGATGATCACAACAGGCCATCACTAATGATCACCATAGGTGATCACTAATCAGCATTTCACAAATTTATTTTTTGCGGGACCCATTTATTTTTTGTGGGACCCATTTCCAACGTGTTTTAATCACATGAATTATGCTTATTTATCTTCAGATGCAAAGATCGTTAGATTGTTCAACCACCACATCAAAAGCTATTGCAGTAATCATGTTTAAAGAAATTAATTAGAGCTGATACGGTTAACCGATTAATCGACTAACCAATAATCAACGTCTTGATCGATAAAAAAAGAAATTGATCGGTTAACCATTACTTTTGAACTACGGTATTATATGGGTTAACAAAGGAACAAACTTGCTCCAAAACAGGCAGTCATTGTCACACTGGCTCACATCAATTATATGAGACAGAGTAACGCATGCCAGTTACATGCTGACATACTTGTTCACTTGCATGATCATTATACTGTATCAGTAGCTGGAAATGGTCGATCTCCACCCTTCATCAAATGCGGGTAGCAGACGATACTTGCACAAGAAATTCTTCAGTTACTAAAGATTTTCAATGTTTGTCTCAAAAACATAACTTATGACCCCTCATTGGAACGAGCTCAACAAGCTCATTCCAATGAGGGGTCATAAGCTATGTTTTGAGACAAAAATTGAAAACATAATAAAATTTGAATGGACATTTTTGTATATGACGCTGGTTGGTTTTTCTCATTGCGTTGAGTAAAGTTTTAATTATATAAATCATGAATGGTATGGCAGTTATTCAGCTACCTATTAAGGCAAGTGATTAATCGGTTCACCAAGGTTAATCCATGCGATTAATCAATCAAGAAAACCCTTTAATCGTTTCAGCTCTAAAATTAATCTAATTTTATTAAATTTTATCTGATGAAAAAATGCTTCTATTTTTGCGGGAATGGGAAATGGGCCTCCTTAACAAGCATTTGCGAGAACGTCACGGGAATGAAACGACCTTTCTCACAATTTGCGAAACCCTGCTAATGAGCACTCGAACAGAGATGAGGATAAGAGGGGTGTGAGGTGAGGCCTCACCTCATAGCCTCGACCTCATACGGGGGATGTTCACTGGAGGCTATGAGGGCAAGATGGAGCCATGAGATGAGGGCTGAGTCGGGGAAGGCCGTGAGGTGGGGCTAAGAGGATAGGGGAGGCCGTGAGAGCTATGAGTTAGGGCCTCATTGAGGCCTCTCCCCATAGGCATCTTGTACTCGTGTGGGGCGAAGCTCACAAAGGTCCGTTTGGGTAAGTTTTGTGGGGATTTGATCCAATGAAAGGCCTGTTGAGGTAGGTTTGGGTCATTGTTGGATTGTTTGTAGTGATTCTATGTACTCCTGTTGAATAGAACACACCCTCAGAACATGCCCCTGTCCAACAAGAAGGCCATTGGGCCCCATAACAACCATGTGCTACCCATAACAACTAAGATGGCAGCACCCATAATCAAAATGGCTGGCGGAAGAGGGTATCACCTTAGAAACGTGCTACACATGCGCAGTGGGAACATGTGTAACCGTGGGAATGGCATAACAAGATGGCCGCTCATGCGGGCTACATGGCAACCTCACCTCCACCCTTCCAGTCACGTGACTGATGACGAATGAGAACCTGCAAAAAGGGCAAGAAGTCAACATCACATACTACTAAGGCTCAATGAGTTGGAATCGCCTATAATTTGCACCGATAGGCATGTGCCATTACAGATATACGAGTGCGCATGTGCACGATACACTATATATCACCACGACAATGCCATCGCAAGGTGGAAGGTTACTATATCACCCAATAAAAAGCAAGGGTGTGGCATTACTACAGAACATACGCCACAATGGTTTGGTTTGATAATCATTATTGGATTGTTGTCACACTTTAATAGCTGATGTCATATTGTGTCGAAGATAGTTTTACGTGTGGAGGAAGCCGGAGTACCCGGAGAGTACCACCGAGCATCGGCGAATAACTGTCAACTGTCCAACGTAATATTCCCACAGGAACGAGTTGGCTTTGGTTGTAGGCATGTGTGCTATCAACGTGCGATACGCCTCAACAGATGGCTCAACCATAATCCCAAGTGGGCAATTGGGATTAAGTGCCTTGTCCAAGAACACTATGCAAGTTACCCCGGCCAGGCATCAAACTCACAACCTTCTGATCTCAAGACCAATACTCAATGAAAATCTGCTTCTTCAATCTAATGGTCAGAATCCTAATGGGGCAATGGTGGGGGGTGGGGGGGTGGGGGGTTGTTATTCAGTTCAAGTTTGTTCAAGTTCAGTCCCTAGGTTGATATTTGGGCTCCCTATAATCCATTACTGAAAATCTGGGCATTATTTGTGTGGTAGCATCTCAATACAGAAAAAAATCATCTTACTGGACAATAGAGTTATGAATAGTTACTTGACTTAATTCCTCTGTAGCATTTACTGATCATAGATGCTAATTAAATCCTTCTTTAAACAACTTCCTCAGGTGAGTGCATCAGGCCCCTTGGTTCCTCTTGTCAGCTCACCTGACTGAAAGTCAATGGGAGCTTGGAATCCATCGCCCGTCGTTCCTTAACTTTTAAAACTTGTCTTCTTCTTCAAAACCACTGGGCCAAAATCAAACATATATTGTATACCCTTTCTACTATGTTCAAATGAAGCTGCTGCCATCTTCAGGGCTGAGGATTATGCTCCAAAAGCCTTAGAATCTTTAAAAATCTGTTTCTTATGAACCACCAGAGAGAATGCCTTGATATATAGTATGGAACTTCCTTTTGTGCTGAAGATTAAAGTTTGGACAGGGAAAGTTTGTAGCACAATATTTGGGCTCATGTGGGAGAATGCCCATTTTGGGCTCCACACAAAATTTGTATTTCAAGAATTGATTGGCTGATTTGAACAAAATTTGGCATGAAGTCTAATCGGGTCAAAAGTACATGAATGATGCCTGAAAATCTTTTCTCACAGCCCCATGGGAACCCCAAGAGCTAAAAATAGAAAAAAATTCAGCCACCCACATTTCAAAAACTGCATGGACCTGAATAATGTTCTTTCGTATGCAGCTTCCTTTGAACCAGTGGAAACAGATGATCCCCAAAAATTGCTATCACTTTTGTCATGTGGTGCCGTATGGGGATGCCCATTTTAACACTGTTGGTAATGAGTCATCACCTTTCTTGTGCTCCATCGACTAAGTATTCTTCTTCAGAACCTTTGGGGCAAATCTAAACTAATTTGGTACAAAGCATCTTGGTAGAGTATTATACTCATCTGAGTTTTTTTCCCCAAAGAGTTGCTTCTTCCCCTGGGGCTGAGGTTAATGCCCCAAACGCCTAATAAATCTTCTCATGATCCACCACAGAGAATGCCTTGGTATTTGGTATGGAACTTCCTTTGGTGGTGAAGATTAAAATTCTTGAAGGAAAGTTTGTAGGTCAATATTCAGGCTTTCTGTGGGAGCATGCCTATTTTGGGTTCCACTCAAAATTTGTATTTCAAGACCCGATGGGCTGATTTGGGGTATGTCTAAACTAATTTGGTACAAAGCATCTTGGTGGAGTTTACTCTTCTGATCTTTTTCCCCCAAATTTTCTATGCCCCTTTGGGTGGGATTAATGCCTCGTAATCATAAAATGCTTTCAAAAATCATCTTGTAAAGTTGTAAGCCACTCGCAATAATGCTTAGATTTCTGATATGGAACTTACTTTAGCGATGCAGATTTAAGTTTTTTTCAAAGGAACTCAGTAGGTCAAAATTGGGCTCCCTGTTGGAAGATGCCCATTTGGGGCTCCATTCAAAATTTCTATTTCCGAAACTAATGGGTTGATTTCAACATTTGTCATGTATTATAGCTGGGTCATAAGTACTTGACTTATGCCCGAGACAACTACAGAAGTTAAAAACAAAAACAATTTTGCACGCCACGCGGACACTTTTTTGAGACTTCACAGAACAGAGCTGTGTTTTTATCTGAGAAGCTCTCCAAGGGCCAGCAGAAACAAATGGCCAAAAAAATTGCCTTTGGTTTTGTCATGGCAAATCAAAAAAAAAAATAAATAAATAAAACATTTGCTTTTGATGTTCATCACTTTAACTGACACATACTCATCTCTTTTGACAACTTGAGCCAGGTGAACATTTTAAGCTCACTTGAGCCTTTAGTTTAATACTTTATTTATTTATTGGGTTTAATGATGACACATTTGACAGCCAGGGTCACCTCATGTCGGACAGTTTTATGGGTGGAGGAATTTGGAGTACCTGGAGAGAACCAGAGGCAGCCGCAAGTAACTATCAGACTCCTCAATGCACTAACTTCACAGAAGCAGGTTTATTATTGATTGAAGACAAGTGCACCATCAGCATGCAGTATACCTTAGAGCACAGCACCCCCACATGGGCAATGAGGATTAAGTGTCTTACCCAAGGATGCAACGCATTTACTCCGGGTGGGATCAAACCCTGAACCCTTGGGTTTGAAGTCCAATGCTGTAATCACTGAGCCACCATGCCCCCCAGACACCACCTAACCTTCCTAAGGGGGGCTGTATATCATACATGAAATAATTCTGACAGATGGATCTGAAGAAGATTTTTAGAGATTATTCCTCATTCTGCACGTGTTAAAATTTTGGTTCCCATAGGTGGGCTAAATATTAACCGAGGGACTTGATTTGAACAACTGGAATCTGACTTCCCTAAGGATGATGTTGTACCAGATATCAAAAAAATCCCCCATGGTGGTTCCTGAGAATAAGATTTTGAAAGAATATTCCTCATATTGCGCCAAGTCAAAATTCGGCCTCCAATAAGGAACCTAAATATTTATTTATCGAGGGACTTGATTTGGACTGACTTAAATCTGCCCCCCCCCCCCCCCTAACTAATAACGACGCTGCACACCAAACATAAAAAGATTCTCTGACTGGTGGATCTGAAGAAGATGTTTGAAGATTATATCCTCATTGCACTAAGTTAAAATTCATACTCCCATAGAAAACCAAATTATCGACCGAGGGACTTCATTTGAATAAACTTGAATCAGACCCCTGTAAGGATGCTGTATAACATATACTATTCCAAAAAAGTAGAGGATTTCCAAACTGATGTTGGTATTTTCGAAAAATGGTATTGGATACGCGTGATTTGACACATCAATATGTTACCAAGTTCAGTGTGGATCATGAATGTCACCAGCCCACGAAAACTTCGTGCAGGTTTTTCACACGAGCGCCGCGTTAATGTCTGTGGGGTACGTTTTGAAATTTTCATTTGTACTGGGCGGGCTTTTTCGGAGGTCTCATCGTTCTTTTATTGGTATAAACTCGTCCATCAATTGTTTCTGGACATAACTTAACTTTTGAGGTATGCGAAGGCTGACACGTGACGAACGTTTACGTGCCGTTGGTATGTTGGAAGCTGACAACAGAGACTGCAGTGGCTCAAATTCTCAACGTTGCTCAATAGGTGATTAGCAGGTTGTGGTCACGCTACCATTAGACAGGCAATGTTGATGACAGACGTCGGTCAGGTCGTCCATGGGCGACAACTGCTAACCAGGATCGTTTCATCCGAACGACGTCATAACGTAACAGCCATCAAAGTGCCTCAGAAATTGGACAGCAGCTGCACCGTGCGACAGATGTGCGAGTCAGTGGTCAGACTATCCGAAATCGCCAATACAGCTGGAATTTGTACGCTCGACGACCTCGAATAAATCCACGTTTGACTGAACGTCACATCGCAGCAAGGCGTAATTGGTGTGGAGCATGACAGCGCTGGGACAATCGTCGGTGGTGCAACGTCATGTTTTCCGATGAATCGAGGTTCACTCTCGACTTCCACGACAGACGAAACAGAGTGTGGCAGCGGCGGAACGAACGATGCCATGACGTTACCGTTAGGCAGCACGGTCGTTTTGGTGGTGGATCGGTTATGGTGTGGGGAGGCATAACCAGGACAAGCAGAACATCATTATGTACATGTCATCCAAGGGCGTGTCAAATGGCAGTACTACCGTGACAACATATTAGCAGCTCATGTGACGTCATTTGTGCGACGTCACGGCCGTCGATTCATTTTCAAAGACGACAATGCAAGAGCCCACAGGGCTCGCGCCGCTAGACAGTCCCTCCAGGAGCAGAACATCACTACAATGTCTTGGCCAGCACTAAGTCCAGACCTTTCACCAGTCGAGCATGTCTGGGATTTGCATGGCAGGCGCCTAGGATAACGCCAACAGCCCCCACCAATGTCCAGGAACTCGCCGCTGCACTGCAGGAAAACTGGAATACCATCTGTCAAGCTGATATTGGACGTTTGATGAAGAGTATGCCACTTCTGATCCGCACTTGTTTCGCGAACCGAGGAGGATTTACAAGGTACTGAAATCTTGGACTAAATGTGGTAAATTCTCTGACTGGCCGTCCGTGTCTTCTGCAGCTCAGTGCGTGGAATGTGTGCTTGTTAGACATCCAACTATCTCTGAAATCACTCAGCAGATGACACAGTGCAATGCCTCAACTGTCTTTCTGATGAAAATATAAATATATTTCTTCATATATCTCACTTTTGTCAAATATCCCCTACTTTTTTGAATAATATATATCAAAAGATTTTGACTAGTAGTAATGAAGATTATTCCCTCAATAGGGAGCCCTAATATTAATCCAGAAGCTTGATTTTTTACAAACTTGAATCTGACTCCCCTGAGGATGGTGTATACCAGATACAAAATGATTCTCGTTGGGGGTTCGTGAGAAGATTTTTAAATCTCAGTTGGGAGTCCAAATATTAATCGAGGGCTTTGATATGAACAAATTTGAATCTGTCCACCACACCCAAGGATTCTGTATACCAAACGCCAAAGGATTCTGACCAGTGGAACTGAAGAAGATTTTGAAAGCTGATTCCCCATATTGCACAAAGTTAAATTTTTGGTCCCAGTAGCGAGCCCAATTAGAAACCGATGGGCTTGATTTGAACAAGGTTGGATCAAACCCCTGTTAGGATTCTGTATATCATATATTAAAAGATTCTGACTGGTCTGGAGAAGAAGAGTTTTAAAAATTATTCTTCACCTTGGATTAATGAATTAACCCAGGGACTTTGGTTGAATAACTTGAATCTGGCTTACCTAAGGATGGTGTATTCCATATATCGAACGATCCTGGTAGGGGTTTGTGAGAATAAGATTTTTAAAGATAATCCCTCGCATTGGACTGGATTAAAATTTGGGCTCCAAAATAGAGACCAAATATTAACCCAGGGACTTGGTTTGAACAAACGTAGATCCAACCTCCCCAAGAATGCCGTATACCAAATATCACAAGATTCTGAATGGTGGGTCTGAAGAAGCAGATTTGTAAAAAATATTCCTTATATTGCACTAAGTTAAAATTAGGGCCCCTATTGGGAGACCAAATATTGACTGGGGAGTTGATTTAAGAAACTTGAATCTGAACCCTATAGCGATGTTGTGTACCTGATATTAATATTCTGACTGGTGGTTCTGGAGAAGAAGATTCTTTAAAGAGTACTTCTCATATTGTCCC
Organism: Pictodentalium vernedei; assembly: GCA_031216915.1. NCBI lineage: Eukaryota > Metazoa > Mollusca > Scaphopoda > Dentaliida > Dentaliidae > Pictodentalium > Pictodentalium vernedei. The sequence goes on along the minus strand of CM062296.1, from coordinate 142,794,308 downwards.
AAGTTAAAATTTGGGCTCCTGTGTTGAGCCCAAATATGATGAACCAAGGGGCTTAATTTGAACAAACTGGTATCTTACCCTCTTATGGATGCTGTTTTCCAAAAAAATATAAAGATTTTGATCATTGGTTGTGGAGAAGATTTTTAAACTTTTTGCAGATGTGCTGACTCTGCATTTTTTCGTCACCCCCCCCCCCCCCCCCCGCCCCCCCCCCGCCCCACCTATACAGAACACCATGACACAACCGATGACATTGTTTTAACATTCCATTCTACGGGTTCTCAGATTTTGCATACCAAATAACAGTTCGTTCCGTGTGGTTTGGGAAATATGGGCATTTGAAAATATTTCTATTTTTAGACCCAGGTTTCCCACGGGAATTTTGTTCCCCATGAATCACGTACTTATGACTCAATAATCCTACATACCAAATTTGGTTCAAATCGGCACTTCGGTTCAGAAAATGGAAATTTCAGACTGGTCAAAAAATCTTGCCCCTTTCATTGCAAATGTAAAAATTGCTTTACCAGGTTCATTTGAACAAAACTTTATCAAAGCACAGTACCACATATCAAGTCATAGTGCCCATTGGTTAATGAGAATTTGTTTTTTAATTTTGGACCATTTTCCCCATCCTCTCTCTTTGGGCTGAGCAAGTTGATTTGAACAAAATCAAAACACGATGTCAGAACAAACTATCACCTCAAATTTAACTGAAATCGGTCCAATGGTTTAGAAGAAGTCGTGATGACCATGTTCATATATTTATAGGCGAATGGAAATTTTTTTAACCCTTTACCTAACGTGAAAAGCAGACGACACTTGCAAAAAAAATTCTTGAATAACTAATTTTTTTCATTTTTTGTCTCAAAAACATAGGTTATGACCCCTCGTTGGAACGAGCTCGACGAGCTCGTTCCAACGAGGGGTCATAACCTATGTTTTTGAGACAAAAAATGAAAAAAATAGTGAAAATTAATTGGCGATTTTTGAGAATAGCGCTGGCCGGTTTTGGCCGTTACGTTGGGTAAAGGGTTAAAGTTTGTAACAATTTTTTTTATACCTATGGAATTTATGCAAAGCCATACTTCACAATCACATTCTTAGATCTGTCAAATTAGAAATGTGTTCTATATAAACGGAACTCCAGCTGGAAGAACAACGTTCTAATACATATTCAGATTAAGTGAAAAAAAACGCACTCTGCTATTTTGAGAGCTTTAAAAATATTGGCGCTTAACTGGTTGAGTGTTGAAAGCCAAATATAGTGGCCTTTGCCATCTGCAGTACTTGTCAATGTTAAATACCCTTCGTTAATAAATATTAAATTGTGTTATTTTATTGGAGAGTGCCTATAGGCATTCTCCAGTAAACTGAAATAATTGAATATTTATGTGCAACAGTACAGTAAACTGAAACAATTGAATATTTATGTACAATAGGACCTCCAATGTCTAGAACTCTTGTACATGTAACATACTTGCAGGCTTAAAAATAAATTAGCACTCTACCAGTTAAGTATTTTAGAGGAATATTCACAGGGCTGGTTTTCCGCCCTGTAAAAATTGGTTACAGGGCTGTTTACGGGGCTGGGGCTGATCAGTCCTGCTAAAATGTAAGCAATGATATAGGTGATAAGGAAGAAGGCATTCAGGGCGTGGATAAGAAGTCCGCAGGAATGGAAGGAAGCTGTTGGACTTCACATTAGGGTACCAACACGGAAACTTGGGTTCAGAGTGAATGACGAACTGAAAAAGGCCATATAATGGCAGAAAAGTCAAATGTGATGCGAACAGGAGGAGTGGAAAACTCAAGAAGGTAGAAAGCGACGAGAACAGGGTTTAGCAAAAGAAAAATACCAACAAACACGAAATAAGTAAATAAGATTAAATACGATAATCGGAGAGTGCGGAACAGCAATCTTATTAGGACGATGAGAATGATGGGGGGGGGGGGGGGGGGGGGGGGGTCGAGTTCGAAAGCATTTTAGAAATAGGTGAATAAAAGAAACAAAGGAAGTCATTCACAGAGTATTCAAGTAGAGGGCAGAAATCCAGACAATCAAGACCACATCGCATCAGAACTAGTCAAGCACTGGGAAAAGGTACCGGTAAACGATAAGCGACGAGGCGTGGGGAACCCATACCAACAGAGTGCCACAATGAGGTCGCGAGCAATTCATCGAACTTCGTATTGTAGAGTTTGCTTAACGGGTTTCGTCACAATGTGTAAAGGAAGGAGAATACTGGCGTATTGATCACAGATTTATTTGTTCTAATGCATACAGAAAACAACCAAATAACCTCACCTAGATTCGAGTGTCTCGCATGAGTACGCCAACGGAAGAGAGAGCGATTGGCGCCCTACTCCACTATTTATCAGGGCTGGGGTCAATTACATTGAAAGTAATTAATTACAATTACAATTACATTGGGGAAATGCAATTACAATTACAATTACTTGTTTTTTAAAAGTAATTAATTACAATTACAATTACTTTTTGAAAAGTAATTAATTACTTTCAATTACTTTTCACAACTTTTTGGAGAAATCACTGACAAATTATCTTTTGGTAGACCCCAGGGTTAACATGGAAGTCTATCAACAGAACATTTGCAAGTGGTTTTTAAGCCCTTTCTCAGAAATTATGAATTTATATTGGTGGAAAATACAACTGTCAGGTGATTTGGCCATAATCCACCCTCAATGTAGTGTATACTTTATTGCACTATGAAATAACAAGAAACACTCAGTAATACAAAGCAAAATTAAGAGATGCAATTTCGTCATGTTTGCTTGTTGTAAAAAGTTTTATATACACTTCTGGCAAGCTGTTGGTGCCAGGGGTATAAACAATATAATAATACCAGAAATAACTGCTCAATGAAATATTATTACCTCATGACAAAATGCTGAGAAAAATTCTGAAAATTGTTTAAGATTGAGAATAAGTCTATATGAAATGAACCCGCATGAGAACATAATTTGAAGTTTATTACACAACAACTCATTTGTGACAGGTAATAGCTGAAGTGAATGAGTTAGATCAGCAAGTCAAGTTAATTGGTTTTCTTTCAGTACAGTTAATCCCCTAATTGAAACTCGAATTGGACAAAAGAAACTAAACATAGTTTTAGATTCAAGTGTTAATCTCCTAATTGAAACACAAATTGGGACAAAAGAAACTAATGTAGTTTTGAATTAAAGTGTTCATGCCTTAACTGAAACTCATAAATACAGTTTATTGCAAAAATCTCCATTCAAATTTTATTTTGTTTTTAATTTTTGTCTCAAAAACATAGCTTATGACCCCTCATTGGAACAAGCTTATTCCAATGAGGGGTGAAAAACTATGTTTTTGATTGAGACAAACATTGTTGAACATTTTTAGTCATTCGAGAATTTATTTTGCAAGTGTTGTCTGCTATTCACGTTGGGTAAAGTGTCAATTAATAATGTTAATTTTTAAAAATCTTACCTTTAGATGAGTTAGAAAGTTTGATGTACATTTCGATGATCCAGAAATAACTGATGTGCAGTGTTTGCATCTCGCTTTTATAGTTCCTGTTGCATTATCTGGTATGTCAAAATGCAAAGTTAAACTAGACGTGTTTATAATGAAACGCTAAGCGACAATGAGAATAAGTTGAAAGCAGGGGTATTTTATAACTCTGTGCAGCCATATTTTATTTTAAAAGACAAACTTAACATTTTTTGTGTGAAAAAGACCAAAGAGAATTACTGTTAGAAGTATACATGATTATCAAAACATAAGCCATTTGACATTCAAATGATTCTCTCAGCACAAGCAATCCAAGCAATGTTATCATTATCTAAACACACTCTTGCAAACAATTCATCAAACAAATCTCAACACCATAGATACTAATACTGTAATAAGAGAGACATAAGTATTGAAACATACTGGATTTTTGAACACTGAATGTAAGTTTTGAAAATATTTTTTGCTAAATGTAATTGAAAGTAATTGAAAAGTAATTGCAATTACAGGAGAATTTTCAATGTAATTAATTATATTACAATTACAAGTAAGTGAAAAAATCCTCAATTACCAATTACAGCCAATTACTTTAAAAAAGTAATTAATTACAGGTAATTACAATTACCAATTACAATTACCCCAGCCCTGCTATTTATACCTCAGAATCGAATGGCGCGAAAATAATGTCCAATCTTAGAGAATCATCATAAATTAAGGAAAGTCACCCCTACAATGCCCACCCCTTGGATTGACACGTCCCGGTCAATTTTCTAATGCTTCAGTGCATAGGTCCTTTCTCGGGTCAATGTCTCAACACATTTGTCCCTCACATAAAACTTCTGAATGATCTTCTCTTCAAAGAATGTACAACATGCGCGATTATCCAACTCAATGCAGACAGGTTTTGGAACCACACTATTATCTTCGTCAAGGAGACACGAGAGACGACGTTTCTTAGGAGCGTGACTGGCAGTAGAGAAAATACTCTCGTCATCAGAAGGGCACAGTCTTAGAACACTTCCTTCGCGTGCACCAGTCACCCCACGATCCGGAGCTCTAGAAACTGCTGCTGAGGTCATCAGTGGTGTTACGGAACGACTCCTAGCAACTGAACGCCCCCTTTCTGCATGCTTTAAACTATGATGTCTCTCTCTATCAACTTCCTAGAAAAACGTCTGTTTGGACTTTCCGGGCAACGATAGTCCTCATGCTTAGTATGTCTGTCATAAACATGTCTTCTCAACGATGAAGCACTGTTATACGTCTGTCCATATGTTTTACAACGGTGATCAACAGAGTGTCTATCCGAATCATCCTGCGTTACTGGAAACGTCGCAACGGGTGGTCTCTTTGCTGGAGATTTACGAGCAGTCATCTTTGTTCTGGCCATTTTTACTGCAAGAAAAGAAAGTATGTTCTTGTTCAAAATTGTATGTTAATCCCATCCAAATCGTGAAGGAGGTTTGCGACGAGGCCGCAAGCCATATGGTACCCCAAGTGACCAAGGTGACGGTGAAGAGTTTTCGCCAGTTTCTATCATACCATCATTCGAAACATCATCCTCCCTCTTAATGTCCTCACACTTGGTATCATTCCTAACCGTATTTACATAACTGTCATTTCCACACTCTGTCTCTTCCACATCTATCACCACAGGTCACATCTATCACCACAGGTCTTGCACGGTCGGCCAATGTAGAATCACTGCTGTTGCCAATAGTTCCCCGAGAATTCGTCGATGACACGGCGGATCCCCTCCGTGCTGATGACATCCATGACTTATCACACGCCCCTAAATATGGTTTTAGCCTATCAAAATGGATTACCTGTGGTCGGCTTCCTGGGGCTTTCTTAATACGGTACACAACATCATTTAGCTTGTGGGTAACCAGAAATGGCCCTTCCCATGGACAATGCAGCTTTGGGGAAGACCCCTTTTTGCGAACCGGGTTATGTAGCCACACAGCGCTCCCCATGGGAAATGGATCGCCGAAGGCTCTCTTATCGTGTCCTCGTTTCTGCCTCTTCATGCTACCCTCTAAGGTTCGTCTGGCATTCTCATGTGCAGCTCGCAGCCTCTGCTTGAGAACTTCTGCATATTCTGTCACAGACTGTGGCTCATTCGGTGTGGGAGGACTCAGTACATCCAAGGGAAGATCGATTTCTCGCCCGAACGTCATGGCATTAGGTGTCTCGCCTGTAGATTGATGAAGGGAGCTCCTATAGGCCATCATGGCAAATGGAAGTACCTCATCCCTGTTTTTCTGATTTGAATTAACCGTAAGAGACAGCATATCTCCAAGTGTTCGATTAAACCGCTCAATCATCCAGTCTGCCTGAGGGTGGTATGGTGTGGTCCTTGTCTTGTGTATTCCGAGTATACCACACACTTCTCGAATGATGGACGATTCAAAGTTGCTGCCTCGGTCTGAATGCAGTTCTCTCGGAACCCCAAATTTGCAGATATTCTCCTTCACAACATCATCTGCAACGGTTGTAGCTTCCATATCACTAATCGCTACTGCCTCTTTCCATTTGGTGAAATAATCACTGATGACTAGGATATATTTGTTTCCGCTTTCAGTGGTGGGCAATGATCCCATTATGTTCATAGCTATACGTTCACCTGGAAATCCTACTCGACATTGCCGCAAGCTTGCGCACCTCTTTCTGCCCCCAGTTTTCCTACTTGGGCATTTTGGACATTTCCTACAAAAATCCTTAACATCGCTGGAAACCGTGTGCCAGTAAAATCGCTGTCGCACCTTATCCAACGTCCTTTTGAACCCCAGGTGACAGGCAGTCTTTGCAGCATGTAGTTCAAGCAAAACATCATTTCTTAGTTTCTCTGGCAATAGTATAGCAGCCATTTTATTTTCTTCCCATTACAGCTTTCAAACTTTCTGTATAGAAGACCTTCCTTTAACAGCAAGCTGTCCCATTGATTCCAATATGACTTGGCAGCCCTTGACCGCCGAGACATATCTTCGTATGGGGGACGTTCACTTCCTTGCTCCTTGAGCTTCTTGATACTTACTATATCTGGGTCTTCTGACTGTGATTTACTTAAGGTTTGGTTGTCCCACTGCTGAGAGATTGATATGGTTTTATTTTCACAAGTCACCCTAGCTGATGGTAAACTTGGCTCATATCCACAATGTTGACATGGACGCCTGGGAAAGTGCATCTGCGTTATTTTGAAGGCGCCCCGGGCGATGCTCAATTTTGAAGTTATAGATACTAAGGATTTCGAGCCACCTGGCTACTTACCTCTCAGGGTGCTTGAATCTGAGCAACCATTGCAATGATCCGTGGTCCGTTCTTATGGTGAACTCTCTTCCTAGCAGATAAAGCCGGAAATATTTGACAAAATATACAAGGGCTAGTAGCTCCTTGCGAATGGTACAGTAATTGCGTTCCGTCTTTGATAGGGATCGACTTGCATATGCAATGACGTTTTCCCGATCTCCTGGTTTCTGTGAGATCACCGCTCCAATGCCAGAGTCACTGGCATCTGCGTCTAGTATGAATCTGCCTTCCAAGCATGGATAACCTAAAATTGGTGCAGTAACAAGCTTTTCCTTTAATGTTGAGAACGCAGTGTCACAATCAGATGTCCAAAGAAATTCTTTGTTCTTCTCTATTAGTTTGTGTAGCGGCCTGGCTATGTCTGCGAAAGACTTCACGTATCGTCTGTAATATGACGCTAGGCCTAAGAAACTTCTTAATTCGGTTGCATTCTTTGGTATTGGCCAGTCAACTATGGTGCTCACTTTTTCTGGGTTTGTTCTCACTCCATCTCCGGTAACCCTATGCCCCAAATAAAGCACTTCTCTCTGGAATAGGTCACATTTTTCCGGTTTCAATTTTAAGCCAGCTGAACGAAGACGATCAAAGACCAACTGCAGTCGACTCAGGTGTTCTTCGAATGTTGCGCCGAACACGATGATGTCATCCAGATAGACCAGACACATATCACCTTGCAACCCAGCTAAAACTCTCCCCATTAGCCTCTCGAAGGTTGAGGACTTGTAGCCATCCCAAAGGGCATGACCTTCCACTGGAAGAGACCCATATGTGTGGTAAATGCTGATTTGGCTTTAGCGTCTTCGGTCAATAGAACCCGGTGGTAACCAGCAAGTAAATCCAGTGTGCTGAACAATTTAGTATTACCCAGACAATCTAATGATTCTGAGATGATAGGGATTGGGTAAGCAACTTTTATGGTCTTCTGGTTCAATTTCCTGTAGTCACAACAGAATCGTGTTTCCCCATCCTTACGACGAACTAAAACGATGGGGCTAGCCGAGGGACTACAACTGGGTTCTATAATGCCTCTATTCAACATCTCGCTGATTAACTTCTTTGCTTCATCTCTTTTGAACAGTGGTAGTCGCCAAGGTGGCTGTCTTATTGGTATTTCATCTGTTGTTGTTATAGAATGTTTGACACCCAGTCTGTCTTCCCTAAGTCGTCACCGTTTTTTGCAAACAGATCTGAGTTCAAGAACAGAAATTTTCGTACTTTGTCTCTATCTTTGACAGACAGGTCTTTAATACTCCTTTCAAAAAAGATCTAACATGTGTGAACCAAGTTCTGTGGCTTTGTCTCCTTCTTTTCTACCACACGTAGCATTTTCTGTGATCAACCCATTGCTTTCAATGCTACTGATTGGATTAACTACCCCTACAGTAGTACCACTGTGTATCAGAACGCTGTCATTTCTAGAATTTAAAATTCTTAGTGGTATTGTGCTTGTGTGCGTGTCCACAAGTGCCTTTCCCAATAATAGTCCCTTCTCTAAAAGTTTCTGATGGTTACTTGATTCCACGACACCGTATTGTGTCATTCCCTTGCGTTTTTGGACAGTTCCCTAGATTATCATCTCATGCCCCGGCGGTATCGAAACAGTATTCTTTACAGAAACTCTGCAACACACGAGCTTTGAATTCAGTCCGCTACATTGGACTGTTTCATCTGCCAGCCTCAGTTGTAAATGCTCCATATCAATATGACATTTATTTGCCCTTAGGAAGTCACTGCCGAGCACTCCGTCGCCAGTAATACTGGCAACTAAAACTGTCCACTCAACCACTCGCTTCTCCACCTTCAGATGGATTCTGCATTGTCCTAGCACAGCAATATTCTGTCCGTTCGCCGCCTCAATGTCAATTTTACCAGGTGTTAGTGGTGTATTAATCGATGTTGATGCCCGTGAATATGTTTTCTCAGACAGGACTGTAAATGACGCCCCACTATCCAACAACTGTACTGAAAGTTCACCAATTTTTGCCGTCACAAACATGCTGTTATTAGTTATATTTTTTTCTGATTTTCATTCATTGTTGTTGTCTACATCTGCCTCACCTCCTGTTTGTCTGGGACCAAGTGTTCCGATCGACTCTGGCCCCTTGGAATCGACCGTCTTCCGTTTCCCGATTTCCCGTCTTGTAAGAATGGGCACTCCCGTTTAAAATGAGTCTCGTCACCACAATTAAAACATCCACCCCTGTAGCGCGACCTACGCGCCGATTCCGGCGTCACAGCCTGTCTTGTCCCCATTTTAGTGACCTTACTATTAGATAGCATCAGCATGCTTTGCTTTAGTTCAGCCATCTGTTCCTTAATAGTTATCAGTCCCTTTTCAATGCCATGTGTATTTTGTTCTATCCGTTCCTGCATGTCTAGCATCTTACTTTCAATTCTATCTAACTCACTTTTTGTCTCATTCTCTTCATCGTTTTGTATGCCGATAGTTTTGATAAATTCTCTGTTCTTAGAATGCTCTGCTTTACTAAAAGCTTCTAATTCAATTGCGACCATGATGGCTTGATCAAGTGTTTTTGGCTTGGCCCGAAAAATTCTCATTCGTAAATCTGTATCCGTCACAGCATCAATAAAATGTCCTTTTGCTAACCTGTCTTTTACAGTACCTAACAATTCAGGATGCGCCAGTGAAGTCAGGCGTCGCACTGAACTGCCTAGTTCCTGCAGAGTTTCATTGTGACGCCGGCATCTATTCCTCAGCTCTGTAAGATATGATCCTGCCTGACCCCCAGGTCCGTATCGATGGTCGAGCCGTTCAGTCAGTTCTTGATAGGTGACGTCGTCATCACTGCCAAATTCGCTCAAGACCTGCTGAGCGTCACCAGATAACATTGCAGCTAGATAGTAAGATTTTTCCGACGGCGTCCACCCGTTAGTCTTTGCACAATACTCAAAATGTGCCTGTACTCCGTCCAGGCTGTTTTTCCAATAAAACGACCCGGCCGTATTTTGGGGTTTTGACTGTACTTTGTTAGGTCTGACGGCTGTTCCCTATTGGTAATCTCGTCCTGGGATGTCGACACATCTCCTCCGATGCGCCCCATGACTTTTTCCGCTCTTGATGTGACGAATGTCATGTCGTCACTCCAACTATCAAGATTTCTTGGCGTCTCAAATCTGCCAACATATCTCGTAAGTCTTTTTCCTAGGTTTACAATTACCGTCTCATCTTTCTCTCCTGCATTCCTAGCTGTTGTACGGCTACCCTGCCTTTTGTTTTCGCCTCCTAACTGTGATCTTTCTGTCGTGACGCTTCTGTTGTCACGCCCAAGAACAGTATCCATGTGTAAAGGGCATACGATAAATTATGGAGGGGGGTGTGTGATGAAAGCTTGGGGCCTTGGGCCTGGAGGGTGTGTTTGTGGGAATTCTGAAAGCATTATATAAAGATGTACAAAGTGAACTTAACCTGGGTAACATAAGAACAAAATGTGTACCTATGGAGATAGGCCTAAAGCAGGGGTGTATCCTTTCGCCCTTTCATTTTACATAACACATCAAAGATTTGGGAGATGGACTCTTGCATTGCGACGAGGGGTTAGCAGTTGGGGACCTGAAGTTCCCAGGGCTATTTTTTCGCAGATGATATGGTACTAGTTACTAGTGTCGGCGAAGGATCTGGGGTGGCGATAGAAAATGCTAGCAATTATTGGGAGATATGGGAACAAATGGAGACTCGAACTAAATGAAAGCAGAGGACAAGTTATACCCATTGGACGTAAAGTGGAAGCTACTTCAAAGTGGACAGTGGGAGAGTTCTATATTCCGGAAGGTAGCAGCAAACTCCCTAGTGTGGGAGAGACATGTGACTACGAATATTTAGGTGTAAATATAAACATTGCGGGAAGAGGCATCTGCCGAACCTAATCGAATAAACTAACGTGAAGGGGAAGCGAATCCTTAACCAACTGAAACAGCTTCAGTAAAGTTTTTGTGGGGAAAACAATTTGGGAAAAGATGGGTGTACCAAGTATAACATATGGTATGGATGTGATATCTCTGAACCAAATGGCTTTAATTAGTTTGGAAACCCTACAGAACGATGCAGGCCGATGGATAACGGGGTCGAGTAATGCCGCAGCACTGATGGGTGAGCACTGGTGGATGATGATTTAGTACAGGATAGACTTAATGGAACTCTGCTTTCTTATTTGGTAAATCTCCCCTACAGCCGATGGTATAAATTAATGTTCCAGAATATTTGGAATTCAAACATAAAGACGAGGTGGATTGACAAAGTGAGGGAATTAATAGAGAGAAAACGATTACCGGTGAATGGAGAACTCGGTCTTCGAAGTGAGCACAACCAATGGTAAAAGAATCGCCAAAGAAAGAGTCATGGCGGATTGTAACCTGAATTGGCGAGTGAGGAGGGGGGGGGGGGGGTGGGGGGGGGGGGGGCAAAGAAAATAAGCACCTTTGGGGGTCATTGTTGTTCAAGACGAGGTCGCTGGAGCTTAGGAAAAAAAACTGAGATAGGCAATACAAATGTGTAATTTAGGTGTAGTGGAAACCCTGGAACACTTTCTATTAGAATGTCCAAAATACAAGCCCAACAGAATAAGATTCACCGGGAGTATGATGGGAAGATGGGTAGGAGAATGAAGACCATGTGGTTATTTGGTGACACAAAGGAAAAAGTTAGTGTGCTTATCTTAGAGATTGGGAAGAATGGGGTACGGGATGTCATCAAGCAGTTCGTCAAATTCATCTCCAGGTACTGGGAGGAGAGAAGAGATGTAGGGATAAAGAGCATTTTGGAGCACAGAACTAATCAAGGCCTTCTCACGCGAGAACCGCGACAAATCAGCTCCCGGTCAAAGTGTTTTTATTTCCAGGCTGACATACATTCGTGAAGAGGTACCTTTGGAGGTCAGTGTTGTTAATGATGCGGTCGCTGGAGCTTAGAGTAAAAACTGGGATAGGCAATGAGTGCCAAATGTGTAATTTAAGTGTAGTGGAAACCCTGAAACACTTTCTATTAGAATGTCCAAAATACAAGCCTAACAGCATAAGATTCACCGAAAGGATGATAGGAAGAGGGGTAGGAGAATGAAGGACATGTGGGGTTATTTTTGGCGACACAAAGGAGAGTGTTAGTATGCTTGTCGTAGAGATTGTGAAGAATGGGGTACGGGATGTCATCAAGCAGTTTGTCTCCGAGTGTTGGGAGGAAAGAAGAGGCGTAGGTCTAAAGAGGCATTTTGCACAGCAGAGCTAATCAAGGCCTTCTCACACGAGAACCGTGACAAATCGGCGGGCGGCCAAAGTGTTATTTCCATGCTGACATAGAGAGACGTATGTGCGACGGGACGTACACATTCCAGTATTTTTTTTAGTAAAAGTATAATTATAATCTGACACGGGGCCAAACAAATTGACATACGCATTACTCAATGCAACCTTGGTCCCATAACGAAAATAAATCTACGAATAACTGGGAGGTGTTTTATCCTCGCCATATAGTGGAAGGGGCATACAGGAATGGATTCCATCCTGTCCCATATATTTTAATTGTCCATATATTTTAAAGACAACTTGGGGCTTTAATCACTCACCTGAAAAAGTTGCTTAACCCTTCACTCAATGTAACGGCCAAAACCGGTCAGCACTATTCTCAAAAATCGCCAATTAATTTTCATAATTTTTTCATTTTTTGTCTCAAAAACATAGGTTATGACCCCTCGTTGGAACGAGCTCATTGAGCTCGTTCCAATGAGGGGTCATAACCTATGTTTTTGAGATAAAAAATGAAAAAAATTAGTTATTCAAGAATTTTTTTTGGAAGTGTCGTCTGCTTTTCATAAAGTAAAGGGTTAAAGGTTGATTTAAGTTTATATCCAGCATCTAAGGCTAATTAACACAACAGAGCCCAAACAGGAACCCATGCACTTGATTTAAACTATCTTGAATCTGCACCCCCTTCCCCCACCCCATCTAACGAATCTGAATTCCACAAATATGATAAGATTCGGACTGGTGCATATGAATGAGAAACTTTTTAAAGAATATTCCTCAAACTGCAAAGTTAAAATTCAGGCTTGCATAAGCAGCCCAAGTATGGACCGCAAGAGATGATGTGAGCAAGTCTTAATCTGCCTATTTTTTCAAGAATTTTCAGCATGTTGCTTTAACCCTTTACCTAACATAGCTTTTTAAAAAGAATAAATTAAATTTCACATTTTAAAAAAAAAAATTCTCACAATTTTTTCATAAAACCATATACACATGGATATCAGTAGAACTGACTGTTTGGTTTTATCGAGACATTTGAAAGATATTTTAGGCTAGGGCAGGTTTATTTTGGTCAATTTCCTTCCGTTTTTGGTCGGTATGTTAGGTAAAGGGTTAAGTCAAGATTTGGGCTTCAATAAGAACCCTAAATATAACTCTGGCGACTTGATTTGGGCTAGTTTGAATTTAAGCCCTTAATGATGCGGTATGCCAAATATCAAAAGAATGTGACTGGAGGATCTAAAGAACATTTTTTTATGAATATTCTACATATTGCACCAAGTTAAAATTTGGGTTCCAACAGCCCAAATAGGAACCAGGGACTTGATTTGAACAAACCCTCCACATCAGGATGCTGAATATCAAGATTCTGACTGAGGGGTCTGAAGAAGGAGATCTTTAAAGAATATTCCTCATATTACATACAAGTTAAAATACTATCAGGGAGTCCAAATATGACTCCAGTGACTTGCTGTGAACAAACTTCAATCTGCCACCATTGGGACGCTGTATACCAAATATCATGTGATCTTGACTGGTGGAGCTGAAGAACATTTTTAAAGAAATTTCCTCCTATTCCACTTAGTTAAAATTTCAGTTTCCTATAGGGAGCCAGTAAATGAACTGAGGGACTTTTTTGAACAAACCTGAATCTGACCCATATAAGAATATTTTACACCAAGGATCAAAAGGTTCCAATTGGTAGTTCAGGAGACTTGTCCAAAGATGTCCTCAACATGGCTACAGTATGGCTGCCAAGGACCGGTCACTTTCCACGGGTGGGCAATATTTCCAGGGACCCAATAATATAAGGTTCCAACCACTAATTATAGGAATAATCATCAAAAATTTAATTAATGAAGCACCGGGTACAACCCGGTGCTTCATTAATTAAAACTTTGCTGCTGATGATTTTTATTACATGGTAAATACACACGTGGACACGCGTGGATTGCGACTGTACTGTTCAATGGTTCCAAGATTATCTATTTCTAATTAGATGGTCGTTATTTGATGGTTTAGTATTGAACAAAAAAACAATTCTTCCCTGTTGGTGGGAGTTAACCAGGCCTGGACATCCCAACAACCCTGTAAAACTCCCATAGACATCACAAGACATTACCAGCCATTGTTTGGACTTGTCAAGTTATGTTTGGGGACAGTTGTGTATATAAAACCTATTTCTTTTTTCCAAATGGTTGCTAAAGTTTAAGAGGGTGGGGGGGGGGGGGGGGGGGAGATATCCAGATCTGGGCATCTCCTACACCACAATTTGCCCGCAAAATGCTGGATTGATTCCAAGATTGTCTATTTCTGTTTAACTGTTACTGTTTGGTATTTATTGATTTTGGCATTGAATGAAAAAGAATTTTTTTTAATGTTTTCTGTACAATTATTTTGACTTGGGTGTGTGTGTAGGGGGGGGGGGGGGTAACCAGATCTGGACATCCTCCTCCAACCTTGTCAAACTCCCATTGACAATCATAAGACGTTTGCAGCCCTTGATTGGGCTTGTTATGGTTGGATAATGGTGTATATAAAACTTGTATTTTCGATATGGTTGCTATGTTTTTTTAGTGGGTGAGGGGAGATCTCCTCCACCTCAACTTACCACAAAAAGCAAAAACTCTAACAAATCTCTAGAATGTTTCTAAGATTTTCTATTTCTAATTAACTAGTCATTATTGAAGGTTTAGCACTGAATAAAAAAACAAATTTCCATGTTTTCTATATATTTAGACATGGGTAGGTGGGAAGATTACAAGGCCTGGACTTCTTCCCCCAAACCAAAATATTGCTGGAGTGCTTCCAAGATTGTGTATTTCTGATTGGTTGGTTGTTATTTGATTGCATAGCATTGAATGAATACTTTTTTTTCCTTCCATATTTTTCTAATATATTTATATTTATTGGTGTTTAAGGTCACATACTTATCGTGACTGCGACACTTTTACGGATGGAGGAAGCACCGAGCATCGACGAGCAACTGTCCGCTCCTCAACATTCTAACTCTGTTCAAGCTCCGCTCAAGCAGGGTTTCAGCAGTTGAAGACATGTGCACCATCGACGTGCAGTATGCCTTAGTACACGGCGTCATCGATCGTGCCCACATGTTGGCAACCAGGATAAAGTGTCTTGCCCAAGAACACAATGAGAGTCGTCCCGGACGGGGATCGAACTCAGGACCTCCAGCATAGAAGTCCAACAGTCTACCACTGAGCCACTGCGCTCCCATGTTTTCTAATACAATTTGACATGTGTGGGTGAAAGTGTAAATAAAACCTATTCACATTTTTCCAAATGGTTGTTGTTTTTCTCCAAAGTTAATTTGATAAGAATTCCATAAATAAATGTTCAAATCTTTTCTTTTTATTCCAGTTTTTTGTTAGTGGGTGTGTGGGGAGCTATCCAGAGTGATATGTTTCCCTCATAGGAAAGATATCAATGATAGGAAGATATTGTGGCACACTGGTCCTGCAGGCAACTGCACGCTAAAAACTAAAGTGTTAAAAACTACACTTGAAGTGCTGTATTTAACACTTACTAAGTGCTGAACTAGCACTTTGTTCAAGTGTAGATATCCCAGAACTTGACAAGTGTTGACAATAATACCACTTGACAAGTGTAATGTCGCGACACTTAAAAGGAAACAACGCAGATGACGCGGATCAGGCTCGAACTCTCGAGCCTGATCCGCGTCATCTGCGTTGTGTCCTTTTAATTATGTACCCACCAAGCGCAAATCAAATTATGGACGATTCTGGAAGAAGCACCAATGCTAGACACATGGGAAGTGCCATCCATTCAAGTTTCAGATGTCTGACGATTGTAATGTCTAAGTGCTTAAAGCATTGCACTTTGAGTGTTAAAATCAAACCCTAAGAGTTAGAATGGGGTTAACACCTTGAAAGTGTCAATTTGAACACTTTAGTTTTTAGTGTGTGTGTAAAAAATGTTTTTTTCAAAAAGGCAATAGACTATTCCAGAACTTTTAGAGCCATCTGTACCCTCTCATATGATGATGAAGAACAAGTCCTCATGGCTACATGTTTGTCTACTTTTCAAATTGGCAGTTCATACTATCAAATTTAAATCTGTTGTGGATCCACGTTTCCTGCAGGCAAGTACTGATAAAAGTCAAGGCTATTCAAGGCTGTTTCTCGATATATTCCAGCATTTTTCAACGCCCCGCAGTAGCCAAATTCTAGAATTTTCAAGGCCCTGCCTTCATTAGTCCTGACTAGGACCTCCAGTCATTACCCTCTCCTCTCACTTCCCTGCAAGGGAGGAGGAAGGGTTAATGACTGGAGGGCTCTAGTTAGAAATATGCCTTCAGAATGTTGGCATATAAAACTATTCAGTTATGATTACAAGCTTTGTCAGCATTTTTATTTTGTGAATATTCAAGACTTTAAAGGCCTCTGGACACATTTTCCAGAATTCCAAGGCCTTGAATGGCCTTTAGACAAATTCAAGGCCATTCCATGAATCCAATGCCCCAAAGAAACCCTGCTGGAACAGACCTGTTAAATGGCTGAAAGGATCAGTCTCTCCATAAAAAGTCCCAATTCATTTTTTTATGCACCCATGACGAATAATATTGTTTTATCCTCGGTCCACCTGTCCATCCACATCTAGTGTACATTCTTTGTCAGGCCAACTCCTCTAAAAGTTTTCAAGCTAGGTCTTGTTTGTACAAGCCTGAAAATAATTTTCATTGTGCTTCCAGACAAAATGTCCGACACCAAATGAATCATGTCTGTCATTTAAGAATGATATCTGACATATTACAAAATGGAGTTTGAGACTTCGAAATAGTGTATTTTGGGTGTACATGTACCCTCATCTTAAAGCTGCTCAGAATTCATCCAACCATACCTTGTTTGGCAGGGCTCATTGAGCCCTGCCAAACAAGGTATGACTGGTTTCATTCTGAATTGGAACTAATTCATCCAACCATGTTTGGCAGGGCTCATTGAGCCCTGTCAAACAAGGTATAACTGGTTTCATTCCGAATTGGAACTGAATTACACTTCAGACATAATTTAGATACATGCATGGCTATATCAGATCTTATTCCTTCACATGCTGTTAATACTGATGAGCTGTACAGTCACTTTCTTCACACTTCCCAACTTGCCAGGACCAGAAATCAAAATCATCATTAATTTTAGGCTTGCTAGTTATGTACATGATTTCCAGCATGCATGATGCTCTGATCACTGAACTTCATTGATAATTTTGGCATCAGACATTTTGACTCATGATTTTAAACCTCAGTCTGACATTGGCCTTTTTTTACCTTACATTGTCCTTGTCTGACCACTTATTTTCTGGTATGTGTTTGTACATATACCAGAGGTGTGCATAATGTCAGGATTTTGATTTGCTTCAATATTTCACAAAATTATCGGTTGTTGAATTTGTCAATTTTTTGCAGAATTTCACCTGCATGGTACAGGGTTTGTGTGTGGTAGCCTTTGCAGGGGCATCATATGTGTGTTACAGACACAGCTCATGTACGAGTAACAAATCACGGTTTGCTCTTCAACTTCCAGTGTCCATGTGCTGTGTGGGGACATGCTTCAGCCTAGTTTCAACTTTTGTTCCAAACATAGTGTAGGACTCATTAGATAAAACTGACTAAGACTGTTGAAATGGGAGACTATGTGCAGTTTTGGAAGATAAAAAAAAAAATGCATGTAACAGTTTTGCTATAATTATTTATTTACAAATATATTATGAGATAGAATCTGTATCTTGAGTTAACAGGCAATATATAACATAAAGAAGCAAAAAGTAATATCAGAAAATTAAAATGCCATATTAACACTATATATGCAAAATATATAAATTGTATTAAAACTATTAAATTAACAGCTTCAGGTCAAACAAAAATACATGTAGTTCACAGGCAATTATATTTTCAAATCAATGAGGGAGGGCAGTTTTTCTTTTTCTTTGTAATATTCATCCAACCCTTTCCGAAAATTAAATATCATCTATATTATTTATTTATTTATTGGTGTTTAACCCTTTACCCAACGTAACGGCCAAAACCGGCCAGCGCTATTCTCCAAAATCGCCAGTTAATTTTCATTATTTCTTCATTTTTTGTCTCAAAAACATAGGTTATGACCCCACATTGGAATGAGCTTGTTGAGCTCGTTCCAATGAGGGGTCATAACCTATGTTTTTGAGACAAAAAATGAAAAAAATTAGTTGTTCAAGAATTTTTTTTGCAAGTGTCGTCTGCTTTTCATGTTAGGTAAAGGGTTAAGGTCATATTTCTGCACAATGGCTAATTATGAGCACAACATGGAGATAAAGTCAAGGTTAGTCAATCGTTTATACCCATCTTGCCATTTGAGAGGACTTCTACCCCAATCATTGGTGACTGGGTCCTATTTTGCCACAGTAAATAAGCACGGCTTCGTTTCTCAGGGTTTCCATTGGGAAATACCATCCACATAATATTTGAATTATTTTCTGCAGGATGGAGCAAATTGGATGTTCATAAAACAAATACAGTGGAACCCTATTAATTGAATAGCTACTTTGCCAATGGAAATTATTCAATTAACAAGAGTATTCAATTAACAGTGATTGTGTCACTTTCCTGTATTCTGGAGATAAACTTGGCATTTATTCTATTATATCTTGTTTGACAGAGCTCTGTCAAACAAGATATAATAGATTAAATACCTATATTGGATGTACTGAGGCAAATTTATTTATTTATTAAGGTTTAACGACACTTTAATAGCCAGGATCATATCGTGTCGGTGACAGTTTTATGGGTGGTGGGTGGAGGAAGCCGGAGAGAACCACCGAGCAACGACGAGCAGCTGCCAGCTCCCCAACATCATAACTCTGCACTGAAGCACAGGCAGGGTTAGATTGGTTGAAGACATGCACACCATCGACGTGTAGTATACCTTAGTACACGGCGTTAATGTGTCCCCATGTGAACAACCGGGGTTAAGTGCCTCGCCCAAGGACACAATGTGGGAGTCCGAATCGATGCTCAGACAGGCACCCATCCAAGAACTGGGCTTGACGCTGTTTAACTTTGGTGATCTGACGAGAACCAGTTACCAGACACCACCATGCCCCCATGTACTGAGGCCAAAGGTCTATAAACAAAGAAAAACTGAGGAGAGTCAGGGTAATTTCTCTACAGGTTTTAAGATTTTTTATTCAATTAACAGGAGTTTACTCTTTAACCTATATTCAATTAACAAATTTATACTGGAGGTATGGTAAATGGTTTTGTGTTGGGAAATTATATTCAATTAGCAGGGTTATTCAGTTAAGAGATATCCAATTAAGTGGGCTCCACTGTATAATAAACAGACACTATTTTAATCATTCTTTGTTGCAAACACATGTAAATAAATATACATCAATCAAAAAAAAAAATCTGAACGTTTCGATTTCATAAAATTTTTAGAAGACGCTGCAAGTCAATAATGAAAGTGTCAATGACACTGTAGATCAATTTGTCCAAGAAGGGACTGAACTAAATAGAAAGTTCAGTAATGCAAAGTCACTCACTTAAGTTTCTACTGGAAAGACATCACACCAAAGCTACATATGGAATCTGTAAAAGATTGGGTGAGGGGTATACTAATAGAATTGTTGACAATTTATATGCCAAATCCATGATGGCCATAGAGCGGTCATGTTTTTTAACAAAATTCAGAAAAATTTGATAACTCCCATCTAGACATCATGCCAAAGCTACATATGAAATTTGAAAAAGATCGGGTGAAAGATGCAGTCTGTTGGGTATGCTAATGGAATTGTTGACAATTTATATGCCAAATCTTAATATTCAACAAAATTCAGAAAAATTCAAAAGCTCCCATATGGACAATGCCCCAAAACTACGTATGAAATTTGGAACTGATCGGGTGAGAGCTGAGGTCTGTAGTGTGTGCTAAAGGAATTTTGGATGGACAGAGGAATGTAAGGGCGGATGTAGAGATGGATGATTGGAGGGACAATGGATCGTAACCCATCCCAATAACTCATACATGTACTTGACATCAAGTTGAGCTAACCTGACGTTGTCAAGTTGAACTGAAAACGGGGTTTGATTTCAGTGAGGGATTGCCTGTGAACCAAAACCTTTATTTTCAGCCTCATCACTCAATACTTTTATCAGGGATGAGACTGGAAGGCAATTAAATTATTTGAAATAAGCCGGAACTCTCATATCTTAATTCTGATCTGAAAATTGGTGAAAATGACCTTTTTTCAGAAAAAAAAGATGACATATAGATGAAGGTAACTTGGAAGACATATTTTATTTATGTAAATTGATATGAAAATGGTCTTAGGCCACACAAAATAAATTAATCGATTCTCAGGCATTTTTATTTCAAACATTGAGGGAGGGAGGGTTTTATTTTTAATTTTTAGTTTTCTTTTGCAAAAAGTGAGCAAACATGGAGAGGATTTCGTCTGTCTTTTTACATATAGAAATATAGAAAGTGCATATTTATACAAATAAATTCATTTTTAATTTGAAAAATAAATCAGTCCTTTAAAAACAAACTGTAGGTACTGCAATTCAAAAGCTTCATATTTTTTCGATGCTCTTCATATTATCTTTGAAATAAAAGTATTTAATCTATGGGGGATTTGCCTTGGTACAATTTATGAGTGCCTTTTGGCACTCTCCCATAAATTGATAAATTGTAACAAGGCAAACTTATTAGAGACGCAACTAAGTAAATATGCATCAATCAAAAAATGTAAAAAAGTTTCGGGTCTCCCAGAGTTTGTACTAATAGTCCAGGCACATTAGACATAAAAATGAGAAAGTAAGGAAAAAAATCGGAGAAAGCTGATTTTTTTATATGTTTCCGGGACACACATTGCGGATAAAGTGTGAAAAGTCCCCGCGAATCCGAGTTGAGCTTTTTTAGTTATAGCGTTTTTTTGATGAAAAAAAAAATTTAAAAAAAAATTTGACCCAGCTCCATATTTCTCATTCTTATTCGCCTTAGTAGGGTGAGAATCATAAATATCGTGCTGAATTATATTGAGAATACATATCCCCAACAGAAAATGCCAACTTTGTACCAATCCTCACACTCAATGGTGAAATATTCACGAAAATGTACAAAATTACGAAAAAGTTAAAAAATTTATAGTAATTTATATATTTTTTATACTTACCAATGACCCAGACATAGCTGGTGCTAACTCTTAAAATATAGGGCCAAACACAAATTTTGCCCCCCAATCCCCAAAATTTGCATCTAAAACTAAAGAAAACATGTCCTGAAAGGCCCTCCACACTTCGCCCCTACTGCGCATGCGCAGTGTCAAGGACGTTCCGAAATTGGCGCCATTAATCATTCTAATAACCAGTGCCTGGTAAGCGCTATGTACTCAGCGGGGAGGCAAGCGTTCCCAACTCCTGGGAGGGCCATCCCCGTCTGGGTCATTGGTACGTATAAAAAATATATAAATTACTATAAATTTTTTAACATTTTTATACTGTACCAATGACCCAGACATAGCTGAATAGTAAAAAGGCTGGAGGGCCAAGGACATAGAGCAAAATGGAATACGCTCAATAAAATAAAATAGAGTCATCCCCTGTAGGGAAAAAGAAGTAATAGGCCTTACATGTATCTTTCTTATTTATGATAAATTAGAAAGATACAACACCTTCCAAAATTGAGCTTCATACATCCATGTACTCTATTAATATCCAATATAATCCTTATACTAATAATTTTTAAAGTAAGCCAATAAATAAAGTAAGTCTAGAGAATAGAGACTCTTATACTCCTAAAAGTGTCTGAGGATTGCATAATCATGTCCGTTGACATATGCAATATTCAAAAGCTATACTTTAAAAACTAAGACTTGAATGAATTTTAAAAACCTAAACTTCTCACTAAACAACCATCCCAATAACAGCTCAGAATTACTAACTCCGGAGGAGGTATCCCCTTGTTTTCATAGTAAAACAGGTGACCCAAGGGAACACCCTCCCCCCCCCCCTTTTCTTGTCCTGGGTCAAATAGCCCAGAGCGAAGAGGGCAGCCGAACGGAGACACTGCCGAAACAGACAGCCTACCTAGCTATAGTAGCAACTGTTAAGTGAATGACATTCTGAGCAGTAGATAATAGACCTAACAATAGAGGCCTCCAGAAATGGACTCGATATTTCTGAGATAAAATTCATGAATGTGGATGGCTGAGTGCAATGAGCGGCCTTCAAAAATCTATAATAGCGACACTATTAATGTAAGCCCAAGAAGCAGAAGAACTCTTACTTCATGAGCCGAAATCTTAAGCACAACTGCTAAGTCAATGATATACCATAAGCAGTACCGATAGTTAATAGAATCCATTAACAATAAAATGGAGCGTAACGTCCTTCTACTAGACATCAAAGACAGAAGAAGCTTACGCCCTTTGTAATAAACAGATATCTGTTTATAAATACATAAACTGTACCCGGAAAGAGTAAAGGCCTATGCTCATACGAAGACGGAAGGACCTTAAAATAATAGGTTCCGGATAATAGGAGCCTAACTCTTATGCAACAATCCAACCTAAATAGTAACGGAAGTATTGATTCCGAAACTATGAAAGTGAAAATCATCCATCGATAGTGCATGAAACTCACTGACTCTACAGTAAAAGAGAAACCAACAGAATTACTGTCTAAAAGGTCAGAATTTGAAAACTACTGTTTCCAGAGGCTCAAATGATTACTTAGCTAAATAAGAACCGAAGTTAAAATCCGTATAGGAATTTAATCTAAAGATTCTAAGTCTATTTATCAAAAAGTTACTAACTGACTTAGATAAAGAGACAAAAGACTCAATTGTAAACTATCGTAGAGTGCATAGGTATGAGGTAACATAAACCTATAACCTAAATAATAACAGGCTGCAGTAGATCTTGTGAAACAAGTATACTTAAAAAATAGCAATGAGTAGTATGGAGGGATCAACAATATGAACATAATGATCCCTACACCACGACGGAAGAGCCTCCACTTTAGCCGCATAGAATAGCGAAGAAGAGGATCTCCTATAGTAAGAAATCGCGTCCAAAGCTCGTCCAGTACAGTGCTTACAATGCAATACGGACCACACAACGGAATACATGAAGGTTGCGACCTTGCTGGTTGTGATAAAGATGACACGATTTACCCAGTGAAAAAGATCCTCACATAGAGGAAGATTTCACGTTAAGACCCACAGTAGACAAGAGAGTAAATTACTCATGATCTCTGTGAAGATAGAGATGCTATCAACAGAAATGTATTGTGGTTGTTTATCTTAGCAATACCTGCTAAAACAACAGCGCCGGAGGATACGCGTATCCTATCATTCCGTCCTATAGATCAATAGAGCGTTAACAATATTAGCTCAGAGATCTGGACAAGCCAACACATACGTCTGCAATTGATTAGCAAGCTGTGTCATAAATAAATCATCATTGGGCGCTCCCATAGATAGCAAATCTGATTAAATACTTGTTTGTTGAGAGTCCATTCTGACAGCAACAAGCGACCCGTAAGAGAACAGGAGTCCGATAAAACAATCAGACGACCCGGAATATGACGGACCAAAACTGAACTTGGTGTACTATAACCAACAGACGGATTCTTTCCATTAAATTGAATAACGGAAACGAAAGAGTGCCTCCCTGGTTCCGGAGATACGCCACTACTGTTGAATTAAAGGACAGGAATTTGGGCATGCGTTTCTGAATAATGTTCATGCAATGACATAAAGCAAGCCTAAAAAACATTATTCCGCGGAAGAAAACTGATTGCTAAAAAACTGCGAACCCAAAGACCCTGGCACTTCGAATCCGTAGGGATCAGTATTATATCCCAATCTGTTTGACTGGCAACCGTCATAACAGCCACACTCGGGTCCGGCAACTGCGGCGGCACTCTCTGAGTCAACCACCGAATGTTTGCCCCAGTCTGAATCTCTTGTAACACTAGATAGACAAGAGAACGTGTAAATCGAGCAATTCATGGATTGCCGAAAAGTTGCCGTCGAAGAGAAGCTCCTCCGAGAACGAAGCGACTCTGAGAGAGTTCTTAACCTTACTATCCACGCGTGTGGATGTAGCTAGGGCTGCGTCACGTCTAACTAACTCCAATCAGCCACTGAAGGGCGGAGTTATACGTGAACAAACTACTGCCCTCAAAAGAAATTACATTGAGAATAATATCCCGTAAATCTTTTCTTGAAGACGTAATGATAACGCCTCAGTAAGGCGGATTACGTATAATAAAGCGTCTAAGTTAAGTCTACTATACATAATGTCGTTCCCAACATTGAAATTGGAAAAGACATAAACGGCGAAAAAGAATATATGCAGTCTTTAATCACACCGTCTAGACGCATATGAACTCTCGGTATGCCCTGCTCTGCCAAAATAAACTATTTGTATAAATGATAAAATGGCAGAAATGAGCAACGCGGCCAAGAAACTAAACTATCATGCTTAGTAGCAGGCTTGTATATATATATATATATAGCGTCGAAAAATAAAACACATGTTGTAATGACAATATTGGACTGCGTCGGTAAGTCAGGGACAATGTCCCTGAACCGATCGAAAAATCCGAGTCCAATGACGCTATAAGTCTCTTATCCAAGATCGCAGCAATGAAGTCCGAAATAATAATCACTGGAAGATAATGCCAGAAGATATGAAAGGCATCTTCCGATACTACTAAAGGGAAAACTCGAAATCTTTCGAATCCCTTTCGCCATCCTGTCGGACCCTATAAAGCGTTCGGTCGTCCGTACCTGATGCAACCGCGGACCGCACCGACCCAGCGCCGACGGATAATTCCTGATTCGACTGAGAAACTGTCAATTGCTGGGATGCTGCGAAACTCGGATAGCACGTCCGTCACTGAGGAGAAGCGGTCTTACGATGCATTGCCGCTGGAAGCTCAGTGATCGTTACCCCGTGCATACTACCAATATGCGAGCGAACGGAGTGTATAGGCCTCGTGTCCCTTGGCTACCGGATGGCGCGACCTATTCGCCGTGGAATCACTGAATGCCGAAACTGATCGGATACTCGAGGTCACGTAGCCAATGTGCGGTCGTGTGCCCTGCTGTGAGGATGTGGAAGCATTAAAGACAGTCTCTCGGACTGTCAATATAACGGAGCGTCCCGACCAACGGACATATGCTCCGAATGTAAAATATCTGAACCACAACATGCGGTCCCCTATGTTGTTGGGCGAGAGATGGGCCAGGAACCGGACTAACAGGCTTCCTCCGATCTGTCCTCAATCTGCCGTCACTGGGTGAGTACTAAAGTAATTAAAGTGCTCGCATCACCCAAATCTCCTTCCTAGACCGCAACGGACGAACCCGGCAGCCGAACCATTCGATGAATGTACGCTACACCGGGTGAGCTAGCGAATGTCACTCCGTAGGCGATAGACATATTCCATGAGCACTTATTGCCGCTAACTCTTCATTAACTATGACGACAGAGGCACACTTTTGAAAGACATCTCCATAACTCTTCGAACAAGAAACCAGAAATGCTTGGTTAGCAAGCATAAAATAATAATATATATAGCGTCGTTCAATAATTCGAAAGTTTGTGTGACATTATTGGACTATGTCAGAACTGAGGGACGATGTCCCTGAACCGAACCAAAATTTCTAAGTCCACCGACGCTATCAGTTTCTTATCCGGCATCGCAGCATTCTGGTCCGACGAAAGAAGCTGTAGAAGACCAAGTCAGATGACATACACAACAGCATATGTTGTTCCGAAAGGGAAAGCTCGAAATCCTCCGAATCCCTTTCGGTATCCCGTCGGACCGGATGAAACTTTCGGACGTCCGTACCCGCTTCCGCGGAGCGTCCCGACCCAGCATCGTCGGATAAAATATATGCGACAGATTCAGTTGATGCTGGGATGCTGCGATAAACTGTGCTATTAAGGAAAGCACGTCCGTTCCCGAGGCCTGTGCAGTAGCGGTCTTACGATGCATTGCCGCCGGAAGCTCCGTGTACGTTGACTCCCGCACACTTCCTATGCGAACGTCCGGAGTCTGCAGGCCTCGTGTCCCTGGCTACCGGATGGTGTGACCTGGTCGCCGAAGAATCCTTGATCGGCGAAGCTGGTAATATATCGGCGGTCACGCAGCCAAGGTGCGGTCGTGTGCGCTGACGAGAAGAGGAAGCCTTAGCAGTCTCAGCGGACTGCCTATACAACGGAGCGTCCCGAGCGACGGACGTATGCTCCGCTTGCGACACATTTTGTACCACAACATCTGGGGCCAGATGTTGTTGAACGAGAGAGGGGCCTCTCTCGCTTGCCGTCCGGATGGACCGGAACGAGCTATGAACCGGACTAAAAGGCTTCCTGCGTTCTCCCTCCGATCCGCCGTCACTGGGTGTGCATTAGGTTAATTTATAGTGCTCGCATCACCCCAAAATTCCTTCTAGACCGCAACGGACGAACCCGGCTGCCGAACCATTCGGTGAATGGACGCTACACCGGGCGAGCTAGCGGACGTCAAAGGCCGTCGAACCTACTAGGGTCCTCTTAGGCAATTGGCGTATTTACATGAGCACTTTTCCACTAGCCCTTCATTAATTGTGACGACGGAGGCACACTGTTGGAAGACATCACAGATACATCACCCTAATCTTGATCGTCTGAAATAGAAATTGATAAAGTAGAGTGACCCTGCGGGGAAAGGACCGGAGTGTCCAAATCCCCAACAACATACCGTGACATACGCTTCCCATATTGTCATCGAAATCATACGATACAGAACAGGAGTTAATGCGAGTACACTGACCACATATAGAATGATAATAAAGTCAGAGGAAGACTTCCTCTTAAAACAATTGATCAATATCCTTTCAATGTGAAAAGAAAACAAGTCCTGGTACTCGCACTAACCCCTGGCAATCAAAATACATAATAATAATATGATCCATTAATATAGAAAAAATAATTGAAATCAAAATATTTTGAAAAAATATTTTTTCAGAACAGACCAAGTTTCTGAAAAGTAACGTTGAGCCCCAATGGATCCCAAGCCTAAGTGTGGACAAAAATTTTAAAAATATTTTAAACAATTTATTCAACACTTACGAACAATAATAATGTATCTAGTTATGATTAAAATAACATCAAGATATTATTTTTTAGAAATCCCCCCCTCACACAGAGGGCTGTTGTAAATGTAAACAATGAGTGTAAAAACACTAAAATAAGACTCCAGGCACCCAGGCCCGAAATCAGTTACCAAAAATACACCATCTGATGCAAAACAGAGACTTCCAGGGAAGAAACTGCAGAACATCAGATGGTAGATGCAGAACACAACGCCTAACCACCCGTAGGTGAAGACGTAAACATGGGGAAAGAACAGAATTCATTCTGTTATTCAGCTAAAACTCCCAAGAAAATTTAGTAATAATAATTACAAAAACTATGCCAAAAGCATGGGAGAATAGCAAGGGGGAACTTAAAGGACAGGGAGAGAGGAAAACACTTAAAAAACAGTGTAACTAAATAATCAGAATGACAACAAAATGGCTGCTGCCTTGAAAATAGGTAACTTAACATAATTTCATTAAAAAATTTTAAGTTACAGCCCTGATAATATTCTGTCACACATTCTTTTCCTCTCCTCCTTCTCTATCCTCCTTAGAATCACCATTTCACTAATATTTATGTGTCTGGCATCATTTAAACTGAGATTTATAAGCACAAAGATCAGTCAGATGTTAACTGATGAAGGGCCAAACTTAGAATGATTAATGGCGCCAATTTCGGAACGTCCTTGACACTGCGCATGCGCAGTAGGGGCGAAGTGTGGAGGGCCTTTCAGGACATGTTTTCTTTAGTTTTAGATGCAAATTTTGGGGATTGGGGGGCAAAATTTGTGTTTGGCCCTATATTTTAAGAGTTAGCACCAGCTATGTCTGGGTCATTGGTACAGTATAAAAATATTTTTATTGTTTTCATACACACAACGGTACACAACGTCCATTAAATCAAATCTACGACTACTTTGGGAGTTAAATTATATATCAAAAATTGCAGAAAAGCAGTGGCTTTATAATGATATATAACAATAGTCATTTATTCCATAATGAACTGGTGAAACGTGTGAAATATTAACCATACCCCCTAAACTCAAATTCAAATGGCATCGACTTTTCTCATTCAAATACTGTATTATAGCTGTCAATCAAGAAAGTGTCAACCATCTACTGTCAAAATTACACGAACTGCTCCAGAATGCGTCCGTAGGACGCACAGGAAAGCTTTGGGTACAATACTACGAGCAAATAGGTCTTCTCCAGTTGTTCTTGAGAGCAGAGCGCACAGGCGACTGGGAACTCCACACATATTGTGTTTGCAATATGATTCCAGTATTTCACGCAGGTGGTCATTTTGCATACGCAAAAAGTTCTCATCTCTATTTGCAGCAGATGAATGAGCTAACAGAAATAATGCAACAGGATGATTTGAAGTTGTTCACTGAGAAAGGTTACTTTACCACAAGGCGCTCAGATAAATTCTGGAACGGGATATATTCTGATCAGACCATAGAGCCGTGTTTAATGAGAATGTTCAAGCTCCCTGGTGGTCTCACACATGGCAGGGGAATAACCGATAGCACTGTTGCGAAATGGGTACATGGACTACCTCTTTGCCTTCCGATATGTAATGCTCTCGAAAATTTTGTTCATGTTCACACTGGTCATGGCGAACAACATCGGGATCTCCGTCAAAGTTCACAATTGACTGATGCCAATGATATCACCAAATTATTGAACTGGCTCAGAGTGCATTCCCCCTTTCAGAATAGAGATCCACTACAATTAGTCTCTATAGCGACCGGGCTTGTGGCGGACGAAACTGTGAACTGTGACCAAGTTCGCAAAATTGGTGAATGTTGCGTATCGAATGTTGTAAGCAAAACGTTCAACAGCATCAAACTACGACGTGTTGACACTGTGAAGTCTTTCACATCGATGGCAAATAGCATCAAAGTCCGTGGAAGTAAGGTAGTGATTGACCCCACAATTCTGTTCAACCGCATCACATGTGTTATTCAGTCACAAGCAGAGATGGAAGAGTATCTCAAATATGAACTCGCCCCGAAACCACCAGCATTGTTTGATTCTGCTGGAATGAGGAAGACACAGAAAAGCACGCTCGGTAAGATCCTCAAAACATACGGTTCCGAGCAAACTAAAATCCCAGAACATTCTCTGTTTGTTGTAGATGGTGGATTTTTATTGAGGGCAGTTGTATGGCCTAAACAGTCGTCATATAAGGACATATGTACATCATATTCCAATTATCTAGTGAGACATTTTGGGGTGAACGTCGTGGTTGTTTTTGATGGTTATGCTTGTACAATGTCGACAAAGGGCATGGAACAAGCCCGTAGATCTAAAGACAGGTATTCCATTGATATCAATATCTCACCCGAGTTACCAGCCACCACACCCCAATCCGATTTCCTTGCAAATGCCAAGAACAAAACCCAACTGATTGATCTTCTAATGCAGGAGCTATCTGCTATCAATATTCAGTCCAAGCAGGCCGAGGCTGATGCTGATGTACTGATAGCAGAAACTGCACTTGACATCGCTCAAGATGACAACAATGTTGTCGTTGTGGGAACAGACACAGACTTGTTAGTCATTCTTACCTCTTGAGTTCAACCGGGATGTAATATTCACATGATGTATTCCATTACCCCAAACTTACTAGTTTCAGTTAGTGAAATAGCAACCAAAATGGGTGACCATAGAAGCAACCTCCTTGTAGCACATTCTATAAGTGGTTGTGACACTACTTCTGCACTCTTTCGAGTTGGTAAGAAGAAAGTATTCAGTACAATTGTCTCCGATGTTACTAGCGACTCACAACAGTATGTCAACACAATTTTGGCAGATGACAGTACACCAAGTGCAGTAGCCGCTGCCGGGGAACAACTTCTCCTGATCTTATACGGGAGTAAAACTGTTTCCTCTCTCGACCAATATAGATATGTCACTTACAAGCGTTATGTAGCAAAATCTAAACTGAATAAACCCATCGACCTAGCCTCACTCCCACCAAGCAGCGATGCTGCACAACAACATGTCTACAGATGTTATCTCCAGGTCCAACAATGGCTGGGCACTTCGCTTCCTCCGACAAATTGGGGTGGTCGCTAGACAATGGACTTCTTGTACCGACTGCAGCCACAAAGCCATGTGCCCCCGATAACCTACTGAATCTGATCAGTTGTGGTTGCAAGAGTGCTTGTACAAAAAGGTGTGGGTGTAAGAAGGCAGGACTCTCTTGCTCAGGTTTGTGTAATTGCAGTTCGGATTCTTGTAACAACCACAGAAACACTGTCCTGTCGGAAATTTCTGAGTTCGATGAATAATATGTATATAGGTCATGTCATTTCTGTATATAGCGTTGATAATAGTCAATGTAACTTAATCCATGTTGATTGATTTGTACATTCTGTAAATATTATTTATTGATTTTTGTACATTCTGTAAATATTATTTATTGATCTAATGCTGCCAGACACAGACGTGTCTGTTCGGTCCCAAGCCCGAAAATAGTTGAGTTCTCATGCTGACGAATTTTATGCCAAAAGGAGAACTCGGCCAGAAGCAGAGGGGGTCTTCCATAATGTCTATTTTGTAAGCAATGATAAAAGTCTTCAAATGGTGGTGGACTTTTTATCGTCTGTCCAACTAACATCCCGTTCTGTACTACGACCCTTTGGGCAAATCCGTTAGGAAAATCGTCATTTTTTGCGTAAATCCGATACTTTTTTGTGAATTTTCAATAATTTTTCGCAGAAATTGTCACAGAATGCACATTTTCCTCTAGGTAAATGTATATTAGACATTATGTAGCTCGAAATACGCATAAACAAAAAATACAGTTGGATCAATTGGAGGTTACAAAGTTCGTGCGATTTTTTTTGATTTTTTTCAAACGCGTTTTTGAAAAAAGGCTGTAGAAAAAAAAGCTCAACTGGGATTTTAGGGGACTTTTGTCTAATCGTTCAGTGACATGTACTCGACATTCCCTAAAAAATCAGCTTTCTCCGATTTTTTTCCCTAGTGAAACCTAATGTTCTTGGGCTATATATAATATTGGAAGACACTGAAAGGGAATAAAAATGTCAAATGGGGGGGGGGGGGGGTTCAAATTCAATGAGGGATTGTCTTAGAATCAAAACACTTTTTTTTAGCTTCATTAAGTAAATTCTTATAGCAAATTAAATTTAAGTATTTTGATAACAAATTAGAAGAAATCATGTAATTAAATGAATTCTCCCTGTTTTATAAATTGATGCACAATAAACCCTGAACTGAAAATGATGAAAAGAAAGGTCTGAGCCCATTATTAAACAGAATTCCAACATCTGGTAGAATTAAGTGCCATTATATTCCAAAATGATTTGGTATTATGACAATAGGCAATATATATCATAATAACAACAATAATAATAATAATATATAATATCAAAAGAGAAAAAAGACATGTTCAAGGTTTTAACACAATATATACAAAATACTTTAGGCCTAAAAACATTAAAAATTTCTTTCTCAGGCCCTCCCACATGGTCCTTTTGGTTACCACATGCTCTCTTTTTATAACCAATGCAACCTTAAAAAAATAAAAATTAAATGGTTTGTATTTGATATTTTACCCAAGTCAATAAAATTGTCCCTTGAGTACAACAAAGCTTTGCAATGCATTAGCATTGCAAAGTCTTGTTGCACTCAAGGGATGTAATACACCACCACTCATGCTATTCTGTAGATTATGAGGCCTAAAACATAAAACAAACCAAGAACATGAACTTTTTAATGGCAAAGAAATAATTACAAAAATGAAAAATAAAATCAAAAACCGCCCGCCCTGCATGCAATTTTTGCAAAAAGTTAAAAAATTTATAGTAATTTATATATTTTTTATACTTACCAATGACCCAGACTTAGCTGGTGCAAACTCCATTAAATTCAGGGCCAAACACAAATTTTGCCCCCCCCCCCATACCCCAAATTTGCATCCAAAACGAAAATTAGATGTCCTGGTAGGTCCTCCAGACTTTTACTGTACTGCGCATGCGCAGTGTCAAGGAGGTCTCGAAATTCCCGCCAAAATGTCATTCTTACGACCAGTGCCTGGTAAGTGTTATGTACGCAGCAGGGAGGTGTATCTTTCTTATTTTATCAAAAAAGAAAGACACAAAACCATTCCGTAATTGAGCACAAATACATCAATGATCTCTATTAAAATCCAGTATAACTCTCTATACTAATTATTTTTAAAGGTAAGCCAATAAATAAAGACAGTCCAGAGAAATGAGACTCTTTATACTCATTAAAAGTGTCCGAGGAATGTATATTAATGCCCGTTTGACACGTGACATATACAAATGCTTCACACCGAGCTACACTTTAAAAATATTACATGACATGAGTAAACATTAGCCTTACACTTAAAACCATCCTGGTACCAACTCGGAATTACTGACTCTGGGGAGGTATTCCCTTGCTTTTCACTATAAAGCAGGTGACCTAAGGGCCCCCCCCCCCCCCCCTTCCCCTTGGCCTGGGTCAAATACCCCAGAGCGAAGAGGGCAGCAGGAAAGAGTCACTGCCAGAACAGAAAGCCTACATAACTATAGTTGCAACTGTTTAGTGGACGATATTCTGAGCAACAGATAACAGACCTAAACAATGTAGATCTCCAGAAATGGACTCAATATTTCTAAGATAAAAATTAGTGAAAGTGGAAGGCTGAGACCAATATGCAGCCTTCATTAAATCTGTAGTAGCAACCCTATTAACATAAGCCCAAGGTGTTGATAGAGCTCTTACTTCATGAGCCGAAATCTTGAGAGCAGACTGCTGAGAAGATAACTTTTCACAAGCAGTACGTATAGTTAATTGAATCCATCTTGCAACAGAATGAACCATAATGTCCTTTCTATTAGGCATCAAAGACAAAAAGAAACGCTTACGTCCCTTTCTAATAAACTCAGACCTACGTTTACGTAACGCTCTAACAGGACAGAGTAAAGGCCTACGCCCGTCTGAAGACGAAAGGGCCCTAACAACAATAGGTTCAGGATACTTATTAGGAGCCTGATTCTTAGCCAAAAGTCCAACATTAGTAGTAAAAGTAATAGTATTACCAACACTACGATAGTGAGAATCATCTACCGATAAAGCATGAAGCTCACTAACTCTTCTAGCAGAAGAGAAGGCTAAGAGAAAAGCTGTCTTATATGTTAAGAATTTGAAGTCCACTGTATCAAGAGGCTCAAAAGGTGCTTCTTTAGCTTAAGAAGAACCCATGCTAAATTCCATTTCGGAATTAATCTAAGAGTTCTAGGTCTATTTATCGAAAAGTTTCTAACTAATTTAGATAAAGAGACATTAGAACCAATCATTAATGTATCATGGTGAGCGTAGGTATCAGATAACATAGACCTATAACCCTTGATAGTAACAGGCTGCAGTTTGATCTCGTCAAACAACTAGACCAGAAAGTTAGCAATGTCAGGAATGGAGGGATCATATAAATCCACAGAGTGATCCCTACATCACTGGCGACAGACCTTCCACTTTGCAGCATAATTTAGCGGAGAGGAGATCCTCCTGCTGTCAGACATTGCGTCCACTGCTCGTCCTGTAAAACGCTTACTGTGCAAGAAGGACCGCACAACGGAAATACGTGAAGGTTGAGACCTTGCGGATTGTGGTGAAGCGTGCGCAATTTCCCCTGCGACAGAAGATCCTCCCGTGGAGGAAGCTTCCGTGGCATGTCCCACAACAGACACCTGAGTAGATTTATCCACGGTCTCTGTGGTGACAGAGATGCTACCAACAGAATCTTGCAGTGGGATTGCTTTATCTTGAGCAATATCTGCTGAATCAGTGGCGCTGGAGGATACGCATATCCTATTATCCCATCCCACGGGATCGACAGAGCGTCTACTGCAAATGCTCGAGGATCTGGACAAGGGGACATGTAAGTCTGCAACTGATTGTTGAGGTGCGTTGCAAACAAATCTATCATTGGTCGCTCCCATTGGTAGCAAATCTGATTGAAAACCTGTTTGTTGAGAGTCCATTCCGACGGCAACAGGTGACCCTTCCGTGAAAGGGAGTCTGCTAACATATTCAGACGACCTGGAATATGACGGACTGATAGTAGAACCTGATGTTCCAGTACAAACAGAAGGATTCTTTCCGTTAGCTTGAACAATGGAATAGAATGAGTGCCTCCCTGATTCCGAATATACGCTACTACCGTCGTATTGTCGGACAAAATTTGAACGTGTGTGTTCTGAATAACGTCCATCCAATGATGCAACGCAAGCCAAATTGACATCTTTTTTTTGATATTTATGTGCTTGCCTAAAAATTGAGGATCCCAAAAACCCTGGCACCTCGAATCCGACAGGCATAGTGTCGCGCCCCAACCTGTTTGACTGGCATCCGTCATAATAGTAAAACTGGGATCCGGCAATTGCAGTGGAACTCCCTGAGTTAACCACTGAATGTCTGCCCAAGTCTGAATCTCTTGTTTCATTTGGTCTGACAAGAGGATGTCTGCATCGAGCGAATGAGTCTTCACTTTCCAATTCTGAGTCAGAAAGATTTGGAGAGGATGAGTGCGTAGCCACCCCATTGGAATGAGATCCGCGGCAGCTCTGCACAGACCTATCAGTCTCATGAATTCTCTCGCTGTAATCTTCTCTGAGTTTAGACAATAGCGAGCATAACAACTGACTAATTTCGCTCTGGTTAATGGCAGATGAACAAGATTGTTGTGCGTCTTGAAGCTCATCCCCAGATGGGTGAATGACTTGGACGGCATCAGATCCGACTTCTGTTCGTTTACTATAAAACCGAGACGTCGGAGCAATAGCAGAAGATTCTGCACATCGTTCTGAAGTGTTAAGTCGTTGCCGTACCTCTGAATAATATCGTCCAGGTAGGCTGACGTTCCCACAGACGAATGAGCTCGGAAGTAAGTCATGACCGAGTTCAATATCCAATTGAAAGCCCAGGGCGCTAGATTCAGACCGAAGCACATTGCACGGAACTGATATACAACACCTAGGACAGCAAAACGAAGATACTTTCTGAACGCCGGGTGTACCATGACATGAAAGTACGCATCCTTGAGATCTATGCTCGCAGCATAGTCGTTCACTCGAATGCTCGTTCTGACCGATCGAATGGTCTCCATATAAAATTTTGGAGCCACAATCAGCTTGTTTATCCAGCTTAAATCTATTACTGGATGGAACGAGCCGTCTGGTTTGGGAACCAGAAACAGATTGCTGTAGAAACCTGGAGATTCCTGGTTTTCTACGACCTCTATCGCGTTCTTCAGTAAAAGAGACTGAACTTCCGAAAAAAGTGCGTCTTTTTTTACAATATTCGACGGAAGTTGAGTCCATCTTGGACTTCGAGTTAACAGAGGTTTTCCTCTGAAAGACAGTTTCAGTCCTTCCGCAATTACCCTTCGAACCCAAGGGTCCTCCGTAATCAATTCCCAATTTTGTAAATAACTCGACAACCTTCCACCCACAGGAACGCGACAGAGGTCTACACCATCACTTCCTGGACCTGCAAGGCCTGCGGAAGGAGAAACCACGTCCTACCCGACCTGCACCGTCGACCTAGGGGAGTCTGACCTATTATTACGGCCAGCGTTACGGCCCCTGCTAGAGTCGCTGCCTTGACAGTCTCGAGAATAAGGCCTAGAGGGCACGTACGCACCTCTAAAGGAACTTCCCCTGGACGTGCTCGTCCCAGAAGATCCAGACCTACTTTTTTCTGCTGGTTCCGACTTATTAGAAGCGGACTTAAAACGCAGAGAGTCTGAAGCTTTCTTAATTAACTTATCGTAAATAGCAGAAAGCTTGCCGTCAAAGAGAAGCTCTCCGGAGACTGGAGCGACTCTAAGAGAGTTTTTCACCTCACTATCCACTCTTGTGGACATAGCTAGGGTTCCGTCACATCTAACCAACTCCAGATTAGCCACTGAAAGGGCAGAGTTATATGTAGAATAGGCAATAGCCCTTGACAGAACTCTCAAAGACGTTTGTACATCCTGAAATTCTTGCCCTTCAAGGCGTAATGACAATGCTCTGGTAAGGTGATCTGCGTACGAGAGTGCGTCTAAATTTGCTCCATTCGAAGATATTGTAGTTTCCAAGGTAGACCTATGAATAGACATAGACGACGGCATGGATAATTCAAGATCTTCAGCCTGGTCGTCTAGACGCAAAGAACTCTCTGAACGCCCTGTCCTGCCGTTTCAAATCTATTCCTTGAATTAATGAAAGGCAGATTAAGAGCATTAGCCGATAGGAAGGCTGACTTGCCCGATTTACCGGCAAGTTTATTGATAGCATCATTCAAAAGTTCAAATGTCCGTGAGACATTCCTGGACTGAGACGGAAACTCAGGGACAGTGTCCCTAAACCGATTAAAAAATTTGGTGTCCAGTGGCGCTATAAGCCTCCTATCTGGCTGAGCAGCATCCTGGTCCGCTGGAACAACATCAGGAAGAAAATGCCAGATTAACTCGACGGCGATTTTGTGTTGTTCCGAAAAGGGAGAACTCCAATTCATCCATATCCCTTTCGCCATCCTGACGGACCTCCTGGATATCTTGGTCGTCCGCTCCCGATCCAGCTGTGGAACGCACCGAACCAGCATCATCAGATTCTTCCTGTTCTGATAGGGCTTCTGCCGGATGCTGCTATGATTTGTGCTATCTGCTATAGCACGTCCGTTAACGAGGCCTGCGGAGCTGCGGTCTTACGTGATTTAGCTGCAGGAAGCTCTGTGGAAGTTGTCTTTTGCATACTTCTCTTTTGCAAACGTCCAGATGAAGGTGGCCTTGATTCCTTGGCTATCGGATGGCATGACCTGGCTGTCGAGGAATCTCTGGAAGGCGATGCCAGCTGGATATCGGCGGTCACGTAGCCAAGGTGCAGTCGAGTGCGCTGACGTGAGGAGGAAGAAGCCCTTGATACAGTCTCTCCGCACTGTTTATACACCGAAGAGTCCCGAGGGGTGGACGTAAGCTCCGACTGAGGAACGTTTTGTACAACAACATCTGGACCGCAATGTTGTACGAGAGAGAGACCTCTCTCGCTCGCAGCCCGTGCGGAGCTGGACGAGCTAGGGACCGAACCCAAAGGCTTCTTCCATCCTAAACCAAGTTCCGTTGTCACTGGGTGTGCCTGTGGAATGTTTATAGTGCTCGCAACACCCTTATTTCCTTCCTGGACTGCAACGGACGAACCCGGGTGCTGTACCATTCGGTAAATGGACGCGACACCGGGCGAGCTAGCAGACGTAGACGCCAATGCCGTCGACCCTTCTAGGGGCCTCTTAGGCAATTGCCGTATATCCATGAGCACTTTTGCCGCTAGCTCTTCTCTGGATTGTGACGACGGACACGCACTGGTAGGCGACATCATAGAAACATCACACAATTCTTGTTCCTCTGAAAAAGAGAGTGAAAAACTGACCCTGCGGAGAGAGGACCGGCATGTCCCTCTCCCCGCTAACAACATAGCGTGACACACGTGTCCAATGTTTGTCATCCCAATTGCTACATACAGAACAAGGATTACTGCGGGTACATTGACTACAATTAATGCAGAAATCATGAGAATCAGAGGAACCTTCCATTACAAATTGAACAATAAACTTTCATTGTAAAAATAATCAATCATAGTACCCACAATAAACCTTGTAAACAAAGATACATAATATAAAAATCCATTATAATAATATGAAAAAACAATTCAAAAAGAAAAAATTTTTTGAAAATTTTTTTTCAGAAGAGCCCAAGTTTCCAAAGGGAACCCAGAGCCCAAATGGATCCCAAAAAAGCCTAAGT
Organism: Pictodentalium vernedei; assembly: GCA_031216915.1. Taxonomy (NCBI): domain Eukaryota; kingdom Metazoa; phylum Mollusca; class Scaphopoda; order Dentaliida; family Dentaliidae; genus Pictodentalium; species Pictodentalium vernedei. The sequence continues at coordinate 142,756,270 of CM062296.1, read as the reverse complement.
GTGGACAAAAAATTTAAATCATTCTGAAAAAATTATTGTAACACTTACGGACAATATTAATGTATCTTACTATGAATAATCAAGGCAGAAGACAAGGAATCACTTATCAGAAGTAACCGTTGTCAACATAAAGAAAAAGTGTAAACAAACCAGTAAACTGACTCCAGGCATTGGTAAACATGGCCCAGTAATCAGTGTCTAATTTAAACACTATCCGATGCTAAACAGAGCCTTCCCCAGAAGAGACTGCAGAGCATCAGATGGTAGATGCAGACCAAAACACCTAAACACCCCTAGGGTGAGGACGTAAACATGGGGAAAGAACAGAAAATAATTCTGTTTCAAAGCCAAAACTCCCAAGAAATTTTAGTAATAAAGATTACAAAAATAAGCCAAAAGCATGGGAGAATAGCTAGGGGCGAATGAAGGAAAGGGAGAGAGGAAACACTGAACAAACAATGGAACATTCATAGCAAGAATGACAACAACAGGGCTATACCTCGAAAATAGGCAACATGAATAAATTTTCATAAAAAAATTTTAAGTTACAGCCCTGAACATCAGAAACCACTGTTTTTCTCCTCTCCTTATCCTAAATGCACTTCATATCCACCATTTCTCTCATAATTATGTGTCTGGCATCATTAAAACTGAGATTTACAGCAAAAATATCAGTTAGGTGACACTGTTTACAGGGCCAAACAAAGAATTACATTTTGGCAGGAATTTCGAGCCCTCCTTGACACCGCGCATGCGCAGTACAGTAAAAGTATGGAGACACCAGGACATCTAATTTTCGTTTTGGATGCAAATTTTGGGGATGGGGGGGGGGGGGGGGCAAAATTTGTGTTTGGCCCTGAATTTAATGGAGTTTGCACCAGCTAATTCTGGGTCATTGGTACAGTATAAAAATATGGCCTGAGAATCAGAAGATCTACTTTGTGAGGCCTAAAAAAAGTAATAAAAAATATCAAATTAAAATGCTTCATCACTTAATACTTTTATTGCACAATATACCCTGAACTGAAAACTGATATGCTGAAAAGAAAGGTATGAGTCCAATTATTAAACAGGATTCGCACACCCGGTAGAATAAAGAGCCATTATATTCCAAAATGATTTTATATTATAACAGGCAATAATAATAATAATAATAATAATATCAAAAACAGAAAAAGGATATGTTCAAGGTTTTAACACTATATATACAAAATGCTTAACAAAAGTAACAAAAATATCAAATTAAAAAGCTTCATCACTTAATCCTTTTATTGCACAATAAACCCTGAGCTGAAAAGAGTTGAAAAGAAAGGTATAAGGCCATCAAGTAACCTTGGTTCCTACACCTACTGGTAGAATGAAGTCTGTTAGCTTAGTTTCCACATATTTATCTGCCAAAATTACATGCAAAAAAGACTGGTGAACACAGGCCTGGAACTAACCCGCAAACAATCGGTTTGGTTACTTTACGCAGGTGTTACATCAATTGTGAAAAATGTGAACGAACTACAGGTTACGATAAAATAATACAACAAATTAAATTCCTTGTCTGGCATGTTTTGCCTGTCCGCTCTGCCACAACTAGCCAGGCCTGGCATTCTTTAGGAGTGCAGGAGTGCTGCACGCCTACTGCATGCCTAGAAAATATTGAGGCGGGACATTTTTTGCACCCCTTGATTTTCTGGAATGCCAGACCTGTTTGGGACTGCCTTTAAAATCTATTATCATTTCGTCCCCTGAGTTCCAATGTGTTCTCTGTGCCTACTGGAACTCAGGGGACGATTTGTCAATGTTGTATTGATGCGCAATAATTCATGACCCATTCTGTGTCGCATTTCGATACATTTTGAGTGTACAAGACACAAACACATAAGAATTGAATGTAACATTTTTAATAATGAGAAGATGTGTGTGCTAACTTTTCCACCATGTAGCTGTATACAGTCACAATATTAATACCTTGAAGTGAATATAACCAAAATAGCATACAAGTTTTTGCACTGAAAATTTCAGGTGCAATTGCACTCCCAAGCAAGCTGAGGAGGGCAACTGTTTTGCACTCCTTGATTTTCTAGATTGCCAGGCCTGACTAGCTCAACTCATTGGCTGCGCATTGCATCCACATGGGTAGAATAGCATGCCATTTTGGTCTTAACAGAATTTCTGCCACAATAAATATAACAAGAGGCCCCATGGGGCCTGAGGCAATCACCAAACAATAATTGTTTAAAGAAGGATTTAATTAACATCTATAGCTAGTTAACACGACAGAGGAATGATTTCATTTAATTATTTATACCTCTGTTGTCCATGCCAGATGATTCCGTTCTAGTACTGGGATGCTACCACAGATATAATGCCCAGATTTCCAGCAATGCAAAACTAGTGAGTCCAAATATCAACCTAGGAACTTAACTTGTACAAACTTTAGTCTGAGCCCTCCTGAATTCCATTACATTTTTCGATTACTTGTACAAAGTCCTCTCCCGAATTCTTTTATATTTTACGATTTCTTCAGGCAGAACAAAGAAAATTCTGTTTCTCAGACATTGGTGCATCATTGAAAACCATTCGCGTCAAACGTTTTTATCAATGCTTGAAATAATAAAACAAAAGTTCCTGCTGCGTGTGTTCTTATTGAAACAATATAAAATTAACTAGCCTGCTTTAAACGTCATAATGTGGTCAGATGGAGTGTATTTTATGGAAATATTTCAAGTATAAACACCTTCAATAAATATTAAACCATGGATCATTTCAGTTTCATTTGTTTACTTCTGCGATGTGTATGGCAAATGTCCCCACAAAAATCGCGACATCGGTGCCATAGCTGCGACAGGTGGTGCAATCTCACAAAATTCTAAGTTCATCAAGGGCCATAACTCCCAGAAAAATATTTGGAACAACACATGCATTGAACAGTGGCTAGACATCAATAAGATACACTTACATGCCAAATATAAAGTCATTCCATCAAGTATTTCAAAAGTTATTGAGTTTTGAAACTCGTTGGACGGTTACAGACCAACTCGTTGTTCACAGACAGACCGACAGACCGACATTGTCACTTATAGAGCTGCTAGTCGCAGCTAAAAATTGACCTGGGCCTTAATACCCACAAGCTAATATTCTAACAATAGAATCGAAATTGAAATAAAATAATCCAATAAAAAGGCAGTAATTACACATACTACATTCCCTTTCCCCGTTTCATGAACGCAAATCATAGGAGAGTAAGTAACATATTAATCTTAAGTCTAAACATTTGAGGGTAAAAAAAAAGATGAGTCGAAAAGACGGGATCTGCAACTGATATTTTTAGTTCAGAAATGTAGGTGTCACTGTGTCGGTTTCTCTTTCGAAGAAGGGGAATCCCATGTACTTTTCCTGGAAATTGGAAGTACATGTACATGTACTTGTACGTCAACAGTCAACACAATGTCTTCGCTTATAACTGCCCGTGTCTGGGCAGACTCAACCTGTTTTATGCCATTAACAGTATTATCATTCGCAAACATTATAACCATCGATGATATGTGCAAACAAATGATCAGATGAAATTGATGGCACTGAAAGTCTCAACATCCCTAAATCGTTAAACTCGTATTGTTCACCAGGGGGTGCAAAAACTGTCATCGTTGGAAAAGGTAAAAACAGCGACAGCATGAAAGTTTTCTTCAAGTTAATTCTTTTGGAGGTTGCAGACACTTTTGGAAAATATTTCCAGATAGACGTTTCCAAGAAAAATCGTGACAGTCCAGGTAACTCCGACCCCAACGATGTAACAGCAGTAAATGCATTTTCTGAGCTTATGTCTTCTCAGAAAACAGCTCAGCTTCCAGACAAAATACAGAACGTCAAAAATAAAAGTGATGAACTTACAAATGCAGTGATTGATTGGTTGCATGGACATGCTTTAGGTTTCAGTGTTGACTCTTTGGGGAAAAACTTCATTCACACCGTGTGCAGTGCCCTGTGGTATGTTGACCCACACCACCCAAGTTTGGAAAGCAGATCGTGTTCCATACCCAAACCATTAGACATTTCTTGGATATAACAATCCAAGAAAATCCAAACATGAAATTGTGAAGATTGGCTCTCTTAAACTACTTGAGCACTCGGCAAATATCAACACATTGCTTGAGCAACCATATTTGCAAGTCTGAAAAATGGAAATAAATAAATAGATCCAGGTATATTCATAGCCAAAGAGAGATTAACACATGTATATTGACATTTTGTGTTTGGAAAGAAAAATAAAAACAAGATTCATGTATTTTGTTTGTAAATATTAGCACAATATTCCAAAAACCCATAAAAAATAAAATCCTCCCTCCTTCCTCACTTTTGAAAAGATCAGTGTCTGAGAATCATCAATTTTTGTTTGTTTGGCCTTATATGATAATAACTTTTATAAAGTCATCTCCCGAATTCCTTTGTATTTTACAAAGACTTTATATGATGACATATTGGAAAATATGTAATAATATAAACAAACAATAAATAATATTGAAACTGAAAAAAGGACATATTCAAAGTTTTAAATAATATTGAAACTGAAAAAAGGACATATTCAAAGTTTTAACACCATATACTTAACAAATGTAATAAAAAAATTAAATTAAAGTAAAAGCTTCATCACTCAATACTTTTGTTATTGAACAGAAAACTGATGAAAAGAAAAGGACTGTAGGACAAAACCCAACCAGACTAAAACCCAACTGGATATAAACTACTCAGACAAAAAACCCACCTCCAAAATGAAAAGTTGAATGAAACCTCACCTCCAAAATTATGTATTTATTTATTAATTCAGTTTTTTTTTTTTTTTTTGGGGGGGGGGGGGGGGGGGCACTTTTGCTAAAATACTGGCAGCCATGTTTTTCAACGAAATTCAGAAAAATTTGATAGCTCCCATCTAGACAACACACCAAAGCTACATAAAAATTTGAAAAAGATTGGGTGAAAGGTGCGCCCCGTAGGGTGTGCTAACAGAACTGTTGACAATTTATATGCCAAACCCAAGATGGCCATTTGTGGACATGTTTTTCAACAACATTCAGAAAAAATTTATAGCTCCCATCTAGACATCACTCCAAAGCTACATATGAAATTTGAAAAAGATTGGGTGAGAGATGCGGCTTGTAGGGTGTGCTTATGGAAATGTTGACAACAGATATGCCAAATCCAAAATGGCTGCTGGTGGCCATGTTTTTCAACAAAGTTCAGAAAAAATTTTATAGCTCCCATTTTGACATCACTCTACAACAAAAATCAATAGCTCATATCTAAAGATTGCTCCAAACCAGCACACCAAGTTTCAAAGAAATCAGATCATAAGGTGACATGTGCGGTGTGCAATCAAAATTGTCCACATACAAAACGACAAATTTGAAAGTCACTGCTAACGGCAACTTTTTTTAAATGCTGTAATTCGAACATCTGGAAAACTGTGGAGTATGAGATTACATCATGTGATTGACACTCCACACATTCTGGTGTGGATTTTTTACACTATAAAAGGAAGTGCAGACCATATTTCGAACACTGAAGTCGGGTCATTCTCAGCTATTGGACAAAACAAAACAACAAAACAACAATCTTAACAACAAACTCAAAACCTTTTAAAAAGATGCGAACAATGTTATGGATATAAATAATGTAGACATTCTCAGCTATTGTACAAAACAACAATCTTAACAACAAACTCAAAACCTTTTATTTATTATTTATTTATTATTTATTATTGGTGTTTAAGGTCACATACTTATGCACAATGGCTAATCGTGACCGTGACAGTTTTACGGGTGGAGGAAGCCGGAGTACCCGGAGAGAACCACCGAGCAACGACGAGCAGCTGCCAGCTCCCCAACATCGTAACTCCGCACTGCAGCACAGGCAGGGTTAGATTGGTTGAAGACATGCGTACCATCGACGTGCAGTACGCCTTAGTACACGGTGTCATCGTGCCCCCACATGGGCAATGGGGGTGAAGTGTCTTGCCCAAGGACACAACGAGGTTGCCGCAGGTGGGATTCGAACCGAGGACCTCTCGGCTTGCAGCCTGCACCTCTACCTACTGAGCCACCGCGCCCCCAAAGTACTAACTTCACACACACAGGGTTAGCACTGGTTGAAGACAAGTGTACCATCGACGTGCAGTAAGCATTAGTACACAATGCCAATTGGGATTAAGTGCCTTGCCCAAGGACACAACAGGGTTGCCACAGGTAGGATGTGAACCGAGAAGCTCTCAGCTTGCAACCTGCATCTCCACCTACTGAGCCACTATGCACCCGACCATGAGTATGAAGCACATTGAAATATAATTACTTGGATTATTTTCAAGTAAATATTAGGTGATAAAATCATTAAATGAATTTCTAAGCATAAGTTCCTACCTGGTTATTCCAGTTGGATTCTCCTCCTACTACAGTCAAGGCCTGAAAATACAATTTTAATTGGAAGCTAAGTTAACCCTTTACCCAACGTAATGGGAAAACCGGCCAGCACTATTTACCGACTAAATGATTACAATAAATAAACTTTTAGAGCTATGATAAACTTGTTATCCAACTCCAGTCTATTATCGATCGAAACGAGCTCTCTGGCTTCGGTACGAGTAACAGGTGACTATAGAATCCTAGAGAATCTTGATTTTCGACGACCTCTATTACTTTCATTGTCAAGAGAACCTTTACCTCCAGTTGGAGAGACTCTTACACAAGGATTTGACGGAAGCACTGTCCATCACGGACATTAAGTTAGTGGTGGTTTCTCTCGGAAAGATAGCCGTAGGCCGTCCGAGACCACACTTCTCGCCTACTGGTCTTCCATAATAGTTATCCAGTTTGATGCAAATCTTGATAACCATCTGCCAACTGCTAAGCAATAGAGGTCCTAACCCTCACCTGTAGTACCTGCGAGGCCTATGGAAGGAGAAACTACGTCTCCTTCGCGAAGAGCCTCCAGCCAACGGCTTAGGGGCGTCTGACCGGTAGTCTTGATCAGACCTATGCCCCCTATCCGAGTCGCTGTATGACGATTCCTAGAGTAATTATAGGAGGGTTATACCCTCGCAAGGAGTCCTTTTTAGACGACTTTCTGTCTAGGACGTCCTCCCTTACTCTATTCTGCTATTGTGGGTCGATTAGACGGTGACTTAAGGAGCAGAGTATTGATGCTTTCTTTGTAGCTTGTTCATAAATCAATGAAAGCTAATCGTCAAAAACTTAGTGTCCGGATACCGGAGTGACCCGTATAGAGTTTTTCACCTTATCATCTATTAAAGATGACGACGCAAGGGCTCTGTCACGTCTGATTAACTCCAAATTAGCAACTGGTAAGACAGAGTTATACATGATAAATAAAATAGCACTGGAAAGGACTCTAAATGAGGTACGAACGTCCTCAAATTCCTTTCCGTAAAGACATTGCGTCACAGTTCTTAAAGGTGATCTGCATAAGACAGTGAGTCTAAATTCGCTCTGAATGAAGAAATTGCCGTCTCAGTTGTGTCCTAGCGAATAGTGAATGCCAAAAGTAAGGCCATAACTAGGTCCTTAGCCTGCTCATTCAAACGCAGAGGAACTCTCTATACATCTTCCCCGACCATTATTATCGGTAAAATTACGGAAGATGATGACCAGAAACCGCCTTACTTCTTCCCACTGGAAAGTTGAATATGGCATTGTCTAAAAGGCCTAAGGCCTGCGACACCTATCTAGACTTAACCGGAAAAGACATGACCTCCTCCTTTTCTGGATGAAGTCAGCGTCCAACAATGCTAGCAGTTTCTTGCAAGTAGTCTCAGCATTCTAATTCGCTGGAACAAATTCAGAGTAGTGTTGATAGCTTAAATCCATCGCAACCATGTGTTGTTCTGAAAGGGAAGGGTAATCCCCCTCCGTATCCCTTTCATCATTCGTCTGAATCAGTTGAAAATCACTTGCAGATGACCGACCCCAACCCAGCACCATCCGACAGCTCAGGTTCTGAGACTGCCGTTGGCTGCTTCTACACTTGCTGGGATGCTGGGATGAGTTGCGCAATCTGCGACAGCAAATCCATTACGGAGGCCTGAGGAGCGGCGGTCTTCTGTTCTGGCCACCGTCTGCTCACGGGACAGTGTGTCCGAAACAGCTCTTATCTCTGGTCATCCAGATATATGAGGCCTTGTCTCTTAGCTACTGAATAGTGCTACTTTCAAGCGGTCGCAGCATTCTGATTCTCAGGAACAAACTCAGGGAAGTATTGATGCATTAGATCCATCGCCACCCTGTGTTGTTCCGAAAGGGAAATCCCTTTCACCATCTGATTGAATCAGATTATACTCACGGTCATCAACATGTGAATGCGCAGATGACTGGACTAACCCAGCACCATCCAACAGCTCAGGTTCTGAGACTGCCGTCTGCTGCTTCTGCACTTGCTGGGATGAGCTGCGCAATCTGCGACAGCAAGTCCATTTCGGAGGCCTGAGGAGCAGTGGTCGTCTGTTGCTTGGCCGCCAGCTGCTCCTGGGAGAGTGTGTCCAAGATGGATGAGGCCTTGTCCCCTTGGCTACTGTATGGTGTGACTACTTTGACGAAGAGTGGACCTTCTCGGTGATGCAGGCTGGATATCAGTAGCCAAGATGCAGTCATGTGTGCTTGGTAGTCGCTGAAAAAGAAGCCGTAACTATAGCCGACCCCGGCTGTGAACTGAACGGAGTGTCCCGGACGGGAGGCATGGACGTATGCTCCGACTGACGCAAGTTCTGAACCACAACATCTGGCCCCAGATGTTGTTATGAAAGAGAGGGGGCTCTCTCGCTCGTGGTCCTTCAGACCTCGCCGAGCTTCCAGCTGAACTTGCCAGCTTCTTCCTCTCCGTCGTTGCAGGGTGAGCCTGTTATTTTATAGTGCTCGTTCTACCCTTTCTACTCTCCTCGATCACAGCGGACACACCCGGCGTCACGGTACCCACCGACAGTGTAACCGCTTCACCGGACAAGCTAGCTGGTGACAGGGAGCTGAAACCACACGGTGGTTTATTGCCCTGTCTAATATTCATGAGCACTTTAGTCGCTAGCTTTCATTGGCTATCTAAATGCGACAACGGAAGCACACTCTCTGACGGCGTCACGTAAACATCACCATATTCTTGTTAAACTGTAAATAGAAACTAAGGAAAGTGTCAATGACACTGTAGCTTAACTTGTCTGTGTGTTGTATTTGATGAAAAGGATAATGTTCAATGTTTATGAAAGGATTATGAAATAAGGCAAGAATTGTGATAATTGGGTATATGTTAATTTCTATTCCCTGTATGCTATATGTATGCTAATAAAATAGACTGTACTAAAGAATTGAGGAGTGGGTTACTGTGGCCCTCACAGTTAATGTATGTGGCCCTCACAGTTAATGAATGTCAACCAAACTTACCAAGTTACAGTGAAATTATTCCAAAACGAGTCATCGTATCAAGTTACAATGAAATCCCTTCATAAATCCGACCAGTAGTCTGTGCTAAAGTTTTCCAGGTTTTGGTCTTGGCAGCCATCATGAATGAATGATCACGACCAAAATGGGACATTCTCATCTAGACATTATCTGGAGTCCCTTCATAAATACGACCTGTAGACTGTGCTAAAGGTTTTTGGGCTTCTGACTCCTGTAGCCGACACAGTTGACCAATCGCGACCAAAAGGGGACGTTCTCATCTAGACATTATATGGAGTCATCCTACCAAGTACAATGAAATCCCTCCATAAATACAACCTGTACACTGTGCTAAAGGTTTTCGGGTTTTAGGCTTGGGCAGTCATCATGGTTTGACAGATCACAAGCAAATGGGGAAGTTCTCATCTAGACTCATACAGAGTCACCCAACCAAGTTACAATGACATCCATTAATAAATATGACCTGTTGTCTGTGCTAAAGGTTTTTGGGCTCGGGCAGCCATCACGGCTGAATGATCGCGTCCAAAAGGGGATGTTCTCATCTTGACATTATCTGGAGTCAACCTACCAAGTTACAATCAAATCCCTTCCAAAATATGACCTGTAGACTGTGCTACAGGTTTTCAGGGGTTTGGGCCTATGTAGCCGTCACAGTTGACCAATCATGACCAAAAGGAGATGTTCTCATCTCGACATTATATGGAGTCATCCTACCAAGTTATAATGAAATCCCTTCATAAATACGACCTGAAGACTGTGCTAAAGGTTTTGGGGTTTTGGGCTCGGGCAGGCATCACGGTTGACAGATCATGACCAAATGGGAAAGTTCTCATCTAGACACCATACAGAGTCATTCTACCAAGTTACAATGAAATCCCTCCATATTAACTATGACATGTAGACTGTGCTAAAAGTTTTGGGCTTGGGCAGTCATCATGGTTGACAGATCATGACCAAAAGGGGATGTTCTCATTTAGATATTATATCTAATCTGGTCATCCTACCAAGTTACCATGAAATCCCTTCATAAATACAACCCGTAGACTGTGCTAAAGGTTTTCAGGTTTTGGGCTCCGGTAGCCATCACGGCTGACCAATCTCATCTAGACATGACCTTAAACCGGCATATGAAATTTTGTGATGATTGGACAAGAACTGCGGGGTGCAGCCTGTGCTAAAGGAAAATGTGAACAGACTCACAGACTAACAGACTTCCGCACGGGTGATGGCAATAGCTTATCTTGACTTTGAGCCTGAATATTGAGCCTGGGGCTCTAATTAACAAACTTGAATCTGCCCCACCCCCACTCCCCTTAAAGATGTTGCATACCAAATATTAAAATACTTTCACGGGTGGATCTTACGAAGAAGATTTTTAAAAAATATTCCTTGTGTAATGCTCCAATAGAGAGCCCAAATTTTAACCTAGAAACCCAATTCAAACAAACTTGAACCTGAGCCACCTAGAGATATTGTATACCAAATATGAAAGGATTCTGACTGGTGGATCTGAAGACGAAATTTCTAAAGAAATTTCCTCATATTGCAGTAAGTTAAAATTCCGACTCCCATAGGGAGCCCAAATATTAACCCAGGACTCGATTTAAACAAATTTGAATCTGACCCCCCTAAAGATGTTGTATACCTAATATGAAAGGATTCTGATTGGTAGACCTGAAGAAGATTTTTAAAGAAGCTTCCTCATACTGCACTAAGTTAAACTTTGGGCTCCAATATAAAGACAAATATTAATCCAGGACCCCAATTTGAACAAATTTGAATCTGAACCCCCTAGAGATGTTGCATACCAAATATCAAACAGTTTTACCAGTGGATCTGATGAAGAAGACTTTTAAAGAATATTCCTCATAATGCACAAAGTTAAATTTTGAGCTCCCATAGAGAGCCCAAATATTATGCGAGGGACTCGATTTGAACAAAATTGAATCTGACACCCGTAGAGATGTTACACACCAACTATGAAAGGATTCTGACTGGTGGATCTGACAAAGAAGATTTTTTAAGAAATTTCCTCATATTGCACTAAGTTAAACTTTGGGAACTAAACAGAGAGCCCACATATTTACCCTGGAACTCGATTTGAACACACTTCAATCTGACCTCCCTAGGGATGCTGAATACCAAATATGAAAGGATTCTGACAGGTGGATCTGAAGAAGAAGATTTTTAAAGACATTTCCTCATATTGCACAAAGTTAAAATTTGGGCTGCCATAGGAAGCCCAAATATTAACCTAGGGACTTGATTTGAACAAACTTGAATCCGAACCCCTAGAGATGTTGTATACCAAAATATCAACAGATTCTGACTAGTGGATATGAAGAAGAAAATTTTTTAAAGATTACTCCACATATTTCACCAAGTTAATATTTGGGCCCCCGGAGGAAGACCAAATATTAACTGAGGGACTAGATTCGAACAAACTTGAATCTGACCATCGTAACAATGATGTATACCAAATATTAAAAGATTCTGACTAGCGGTTCTGAAGACGAAGATTTTTAAAGCTTATTCCCCATATTGCCCTAAGTTAAGATTCAGGCTCCTGTGTTGAGCACAAATCTGAACCGCGGGGCTTAACTTGAACATACTTGAATCTGACCCCCACTTTTGATGCAGTATACCAAATATCTGATGAGTGCTTCTTGGAGAAGAAACTTTAAAAATTTTTTTGCAAATATGCTGACTCAGCATTTTTTTGATGCCCTTTTCTCCATGCCCCCCCCACCCCCCACACACACACAATCCCCCTACAAAACATCCTTACACAACCACTGGAAATTTTTTTTACCACTACATTCTACTGGTCCAAAGGATGATTCATACCAAATGAATTTTCTGTTCTGTGTGGTTTGGGAAGTATAGGCATTTGAAAATATTTCTATTTTTAGCTCCTGTAGTTCCCACAGGGACAAAGGTAATTTTTTTTTGCATGAATCAATTACTTAAGTCTTAATAATACCTCATACGAAATTTGGTTCAAATTGAACCATCGGTTCAGAAAACAGAAATTTCGGGCTGGGCCAAAAATCTGTCGCCTCCCATTACGAAGGCGAATATTGCTCCAAGAACTTCATTTAAACAAACTTGATTCTATACCTCAAAAGGAAGCGCCATACCAATTATCAAGTTATTGTACCCACTGGTTCATGAGAAGAAGATTAAAAAAAAAATTTGGTGCATTTTCCCCCCGACCTCTTTGTGGAACATGACAACTTCATTTGAACAAATTTGAATTGACGTATGATAAGGACCATGCATATCAAATTTGGTTCAATTCAGTTCAATTAACAGGTCAAATTTGTATTGGAGGTATAGTAAATGGTTTTGTATTGGGAAATCATATTCAATTAACAGGATTATTCAGTTAAGAGATATCCAATTAAGTTGGCTCCACTGTACCGGAAATATTTAGAAGACAATTTTTAATAAGGACAAATCATGAAGCAATTAAATGGCTTTTTAGTTTTAAAGAACCAAAGAATAGAAATGCAAGATGGACTGAAATATTATTGTACTATAATTTCCACATTCAACATAGAGCATCTCAAAGCCGATTTGATGTCAAGTTTAGGGCTGTTGCGACTATCATTTTTTGTAATCGACTAATCGTGACCAGTAATCGATGGTTAGTCGATTAATAGTCGCCTCCCATGATTTTTTAGCAAATCATTCTTCTGTTCGTAAAACTCTGAAAATGACAATGGCACCAGTGTGTTCAGACGAAGTGAGGTTGCGGGAACAACAAATCGGTCCCGACTGAAGCTACATGTAGTCCAATCTTGGACCCAAAGTCCGTAATATAATTTTTGAGGTTGGTACGTCCTGTAGGATGTACCAACCCCCAAAATAATATTACTGACTGCGGGTCCAAGTTTGAACTAGATTGAAGCCAATGAATTAAAATGAATTTACCAAAGAATGTTCCTGTATATGTTTCCTTTCTGCAATAAGTTTCTCGAAATTTTGAACATTGAGATCTATGCATTCCCTCATCAGTTGTTAAAATTGGATCTTAGTCTGAAGTTCCGAACTTTGAGAAGTGATCTGACGTTCTGACTTTCATCATAATTTTGTCACTTCCGCGCTTTGGGTTTTCCAATGGGTGCATTCGTGTGTACAAGACTGGAGAAATTCAGAAGAATCTATTCTTCTCGAGTAACTGTGAGTGTTCTTTCTTACACAGTCAGTGACAGTCGTACAGTCTTCCGGATATGAATGTTAACTATGGTTAGATATTTAAAGTTATTCATCTTCATTGATCATTCACCTCACAAAACAATGCAATTTAACCCCGACGTGTAGTAGACGTGTACCACGATCGACTAAAAATAAAAAATGTCAACTACTTCAATAGTCGACGGTTAGTCGACTAATCGAATAATCGCGACAGCCCTAATCAATTTGTAAAAATCCACGGGACTGTGACAGTTCTGACACAGGTAATTTATAAACTTTAAAATGTGGACCCTGCAGGAAATGTAACAGAATGACAGCAGAAATGATAAGTCAATGGCCGGTATTTTCTCAAAATCAAACAGTGGCATAATGCTCGGCAGAAGGTGTGCTACCTAAAGAACACTGTAGGGGTGTTACTACACATGCCTCATCCAAGCATGATCAAGGACCTGAACCAGATTTCACTTTTACACTTTGGACAAATGGCTATTATGGGATCATACTTAAAAAATTACAACAGAAAGATCCTGATATGGGAACAGTGTATAAATGGGTTGAGGCTAATAATAGACCAAAATGGACGGATGTCATTACATATAATGCAGCAGTAAAATTTTACTAGCACATTTTGGACACTCTGGTCCTGAAAAATAAGCTGATATGTCGAGTATTTCATCATAGAAATAACGGTGGAACCTATCTGCAGCTCATTGTACCCAACATTTTGCACAAAGAAGTCAGGACTCACATGCATGAGAATACTTTATCTGGACACTTGGGTACTATGAAAACTACAGAGAAAACCCTACAACGTTTCTACTGTTATGGGGTTTGTGAAGACATTCATTTATGAATAGCAAAGTGCAAAGAGTGTGGAAAAATAAACCATTTAGAAAGTTACCTAAAGCACCATTTGGACAAATGCAAGTAGGGTCTCCTTTAGATAGACTGGCAGCAAACTTTTTAGATCCACTACCTCTAACACCATGAAACAACAGATATACCTTGGTTGTCACCGACTATTTCACTAAATGGGTGGAAATTTTTCCCATCCCTGTCGAAACTGCTGAAACATGTGCTGAAAACATTCTAAATTAAGTTATTAGTAGAGTTGGATGTCCCTTCACCCTCCAGTAAATTCAATGTCATAACTATGAAAGTGAAGTACTTCAGGAGCTCTGTCAATTACTTGAAATAAGAAAAACGAGAACCTACCCTTATTTATTTATTTATTGGTGTTTTAAGGTCACATATTTCTGCACAATGGCTAACCATGACCGTGACAGTTTTACGGGTAGAGGAAGCCGGAGTACCCGGAGAGAACCACCGAGCAACTGTCAGCTCCTCAACATACCAACTCCACACAAGCAGGGTTAGCATTGGTTGAAGACAGGTGCACCATCGACGTGCAGTATGCCTTAGTACACAGCGTCACCGTGCCCCCCTGTGGGCAATGGGGTGAAGTGTCTTGCCCAAAGACACAACGCAGTTGCCGCAGATGGGATTCGAACCGAGGACCTCTCGGCTTGCAGCCTGCACCTCTACCAACTGAGCCACCGCGCCCCCACCTACCCTTATAATCCAAGGTGTAGTGGGCAAGCAGAAATGTTCAACAGGACATTGATTAGAATGATAAAGTGATATCTAAGGCCATTAAAAAAAAGTCTATGTTCTCAGGCACCGCCCCCATCATTAAATTTCCGCTACGTCCAAACATTCTAATACCCATTGAAAAAAAAAAAAATTCTGCCTGGTCAAAAAAAATTTCCTCAATCTGTATTTTCAGATCAGAATTTTGAGCACCGGAACCAGTACACATTTCTCTGCAGTATTTCAACTTCCTGTTTTCCTCCTTATTTTCATGCTTCAAATTTCTGACTATTTAATATAAATGTTTTCTATGTTGGTACATATAACAACTTTTGAGGAAAATGCCACTATTATCTTTTCAAATTAGTGCCGGACTGAACATAACCTGCAATGGAGCATCTTTGGAATGTCATCAACAGCCAAGTTGATTGAAGCACTTCGCAATATATTCGATAAGATAACACCAGTCTGGAGTTTGTAAAAGATTTCTTCTTGAAATGTGAATATATTTTTTTAGGGTATCTTTTTCAGATTTCAGAATAAACAATAATGAAAGTGTCAATGACACTGTAGCTCAACTTGACAAACTTGAACTTGGTAAGTTATAAATGAAATGGCAAAATTGAAGATCATTGGTACCAATGCTATTTGACATAACAGCATTGTGTGAGCACAACGTCAGAGTGATCCATGCATTTTTAAATGTAAACTGTAAGACTGGCTAAAGGAAGAATGTTGATACACAAAAGCAGTATGTTCAGAGGTTATTGTAAATGGCAACTTTTTTCACAGAAATGAATGCGAATCAATAGCTCTTATCTAAAGGTCTTGCCTAATGAGAACACCAAGTTAAAAAATAATCCTATTATAAATGTGGCCTGTAGGCCATGTCAAAGAAGAATTTTGATACACAAATGCAATAAATTCAAAGATTGTTGCTAACAGCAACAGTTTTTGATGGAAATGAAAAGAAAATCAATAGCTCCTATCTTTGTCAACCTGTATATGCATACAAAGTTTTAAAACAACCTGATAATGAATGCTCCCTCAGAGGCATGCCAAAGGAAGATGTTAATGTACAAATGCACTAAGTAGAAGGTCATTGCTTGTGGCAATGTTTTTTGTTTTTTTTATGGAAATGCTAAAGGGATAAGCTGATGCACAAATGCAGTAAGTTCAAAGGCTGGTGACAACGACAATAATTTTTTATGAAAATGAAAAAAAAGCAATAGCTCACATCTAGAGGTCACCCCGAACACACATACCAAGTTTCAAAGTGATCCGATCATAAATGTGCCCTGAAGGGTGTGTTAAAGGGAAATATTGAGGTCTGACTAAACTAAGTTCAAAGGTCAGTGGCAACTACTGATGCCTGACTAAACTAAGTTCAAAGATCGTTGCCAGCTGCAACATTTTTTGACGGATGGAAATTGAAGAAAATCGATAGCTCCCATCTAGAGGTCACCCCAAACAAGCATACCAAGTTTCAAAGTGATCTGATCATAGATGCGACCTGTGAGGTGTGCCAAAGGAAACTGTGGACGTACGTACTAACGTATGTATGTACTAACATATATATGCCAATGGACGAGAAGTGATGGCAATAGCTCAGCTTGACTTTGTCAAGTTGAGCTAAAAATAAAATGCCTCCCACCCTCATCAAAAATCTGAGGCACAATTGCCTGAGAACGTAGACATTTTTTTTTATGGCATAATGGGTCAACAGACAGATTGGGATCTTGAACTTGCGTGTTTAGCAGCAGCATAAAGGGCTACACCACATGAGCCAACAGGGTTAACTCAAAATTTACTCATGTTCGGCCATGAAGTCCGAGATCATTTTTGGCAGTAAAACAACTGAGAATAATGAAATTACAACTTATGGGGAGTATGTCGATTTACTAAAGAAAAGAATACAAAAAGCACATACCATAGCCAGAAATCACCTAAATAAAAATTTATGTGATGTCAAAGAAGTCTCTTTAACCCTTTACCTAACATGTAAAGCAGACGACACTTGAAAACAAAATTCTTGAATAACTAATTTTTTCATTTTTTGTCTCAAAAACATAGGTTATGACCCCTCATTGGAATGAACTCGATGAGCTCATTCCAAAGAAGCGTCAAAACCTATGTTTTTCAGACAAAAAATGAAAATATAATGAAAATTAATTGGCGATGTTTGTGAATAGCTCTGGTCACTTTTGGTCGTTACATTGGGTAAAGGGTTAAATCAGATGTCACAGGAAGAATAAACACCAATCCTAGACTTTACCACAGAACATGGACCCTCCAATAAATATTAAAAAAAATGCCGCTCAGGATCACCGATCCAATGTCGAGTTGTGACAACAGTTCCTCGCACCAAGGCCAACACACCTATGAAGTTTCATGACTCTAGGTTGAACCACTATCAAGTTCTCATCTGGAAACCAATTGTTGCGATATACTATGTTCAAGGTCACTGTGACCTTGACCTTTGACCTGGTGAGTCCAACATCAATAGGGTTCTTCCTCGCACCAAGGCCAACACGCCTGTAAAGTTTCATGACTCTAGGTTGAACCACTATCAAGTTATTATCCGGAAACCAATTGTTGCGATATACTATGTTCAAGGTCACTGTGACCTTGACCTTTGACCTGGTGAGTCCAAGATCAATAGGGTTCTTCCTCGCACCAAGGCCAACACACCTATGAAGTTTCATGACTCTAGGTTGAACCACTATCAAGTTATCATCCGGAAACCAATTGTTGCGATATACTATGTTCAAGGTCACTGTGACCTTGACCTTTGATCTGGTGAGTCCAAGATCAATAGAGTTCTTCCTCGCACCAAGGCCAACCCACCTATGAAGCTTCATGAATGTAGGTTGAACTACTATCAAGTTATCATCCGGAAAGGAATTGTTGCGATTTACTATGTTCAAGGTCACATTGACCTTGACCTTTGACGTAGCAAGTCCAAAATCAATAGGGTTTCTTCCCCTCACCAAGGCCAATCTACCTATGAAGTTTCATGAATGTGAGTTGAACCATTATCAAGTTATCATCCGGAAACCAATTGTTTAAGATTTACTACGTTCAAGGTCACTGTGACCTTGACCTTCGACGTAGCATGTCCAAAATCAATAGGGTTCTTCCTCCCACCAAGACCAACCTACGTATGAAGTTTAATGAATGTGAGTTGAACCACTATCAAGTTATCATCCGGAAACCAATTGTTTACGCCCGCCCGCCCGCCCGCCATTCACCAAACTATAAGTTGAGTTTGACTTCGTCACAACTCGACTAAACATATATTCATGAGCAAAATCTTGTTAACCCATATATGCCCAGCATCCCTTTTAAGGGATGCCTATCATTATCAGCCAGACATCTGCTATAAAGTGGAAAATTCTACTGTTATATGTTACAGGAGATCTTAAAATAGAATTACCATGTCAGTTTAGCCTCATTACAGCATTGTATGCAGACCTCCATTACTGTTATATGAGAGGAACACAGGAATTCTGCTGACACTTTTCTTTCAAATATGGACAAGCAATCAAGGTAAGTTTTAATTTCATACAACATGAAATTATACCAAATAATTTTCTGCCTAGTGAACCCTGTTATACTTCCAATCAGCTGATTACAAAATGTACACTGCCAACCATTTTTCTCCAGGCGAAGAGTGATGTTGCATCAGCGTACTTTATAAAGTACGCTAGGCATGGCCAGCGCCATGAAAACTAGACATATCCATTATCTGACTTATGACCTTACATTCATTACAGTGTATCCATGGGGGTTGATTTATGGGGAATATATAATTGTGTCTGTACCTGTTGATTAACACATCTCTGTAGCATGAGTTAAAGTGGCATGTCAGGTTTATGTTTATATAACAGGTTGGTCTGCGCATTTTTTTTTTACTTCATTTTCATTGTTCCCTAGCCACATTCTATTTTGTGACGCCTATCATATTCCGTCTTGGTAAATGTTCATATTGCAATTCTACTTTCCCGACAACTCACCATATTATATCTTATATTTCAGGAAATATACAGTTCACGATATCCTTGGAATGATAGAACAGGGTGACTTCGATGAAGCCAGTGTACACATTACTCCCCTGGATGGTGGCCGCTCTGATGAGGACAGTGGTGACGAGGACGGTGGTGGGCTTATCGATAACCTTTCGAAATGTCAATTAGAAGCTGAAGCTGTGGTCACCAGTGATACAATAACCAAGTGCAGGATAGGTGGTGATGATGTTTCTGATGAGAGTTCGAGAGTTCTGATAAGGGTTCAGATGACAATTCACCCACTGAGGAAACTGACACTGACAGTGATGTACCGGGCCCCAGTGCCCCGAAAAAGATCGTGCCTACAACAAACACCCGTCATACTAAATTGTGTAGGCCTAAAAATAAGGGCCCAAAGAAAACAAACCGCACATCGATAACATCTGACATTCCTGAAGCAAAAAAATCTATATTTGATAACGCATACCCCATGAGGGCAATTACCAGTGACCTTACTCCAGTTGGCTTCTTTGAGCAATTTTTTGATGACAGTCTGATCAATTACATGATGGACCAAAGCGTATTATATGCCAAGTTCAAAGGCAACCATCGATTCACAGTTAACTCTTCTGAAATAAATACATGCCTTCCTGTCTATTCTTATTCTGTCTGGATATGTCACCATGCCAAGAAGAAGGATGTTCTGGGAACAAAAGGATGACACACAGAATGAACTTGTTGTGAAGACAATGCAGCGTGATAGGTTTGAAGAGATAATGCGGTATATCCATTTTTCAGACAACAATAATTTAGACTCTGGAGACAAATACGCAAAACTCCGCCCTCTCTTCGCTCACTTGAACCAGGCATTTCTTGATGGATTCTGCTTGGAGGACTCGCTTTATTGATGAATCAATGGTTCCTTACTATGGCAAACACGGATGCAAACAATATATAAAATCAAAGCCCATAAAATTTGGGTATAAACTCTGGTGCTTGAACACATGTCTTGGGTATTTAGTGCAGTTTGAGCCTTATCAGGGTAAGGGCACTCTTCGTGACACAGAAGTTGGGCTTGGTGGCTCTGTTGTAAAGAAACTGATCACTGAACTACCACCAGGACCTAAATACAAACTGTATTTTGACAACTATTTCACATCATTGAAACTACTGGAGCAACTGACCGAAAAGGGAATAGGTGGTACCGGTACAGTTCGAGTCAATCGCGTGGAGAACTGCCCGGTTATTACTGCAACTGCCGCAAAGAAAAAGGAACGTGGATACTATGATTTTTGTTATGAAAAGAAAAGCAAATTCGATGGAATGACAACAGCGTTGTGACTCTAGCATCGAACCTGCATGGGATTGAGCCCATAAACAAAGCAACTAGATGGTCTGCTACTCCGAAGAAAAAAGTCGACATTGATCAGCCATCAGCAATTGCATATTACAACTGCAATATGGGCAGCACCGACAGAATGGATCAAAATGTCTCTTGCTACCATATTGCCATCAGATCGAAGAAATGGTGGTGGCCTCTATTCATAAATATGATTGATGTATCATTGCAGAATGCATATTACCTTTACCGCCGTAGTCCAGCTTACGATATGCAACGTTTGGATTTGCTTCACTTTCGGCAGGAAGTAGTCTGCATATACGGCCAGAAGTATGCTACGAGGGTGGTGATGGGGCATCCGCTGGGTAGAGTTGTGAGTCTGGATCGCAGATTATCAAGCGATGTTCGATATGATGGCATCAACCATATCGTGGAGTACTCTCTCACACAGAGGAGATGTGCTTTTTGTTCCATGAAAGCAAACTTTGTTTGTGTCAAATGTGATGTAACGCTTCATCCGAAAATGTGTTTCGCTAGTTTCCACAATACGTGAGTATGTGGAGAAATATCAAGTTAGGCCACACAAAGTAGATCTTCTGTTTCTCAGGCCATTATTTGTGAAATTGCATGCGGGCGAGTGGTTTTTTATTTTATTTTTTATTTCAGTAATTATTTCTTAGTCATCAAAAGTTCATGTTCTTGGTTCAAGTTTTAGGCCTCATAATCTACAAAATAGCATGGGTGGTCATGTATTTCATCCCTTCAGTGCAAGAAGGCTTTGCAATGCTAAAGCATTGCAAAGCCTTCTTGCACTCAAGGGACAAATTCATCAAATTTTTTAACTTGGGTAAAATATCAGACATAAACCATTTAATTTTAATTTTTTTTAAGTTTAAATTGGTTATAAAAAGAGAGCATGTGGCAGCCAAAAGGACCATGCGGGAGGGCCTGAGAAACAGATTTTTTATTTTTTTAGGCCTTACTTATCCAATGTTGACACATCATCATCAGACATTAACTGGTAATGTATTCTTATCAATATTATATACTGAAACCATAAATAATGTTGCCGTATGATAAACGTAGTATAGTTTATATGGGTTCAGAATTAAAATTATGATTTTGATTAAAAACCAGCAGTTGTAATGCCTAGTGTCCTTCATAAGGGACGGTACTTACCTAACACGTAATCCTATTAATATTCCAAAAACCAGGCTATTCCATGCCAGTTTTGGTCTTAGTATCTCAAAAACTCACTAACAAATGCAAAATCAAAAAAAGTTTGGCGTATATGGGTTAAAACAAGACTCTTCTGACCTGGATTTGGGGAACCAATTTCAAGGACCTTTCAAGCTTTTGGAGGTTTCAAAGTTTTGGGGGTTTGAAGGATATTCAAGGACCTTCAATGTATGAATGAGAACAATAGAGTATAGGTACAGTATCAGCAGGGATAAATTGTGGGTTGCTGGATGGTTCTCTCACATTTGTTCTTTGTTGGTACTAATAAAGTTGTACCTTCAACAGGGTCCCTATTGATATCAGAAAATCAAATTTAAACACTTTTCAAGGACTCTGACCATTATTTTCAAGGACTGTTATAATTCTGCCTTGTAGCACTCCAGGGACAATATTGAGATCAAATAAATATGACTCCTGATAGATTTTGTGACATCACAAGTATGTGGGGAGGGTTATCGTAAGATGTTTTTTCTCCGAGGTTATTGGTAAACTGAATTTAAGTACTTTTCAAGGAGAGATAGGAAAATCAAGTACTTTTCATGGCTAGAAACAATTTCAAGCACCTTTCAAGGAAGGGGCCAAAATTCAAAGATTTTCCATTTGAGTGGGAACCCTGCTGAAAGGCTTTACATTACTGACTAACCGCAAACATGTTAATGTACCATGAAGGACCCCTGGGATTTTGTTCCTATTTTCAAGTACTTTTAAATTTTTGAATTCAAAGACCCGCAACGACCTGCAAGCTGGTGACAAGTTATTTTTCATATATTTCAAATAACCTTCGAAAAATAACTGCCAGTTAACCCTTTGAACCCAAGAGACCACATTTTTGGGCCAGGAACATGATTCGTCATAATTTCATTAAGTATGATGACTGCTAAGTGAATGTGTTGGGTAGGCCAAGGGCTGCACATTGAAATTATTAATTGTTCTATCTCCAATTAACGAATATGGTCTCTTCCAATTTCTGCCACTGAACTGACATGAAAGACACCACCAGGTTCAATGGTTGAAGGCTGTAAGTCAGGGACCGCCCTGGGCATGCGCCAGTGCGTATTTGATTCTGAAACATCAGGACCTGGCTCTTAAATCTCAGAAATAGGCTTCTCAGTTGGCGCGTAACTTCTCAGATCATATTTTGATATTCTTTCGATGGATAATCGAGAGAAACACTCTTACATGTATTATATATATGATTATCATTTATCATTGTTGTAGAGTGCTTAAGTTAACACTTCAAGTCTTAATTACCAAGCATTAATCTTCACTGTGGTTTCTGATCAAGTCTTGGCTGCCTAAATAGGCAGCCAAGACTTGATCAGAAACCACAGTGAAGATTAATGTTTACTATAGCGTACTAAATGAAAATTATGAGAACTATTACATACTTGCAGTGTGTGTTACAAACAGCAGTGTGACTCCGTAAATTGAAATCTGGCGCATGAATTGAAAAAATAGGCTCCGAGGCTAGAGCGTATTTTAAATTATCCTGACCGGCCCCTGCTAAGTTAATGTTTGGTGTAATATATCCTCTGTAAGGATGTATCATGACAAAGTAAATTATGGCCTTACCATCTAAGTTTGGACTAGATTCTGTCCATGAGGTCATTTTGAGTAGGTGGAGTACGCCTTCCATACCTCACCTGACAGGCTGCGATGACTTAACTGGAACAAAAACTGTGATATACTAGGGTGAGAGCATCCTAACCTAGACCTATTGTCACCTATCCCACTCCCCCTTCACTTTAGAAGTTTTAAAATATGTCTATGCCCATACTTCTCACCTTGTGGATGGCAGTAGGCAGAGGCAGTGCTACAGCATAACTAAGGGGGATGGGGAGGTGACGCCCCCACCCCATCCACCCCAATAATTTTTCCCGTCAGAACCTTTTCATTGGGATTGGCGTCTAATAGATTGTCTGTTGCTTGTAATCATGTTCTTTTTTTACCTGGTAGATCACTAAATTATCTTTGGATGTCACAGGCTTTTGTCTTGTTACAATTTATGGGAGAGGTCCTGTGAGCACTCTCCCATAAATTGTAAGAAGGCAAATCCTTGCAGACTAAAATATAGAACCTTAGTGAGCACGCTCACATACCCCACGCGACCCGATATTTCAAGCTCTAATCATTTTTTAAAAATAAACATAGATTCTAGGAATACTGCAGAAAACAGTGTTCTGTAGTTTCAACGGTATTGTTCTGTAGGCCACCATGTTAGACTAACATACCAAAAATCAGCTCAATATCTGGAAGCGTGTAGGAAAAAAAGTCCGCAAAACTGTAATTTTGATGAACTTTTCAAAGTTCAAGGGCCGTAATTTCGGTAAAAATTGGTGGAGCGGAACAAAATGCAAACTTGATCTGTAGGCCACCATGTCAGACTAACATACCAAAAATCAGCTCAATATCTGGAAGCGTGTAGAAAAAAAGTCCGGAAAACTGTAATTTTGATGAATTTTTCAGAGTCCAAGGAGCGTAATTTTGGTAAAAATCAGTTGAGCGGAACAAAATGCAAACTTGATCTATAGGCCACCATGTTAGACTCACATACCAAAAATCAGCTCAATATCTGGAAGCGTGTAGAAAAAAAGTCCGGAAAACAAGTAGGACTGACTGACGGACTGACAGACTGACGGACCAGTCACAAACATTATACCCCAGCAACTTTGTTGCGTGGGGTATAATAATTTCGCTTTTTATTTGGGGTTGCCGTGGTTCAAATTAAAGCTCAAATATGGGCTTCTGGCACTCTACCAGCGTGCTGAATTATTTTTCGTCATCAATCTTTCTTCACAAGTCTTTGCCTTGGAACAATTCAAGGGAGAATGCCTGTAGGCACTTTCTAATAAACTGTTATAAGAAAATTCCCAAGAGACTAAATAATTTATGTTCAAAGATAATATGAGGGACATTGACAGAGTTTGAAGCCTTTGAGTTACAACACCTGCACTTGAGAGTAAAGCCCAAATATGGGCTTCCAGCACTCAACCAGTTAAGAGACTAGATTTGATATTTGGACTTGTGTCACTCACACACACAGTCACACAAATGGAGGTCTGTAGTCTCTGACTTGGGATGTTGGGAGCATGGCCAATTTGGAGTACCAGAATGGTACACGTTCGTTAAATAGAAAGTTGTGTCACAATTACTACATGTCTATTTGATTTATTCACTAGTATTTATTTAGTGGTGTTTAAGGTCACATATTTATTCACTCAGTCCTGGAAATGAGATGGGTGCGAGTGTAATTGCTCCGATCAGCACCCAGATTTTCTGTTTTGCCGGAGCTAAAAAATGCTCTTGTTGAAAAATATTGTGGAGCACTAATATATCATGAGGGTGTATAAATGTGTGTTGTTTTGAGAAAACTGCACTTTGTGACCAGTGGCAAGTTACTGTTATAGTTCAGCAGGTCCTTATACATTTAACACTTATGCTGCCGAAAGCGACTATTGTCACCAATTTTATGATGATTATCTGTACGTTCTGGCATGCGCAGATCAAATCTACCATCTGATTACTTGTTGGAAAGGGCTCACAGAGCCCCTTCCAACAATTAATCAGATGATAGAGTTTCAAGTGTGTCATAAATTTTAATAAACTTCCTCAACACAGATCTTCGATATATGGCTAATGCAGGTGTGGCAGTAATGGGGTTAAAGTTTCTGATGTTTGGTGACAGTATTCCCTCAAATTTCAAGTACTAACATTTTACGGGTGCAATTTACTCCTGACTCTGTTTTTACGGGACCTTAAAACTGCACCCGTCAATTTTGTTCATTTCCAGCCCTGTTCACTAGTAACTTCCTAAGAAGTTGTGAGTTTTTTAACTATAATCCCGACTGACCGATATTTCACCTACATTATCAAGACATGCCTTCGACCAAGACATGCGTTGATGATATAATTAGAATATCAGTCAGTAGGGACATGAGCCATCACAGACAGGATAAATCAGATTTACACCTCCCAAAGAGTCATCTTTGCGATACTTCTGGTAGTGAGGGGTAAGATATCATGACCTGGACAGCTGTCCCCATCTTCACAAATGAGAGATACAGACCAGTTCATTTTGGCTCTTCTGAACCATAGTGAAGAAGCCTGAAAACTTTCAGAACACCTCCTGAGACTAGAAAACCTTATTTCACTAAGAAGGGTAAGGTGGTGGATCTTCCAGTTGGATGTCTTCTGTAACAGGGGGAGCACTTGGCACTATGTGTTGCCGTTTCATAACTTCATCATACGATGGTGGGGCATCAGAAATAATCCTCTGACTTGATGGATCTGGTGGATAACTTTCGTTATCTGGAGGCCTTGGATACTCAACTGGCTGTTGCTCTACTGCTCCAACTGCAAGAAAAAAATTAAAACTACTGGTGAATAACAACACTTCAAAAAAGCATGCTTCCCACTTTTGAGGATTTCTACCACAGGCATTAGTTACAGAGTCTTATTTTTCCAGTAAAACAGAACTTGTTTACCACAGTAAACAAGCACAGCTTGACATCCAGGGGTTCCAACAGGATTCCTCTCAAATCAACTCCATACCTGCACTCTGCACATTGGTTATTACTTTTCAATAATGGGTTGCCTCTCACAACTCAGGTCTCACTGGGAAAACATCACTGCACACCTATGTAAGTGGGACACACAATGCACTCAGGTCAGCCTTTGTGATATTTGTGCAACATTATGCCCCAAACCTCCCCCCCCCCCCCCCCCCCATCCCCATGCATTCACAAACACTCCAGAAAAGGATGCCTATACCTTTGTAATACAGATCCTGGCTGTAACAGATATATTACACTTGTGAATTGTATCTATCACTCTATGAAGTCTGTTAACCCCAACGTGCAAATTTGATGAGATTGCTTGTTTCATTCGTGTGGTGGTTACGCAAATTTAAATCTATGCGAACAGATGATCGGTTAGCCAAAAGTTGCATCTTGAAGGGAAAGTCTGAGTCACTTAACTGGTAGAGTGCTAAATTTTTTCTCAGCCTCAAGATTTGTTCACACAGCCTATATGCACTCTCCCATAAATTGTAACAATGCAAATCAATGGAGATGAAGTAATTTTACTTAATAGATAATATGAAGGATATCCAGAGAATACGAAGCTTTCAACTTTAGGTACCTGCCGTTCAGATTAAAGCCCAAATATGGCCTTCTTGCACTCTACCAGTTAAGCAGACTTTGTGTCTTGATAGATTTTTAGACTTTTGCCATGGGAGGCTACATATATTTCAATTCCATGCAATATATGAATACTTGTTAATGATAAAACTAGAGGCTCTAAAGAGCCTGTAATCGCTCACCTGGAACTACATATAAAAATGAGATTTCCCATAGGCTTTCCATGGTAACTATGAGCTGCAATTGTGGCCATGTTTGCAACATTACATAAACATTACACGAGGATCATTGGTAGGTGTCCCAGTCCTCAATCACATGAAGTTTCAAAACATTTGACTTTGTAGTTTCAGAGGGAAATATTTTTGCAAAATCCATCAAACAGAATCAGAGAATGTCTCTGGTGGCCATATTTTCCATCCAATGGGAAAAAAAAGAGGATCGTTTGTGGAGGACCTCCTATAGACCATTCCTGCCAAGTTTGGTTCACGTCGGCACAGTAGTTCCAGAGAGAAGATGAAAATGTGATTTCCCATAGGGTTTTCTATAGTAACTATAAGCCGCAATTGTGGCCATGTTTGCAACACGATCAACATTAAATGAGGAACCTTGGTAGAGGGTGTCCCAGTCATCAACCATGCAAAGTTTCAAAACATTTGGCCCTGTGGTTTCAGAGGAGAAGATTTTTCAAAATCCACCAATCAGAATCAAAAAATGCCTCTGGCGGCCATGTTTTCAAACCCATGGGATTGAAATGAGGATTGTTTGTAGAGGACCTCCCATAGACTATCCCTGCCAGGTTTGGTTCATGTCGGCGGAGTAGTTCCAGAGAAGATGATGAAAATGTTATTTCTCATAGGGTTTCTATAGTAACTATAAGCTGCAATTGTGGCCATGTTTGTGACCTGATCAACATTAAATGAGGATCATTGGTAGAGGGGGTCCCATTCATCATTTATGTGAAGTTTCAAAACATTTGGCCTGACAGTTTCAGGGGAGAAGATTTTTGAAAATCCACCAACCAGAATCAAAGAATACCTCTGGAAGCCATGTTTTTCATCCGACGGGAACAAAATGAGGATCGTTTGTAGAGGACCTCCCATAGACCATTCCTGCCAGGTTTGGTTCACACTGGCTCAGTGGTTACATGGAAGAAGATGAAAATGTGAAAAGTTTACAGATGCCAAGTAATGAGAAAGCTGACAGGCCTTTTAGGCCAGGTGAGCTAAAAAGCAGTTTCCCAAGAATTTTTACATAGCCGAGTGCTTGGTTAGCCATCTCCAACCCACGTAAACGGACAGTCGGTTAGAGTCATTTTTAAAATTTTGCACATTTTGCACTTTACCTAATGGGTCAACCACATCTGACCACACAATTTACAAACTGAGCAGTCCAAACAGAAATTCTTTTTACAAAATTTCAACAAACGCATATGTGCATTCCTCATTGGAACGAGCTGGACTGAATGACAGGTTACATGATATGGGTTTGTTGATATGTATTGAAAATTTGAAAAAAATATAATTAAAATAACAAATTTTCATACTGTGTCCATGGGGTAAAGGGCTAATATAAAACCTAGAATATTCACTGAAGGTGATTAACTCTTAACCTGTGGAGTACTTTTAAATATTTTTCATCAAATCTAGCCATGACTGCTGTGAAGCAGTCGTGGCTAGATTTGATCCAAAAATTCAATAAAGTTTAACTCGAGTAATCGCTGGTAAAAAGGATGGTACAATTTGAAGGTGGCAATTTGGTTAAGCATGATCAAATTTTACTTATTTCAGTGACAAGAGTTTTCCTGTCCCAGGCCGGAATATCCCCCAGCACCATGTAAGGAGTTAACCCTTTGAACACTGGTGGTATCTTCCAAATCAGTTTAATGGCACCAATTCAAAGAGTCCGTATTCATTATTTGGGGGTAGACAAATTAATATTTCAACATACAGCCTGAACATATTGATTGGTCTCCCCCACATATTCACTTGGCAACCATCTTACTTAATGAAATTATGACGTATCATGTTCCTGGGCCGGAAAAAAGCAGCCTCTCGGGTTCAAAGGGTTAATATCCCTATTTCTGGATCTCTGAATGTGAGATATCCAAGATTTTGGAAAATGCGGATGTGGACTGGATAATGGGCATGCCTGTGAAGTTTCAACAAAGTAAGTAAATGTACAGTTATTTATTTATTTATTGGTGTTTAAGGTCATATACTTATGGATAATGGCTAATCATGACCGTGACAAATTTACGGGTGGAGGAAGCCGGAGTACCGGAGAGAACCCTGGAGCAGCTGCCAGCTCCCCCACATCGTAACTCCATACCGTTAGATTGGTTGAAGACATGCATACCATCGATGTGCAGTATGCCTTAGTACACAGCATCATCGTGCCCCCATGTGGACAATCAGGGTTATGTGCCTTGCCAAAGGACACAATGCAGGAGTTCGAATTGATCGCTCACCCATCCAATGACTAATCGGGCTCGACATTGCTTAACTTCGGTGATCTGACAAGAACCAGTTACCGCAATACCACCGCGCCCCAAATGTACAGTTAAAACTAGGAATCCTGTCACTGTATTGCACACTATTTTGAAGTAATAGTACGTTGAGTAAGTGCATTTTTTGGCCCTATCAAACTCAAACTGCCCCATTAGCGTAACTCAGTTCCCTTAGAAAAACAGTTTGCTCAACAATTCTATACTAGTAAGTAGAGATCATTAACCTCTGCTGGGATACATGTAAATAGATATTAAAATTCAACTACATATACAGAATGAAGAGAGTTGATTACTATTTAATTGCAGCACCATATATTCTCCACATGAAAAGTATTTTTAATTGTTCATAACTGCACAAGAAATACTTGCAGACTTTCATTAAATGGACCACCAGGTTACACCCGGTGGTGCATGTGATGCAAGTTTGCAAGTGCTTCCCCCAAAAATATATATTAAAACAGAATCGCAGGGGAGATAACTTGGTAAAAATTGTTGCTGCTTGGAAATTTGGATATATGTGCATGTTCACTTGCAAGACAAAATGTGTAAAAATTTTCACAAAAACTAGTTCATAATTGTAGAAGTTGTGCACACAATTATTTCATGGCTTGGTTGTAGATCAATTATTTTATCAGCATTTTTGCTGAAGACATTTAAAAAAAAAAAGTATGAACATCACAAAAAAACAAAACATCAGAAATCAGAAGGGGATGAAAAAGGAAAAAAAAAAACCCACAGATGATATCTTGGTGAAATAAAACGAGAAAGGGATTTATTTATGTTGACCTTAAGGGTGTCATAAAGATAATCAATTTGAGAGTGGGGTGGGGTGGAGTGGGTTGCTAAAAGTGATTTGTCCCAACGAGTAAACCTGATTTGATGACTCAAGCTCAGACTGACTTAATATTCCAAATACATGACCAAGGCATCCCTATTGGTTGATAATTACGGTTAGGCTATTTCCAGTTCATATTCAAGTACAATGGAGACTCAGATGGTTGGTGAATATTTATTTCTTTATTTATTTATTGGGGGAATGACACTTTCGACAGACTGGAACACCTCATGTTGGACAGTTTTTAGGGCTGAAACGGTTGGCTCATTTTCGTAACCAACTAACCGAGATCCATAATCGGATAATATCTGGTTATCCGCTGTCATTATTTCACCGAATATGGATGAAAACTATATCAATTGGAAAGCAGTATTCTCAAACTGTTCCGTAGTGTGTATACAAATGAACATTGTCGAGTACTCGACAATGTTCGTTTGTATACATACTACGGAATAGTTTCTGCAATTACTTAGTACTCACGGAAACTGCTGGTCATTAACGAAGTTTTGAATGCCAAAGTTGATTATTTCTCAATATATACAACGTGGCTTCGAGGTGTAATCTATCACAAAGGAGAAGCGGCAGATTTACTATGTTTTAAACGTAGAATGATGATCGCTATCGATATTTTGGATAACCGGTTGAAGGTTTTTCTAATCGGTTAGGTAGCTAACTGGTTTCAAACCGATCATCTGGTTAACCATTTCAGTACTAACAGTTTTACGGATGAAAGAAGTCCAGAGAGAACCACCATGCAACTGTCAGACTCCCCAACATACAAACTCCGCACAGGTAGGGCTAGCATTGGTTGAAGGCAAGAGCACCATTGACATGCAGTATCACGAACCAGCCTGGGGGGAATTTTAGGGAGACTTCATGCCTCCCTCCAGAAAAAATAGGGAGACTGCAGAGTCAAGTAGGGAGACTTCATAGGCAAGTGGGGAAAATTAAGAATATTTATGTACCACCCCCTGCCACCCTTCATATTTTCAGCTTGTGGTCCTCCATAAACATCTGATTAATCCAGGTCCAGTTGTCTATGATGCATCTATGCCAGGTTAAAAAATCACCAAGTAATTATTGACTGAAAATCCCCACTGCTACCCTCTCCTTCATGACCCCTCCCCTCTTCTTCGTGCCAATCCCCCCAGCACCCTCCTGTGGTTGATTTTCACCAAAGTCTGCTAAGCTAATAATTTCTTAAGTCTGAAAGTGTAAACAGGACCAGATGTAAGAAGGTTGCTTGGAAGGTGCTTTGTTAGTAAATAAACAAAATACATTCTGGTGTTGAGTATTTTGTAAAATAAATGTCATTCCGCATCATTTTTATGGCATTCCGGTGTCATTCCGTGCCATTTGGGTGTCATTCCGGTGTTTAGGAGGATCATTCACATCATGTCATCATTAAAGCTTTTTTTTATGTGTTTCAATTCCATTTGTGTTTTTCTGGGAATAGACGGCCCAACAGTTAACAGTCGTCAGCAAAACAAAATAAAAATACAGTGTTAGAAAATACATCCGTTGTGTCTACATTTTCAGCAACCTAAGCGAGGTAACCTACTTTCAAACTGGGTTATTTTGTTGAGTTGCGTAAGTCACCTATTTTCGTTTCGACACTTGAAGCTCTGACTGAAACGGAACAAAATAGAAATAAAAAATCTGTGTAATTTCAAATAAATGGTCGCTTATTTGACGAATGAAAATGCCCATTTATCACACTCAAGCACATTCGATTCTTGAAAATAATCGTTTTTGTGTAAACCTCGGATCACTCAGTTCAGACTTTCCTCATTTTGGCCAATTTTTAGAGGGCGACTTGTAATCGCCCCGACTATTTTTCTAGGCGACTTTGGGCTTAGAAGGATGACATAATCGCCCTAGTCATCCTCACAGCTGGTCCCTGTGCAGTATGCCTTAGTACACAGTGCTACCGTTCCCATAATGGGCAATCAGGATTAAATGGCTTGCCCAAGGACACAGTGCAGATACCACTGGTCAGGATCAAACCCTGAACCTTTTGGTTTGAAGTCCAATGCTCTAACCACTGCACACCTGCTAGGTGAATAAGGTGAACGAAGTGTGGAGAGAATGAATGTTTCTGTAAATTCATTTGCTGTGTACATAAGAAGTGGGCAACAGTGTTGTTACTCTTCTGTTGGGTCTTCTAAAGTGTCTTCATGTGTACATGAGTAACTGGGTCTGAGGCAGTTACTGGGAGTGCAGCAGTTGATCTTGGGCCACTTTTTCGAGTTTTATGAAACAAGAGTCATGAATAATGACACTTAATGAACAGGCAATTTATTGGCAAAGTGACCAATCATCATACCCTTGTACAAAGGTGCGATTCAGAAGGGTTGAGGCACACTCATTTCCACACTCATGCTGCCACAGAGCCCAAATATTGGCCTACAAACTTCTCTTGAACAAATTTTAATCTTTACCACCAAAGGAAGTTCCATACCAAAGGCATTCAAGGCATTCTCTCTGGTGGTTCATGAGAAGGTTTTTAAAATTTTTTAGGCTTTTGGGACATTAACCACAGGCCAAAGATAGCAGTGGCTTCATTTGAGCAAAGTAGAAAGGCTATACTCCAAAGATGTACAAAATATGTTCTAATTTGGCTCAGTGGTTTTGAAGAAGAACACAAGTTTCAAAAGTTAATGGATGTACAACAGACGCCAAGCGTTTGCAATAGCTAAAAAGCCATGTGAGTTTGGATTGTTTTGACAGCTGTTATCAAGACAACTATTCTTTAACTGGTAGAGTGCGGGAAGCCCATATTTGGGCTTTACTTTGTTGAAGTACAGGTTCCACAACTTAAAGGCCTCACATTCAGTGGATGTGCTTTGATTTATTTTTGAAGTGAAATTATTTAGTCTGTTTGGATTTGCCTTGTTACAATTTATGGGAGAGTGCCTGTTGGCACTCTCCCATAAACTGTAACAAAGCAAAGCCACATGAACCAATTCTGATGATCAAAAATAATTTAGCATTCTACCAGTTAATACCTATTAATCAGTTGAAAAATAAAATAAAAACAAAACATGCTATTTCTTTGTGTTTATTTTTATACAGTGACTGATGGTATACATAAGCCTGAAATTCCCTCATAAATCATAGTTAAATAATACCCGAAGGAATTAGTATTGGAACCTAATGCAAAACGGTTGTTTGGGTGTACATTGGCTTTGAGAAAGAGGGATTGGAGATCAAAGATGACACACAGGGAATATGTAGAAACTGTAGGAAAACCATTTCCACAAAATGTTGCAATACTTCAAATTTAATTGCACATTTGAAGGCGAATAACCCACTAGATTACTGCAGACTCGACAAGGACAGTCATGTGTGTTAGAAACTATGCATTTTCCTGACTCTCTCACAGGGCAAAATATTGCAGAAATTCCTATTCAAAGGTTTTAAATAGTGGAACTTGGATGAACAAAAACTAGTGTGCATGATAACTGACAATGGCTCCAATGTAATATCTGGCATTGAGCTACTGGACTGGACACACCTCTCATGTTTCTGACATAATTTGAATTTAGATGTGAACAATTCTATTAAAGATGATAAACGTGTTACACAAGCATTGCTGCATTAGGTGTTTGCTGCTCAGTTGTGTCTGCTTTTTCTACAAGCTGGAAACATCACCAAGGTTTGGCTGCTATACAGTAAAAAATTAGATCTGAAGCAGTATTTATTAGTGACTGAATGTCCCACAAGATGGGGAGGTAAGTTTGACATGGTCCAACAAATTTGGGAACAAGAGCCAGCTTTATGGAGGCAACTTAGTTCAGGCAGTAAAACTTTCCACATGTGCCAATGTGGCAGGACTGTCAAGTTATGGAGATTCTAACTGTGGGACTTGAGCCTGTGTCAGAATTCTCCAATATACTATCAACTGAAAAGTATGTGACAATTTCATCTCTCTTCATACTGAATTGTTGTAGTGACAATGACCAGGCATGTCAACCAGTACCTGTAGCAGTACCACCAGTTCCCTCATGCTCCAACTGGCACCTGTACTGAAGCTTTTGTCCCGTCGGTACTGGGACAAAATTATTTTATGGGAAAATTCCTAAGTGAACGAGGGTAAACAGGCTAATAATTGTGTATGGCACACTTACACGACATACCTTCAGCTTATTTGTGAATGAACATATCAAAACACTCTAAAGGGGCATGTTCTGTCTGCACCACCACCTCGAGAAAATGACAGCACCATCATCGGCAACTTCAAAGAAATTATTCTGTGCCGACATCCAAGTAATCATAAAACACGATTTTATGATTACTTTGATAGTGCCGCGGAATAATTGGTACGATGCCATGTTTGTCTTTGCGATCTTGAGGACTGGGTTGGTTTAAATACAAATTTCACCCATCTGATTGTGATGTCACCCAATTTTTGACTTGTCCCAGTACCAGTCACGGTGAGACAGGCTCTGTCCCATGCCAGTACCAGTTATGTTGGTACCGGCGGTACTTTGACATTTTTATGTTCTGAGTAAATACATTAAGAAATGCATAAAAACTTACATTAATGATAAGTACAGTGATCTTCAGACAAATAAACTTGTGTGTGTGGCATCATTTCTTGATGTAAAGTTTAAAAAGCATCATCTCAGTGAGTCTGAATTTTGTACTATGAAAGAGTTTTTAATTAGTGAAAAATATATGCAGGATACTAGTGGGAAAGGTGATTTAAAAAACACTGTGTGCAACCCCACTAGCCCAAATGCATAAACACTTTTGGGAGTTTATTTGTCATGGCAAGTACTGCTTTGGAAAGTAATGGAATTGCTACGGAAATAGACAGTAACGTAGCTTTGCCATGTGCTGATAGTGAAAGTAGTGCCCTAGACTGCTGGAAGTTAAACCATAAATCATTCCCCACTCTGGCTTATTTTGCCCGTAAATATCGGTGTGTCTGTGCCACTAGTGTACCATCAGAAATAATGTTCAGTAAAACTGGTCAGATAGTTGCTGCAAAACGGTCATGTTTGAAACCAGATAAAGTAAATGTCATTTCTAGCTGCACATTTGTAAATGTTTTGTAAAATGAAAGAGTCAATGACACTGTAGCTCAACTTGATAAACTTGAACTTGGTAGGTTATAAATGAAATGGCAAAATTGAAGATCATTGGTACCAATGTTATTTGATGAAATTTCAATTTAACAGCATTGTGTGTGCACAACATCAGAGTAATCCATGCATTTTTAAATGTAAACTGTAAGACTGGCTAAAGGAAGAATGTTGATACACAAATGCAGTATGTTCAGAGGTTATTGTAAATGGTAACTTTTTTCACAGAAATGAATGCTAATCAATAGCTCTTATCTAACGGTCTTGCCTAATGAGCACACCAAGTTCAAAAATGAAAGTGTCAATGACACTGTAGCTCAACTTGTCAAGACAAAGACATGTACATGTATAGTATGTGACACAGCAATGACAAACATCTAGGTAATGACCTGATAACAAAGGTACATATAAAGTATTGTAACGGTCTGTACATGAATACTGACCGTTGCCTGTAACAAATGTATAGGTAAAGTATTGTAAAGGTGGGTGACAGTCAGATGCTGAACTAGAAAAAATCTTTTGAGTCCCAGAGTGGGTCTGACTGAACCCCAAAATATTTGTTCTCATAGCACAGTGATAACAAAGGCACCCCAAAACACACTCGTACCTGTCCCAAGGTGAAAACAAAAGTACTCAAGAAGTTTTGTGAAGATCAGTTCATAAATACGAGCTGTATAGAACTTGTGACAAAAAACTGATTGGACCTAATTTCGGTACAAAATGGCCACTGGCAGCCATCTTGAATTTTGGACCGTACCCAGAAACACTCATTCTCATCCCAAGGAGATAACAAAGGTACCCAAGAAGTTTTGTGAAGATCGGTTCATAAATACAGCCTCTACCCTGAGCCGTATTGACATGTGTGCTTACATTGTGTAAGTAGCACTGAATAAATCAAAGTTCATCTAATTTGCATAATTTCGGCACGAAAAAAAACCCCTTACAATATGTGATGTATTCCATGTTACTAAACATTCATACAAAAATTTATTCAAATCAGAACTTTCATACAGAAGTTCTATACAAAAGACTGATTGCACTAATTTTGGTACAAAATGGCTGCTGGTGGCCATCTTGAATTTCGGACCACACCCAAAAACACTCGCTCTCATCCCACGGTGATAACAAAGGTACCCAAGAAGTTTAGTAAAGATTGGTTCATAAATATGGCCTCTAGTCTGAGCTGTATAGAAGATGTGTACAAAAAACTGATTAGACCTAATTTCGGTACAAAATGGCCACTGGCAGCCATCTTGAATTTTAGACCGCACCCAGAAACACTCGTTCTCGTCCCAAGGTGATAACAAAGGTACCCAAGACATTTCGTGAAGATCAGTTCATAAATACAGACTCTAGTCTGAGCCGTATTGACATGTGTACTTACTGTGTGTAAGTCGCACTGAAAAAATCAAAGTTCATCTAATTTGCATAATTTCTGCACGAGAAAAAAACCCATATTATATGTGATGCATCCCATGGTACTAAACATTCACACAAAATAATTATTCAAATCAGGGCTTTCATATGGAAGTTCTGTGCAAAAATCTGATTGCACCTAATTTTGTACAAAATGGCTGCCATCGGCCATCTTCAATTTCGGACCGGACCCAAAAACACTCGTTCTCGTCCCACGGTGATACCAAAGGTACCCAAGAAGTTTCGTATAGATCGGTTCATAAATACGGCCTCTAGCCCGAGCCGTATTGGCATTTGCACTTACAGTGCTGAAAGTAACCCCAAAAAACATCAAAATTAGTCTAATTTGCACAATTTACGTTCAAGAAAAAAACCCGTATTATATGTGATGTATCCCATGGTACTAAACATTCATACAAAAAATTATTCAAATCAGAGCTTTCATATGGAAGTTCTGTAGAAAAAACAGATTTCTGCATCGTCGGTACAAAATGGCGGCTGGCAGCCATCTTGAATTCCGGACCGCACCCAAAAACACTCGTTCTCGTCCCACGGTCATAACAAAGGTACCCAAGAAGTTTCGTAAAGATCGGTTCATAAATACGGCCTCTAGCCCGAGCCATAGCAGCTTGGCACTTACAGCTCTGAAAGTAACACTAAATAAATCAAAGTCAGTCTAATTTGCATAATTTACGCACGAGAAAAAAACCCGTATTATATGTGATGTATCCCATGGTACTAAACATTTATACAAAACTTTATTCAAATCAGAACTTTCATACAGAAGTTCTGTACAAAAAACTGATTTTTGCATCATCGGTACAAAATGGCCACTGGCAGCCATCTTGAATTTCGGACCACACCTAAAAACACTCGTTCCCGTCCCAGGGTCATAACAAAGGTACACAAGAAGTTTCGTAAAGATCGGTTCATAAATACGACCTCTAGCCCGAGCCATAGCCAATTGTTGACGGACGGCCGGCCGGACAGACGGACGGCGGGCCATGACAATAGCTCAAATTTGACTTCGTCAAAGTTGAGCTAATAATCCTATGATAAATGTGACCTGCAGGCCATGTCAAAGAATGTTGATATACAAATGCAATAAATTCAAAGATTGTTGCTAACAGCAACAGTTTTTAATGGAAATGAAAAGAAAATCAATAGCTCCTATCTTTGTCACCCTGCATAAGCTTACAAAGTTTCAAAACAACCTGATAATGAATGTGCCCTCGGGGGCATGCCAAAGGAAGATGTTAATGCACAAATGCACTAAGTTGAAGGTTATTGCTTGTGGCAATGGTTTTGTTTTTTTTTGGGGGGGGGGGGGGGGAGGTATGGAAATTCATAAATATACCCTGCAGAGAGTGCAAAGGGATAAGCTGATGCACAAAGTAAGTTCAAAGGCTGGTGATAACGACAATAATTTTTTATGGAAATGAAAAAGAGCAATAGCTCACATATAGAGGTCACCCCGAACACACATACCAAGTTTCAAAGTGATCCGATCATAAATGTGCCCTAAAGGGTGTGTTAAAGGGAAATATTGAGGTCTGACTAAACTAAGTTCAAAAGTCAGCGGCAACATTTTTTGACAGAAATGGAAGAAAATCGACAGCTCCCATATAGATGTCACCCCAAACAAGCACACCAGGTTTGCAAGCGATCCAATCATAAATGTGCCCTGCAGGGTGTGTCAAAGGGAAATATTGATGCTTAACTGCACTAAGTTCATCGAAGGTCATTGCCAGTGGCAACATTTTTTGATGAAAATCGATAGCTCCCATCTAGAGGTAACACCAAACAAGCAAACCAAGTTTCAAACCGATCTGATCATAAATGTGCCCTTTATGGCATGCCAAAGGAATATATTGATGCCTGACTAAACTAAGTTCAAAGATCGTTACCCTGCAGAGAGTGCAAAAGGGATAAGCTGATGCACAAATGCAGTAAGTTCAAAGGCTGGTGATAAAAACAATAATTTTTTATGGAAATGAAAAAAAAGCAATAGCTCACATCTGGAGGTCACCCTGAACACACATACCAAGTTTCAAAGTGATCTGATCATAAATGTGCCCTGAAAGGTGTGTTAAAGGGAAATATTGAGGTCTGACTAAACTAAGTTCAAAGGTCAGTGGCAACTACTGATGCCTGACTAAACTAAGTTCAAAGATCGTTGCCAGCGGCAACATATTTTGACAAACGGAAATGGAAGAAAATCGATAGCTCCCATCTAGAGGTCACCCTGAACAAGAATGCCAGGTTTCAAAGCAATCCGATCATAAATGTGCCCTGTAGTGTGTGCCAAAGGGAAATATTGAGATCTGACTAAACTAAGTCCTAAGAATGTTGGCCGTGGCAACATTTTTTGACAGAAATGAAACAAAATCGATAGCTCCCATCTAGAGGTCACCCCAAACAAGCATACCAGGTTTCAAAGCAGTCCGATCATAAATGTGCCCTTTTGGGTGTGCCAAAGGGAAATATTGAGGTCTTCTGACTAAACTAAGTTCTAAGAACATTGGCTGCAACAACATGTTTTGATGGAAATGGAAGAAAATCGATAGCTCCCATCTAGAGGTCATCCAAAACAAGCATGCAAGGTTTCAAAGCAATCCAATCATAAATGTGCCCTGTAGGGTGTGCCAAAGGGAAATATTGAGATCTGACTAAACTAAGTCCTAAGAATGTTGGCCGTGGCAACATTTTTTGACGGAAATGAAACAAACTCGATAGCTCCCATCTAGAGGTCACCCCAAACAAGCATACCAGGTTTCAAAGCAGTCCGATCATAAATGTGCCCTTTTGGGTGTGCCAAAGGGAAATATTGAGGTCTTCTGACTAAACTAAGTTCTAAGAACATTGGCCGCTGCAACAATTTTTGACGGAAATGGAAAAAAATCAAAATTTTATAGTACATTTCCTTTCTTATTATACCTACCACAATTGTTTACTACAGGCTTGCACTACAGTGGAAGTCCCTAACTCGGATAAAATACTCTCTATTTTTGTCTTTCCCAAGCAATTTGGGAAAGAAAAGTGGTGCAAAAGCACCAAGAAAAAATAAGCCAAAACTGGTTCGAGTGCAACCGGCGCAGACCCAGTACGGGTGATCTCTCCCAAGTACAACTCCATGACTTCCGTTGCCAGTACGCATATACCGTTGCTAAAGACTCATTCTTTTTGAATCCGTCAACGTTAGAGTTATGTGATCAGCGGGGAGGAAAGATTCTTTACCCGTAAAGAATACGGGAGGGCCTCCATGTAAACAATTGTGGTAGGTATAATAAGAAGGAAATTTACTATAAAATTTAGATTTCTTATCAACCTACTCACAATTGTTTACTACAGGCTGAATAGACAATAGGCTGGAGGGAATCGCATAACCAACCCACACATAACCCCAGCGCACTGGAACCGTGAAGCAGAAGGAAGAGGTCCCGAGGCTTATCAACCATAACGTCGCAATCATTGGTAAAGGACAATGAAAGGAGACATATGGGCCTGTGTGACACACAGACAGAAAAAAAGGCAGTAACAGCACAAGGCTGAAACTGACCTTCAAGAAGCCTAATGGCTATGGCAGACAACAGCCTGAGCAGAAGAAAGAGGACCCAGGGCAAAAAGGTCCTCCGACTGCTCCTGCAACTGGCGCAGATAAAAGGTGGAGAAAGTAGAGGCATTTCTCCAGTAGGCTACCTGCATAACATCCGACAACTTGACGGAGTTAAAATAAGCCCAAGAGGTGGATAGTGCCCGCACCTCGTGGGCAGAAATACGATTGGTAAAACAATGGCCAGCTGCTAAACGACCGTAAGCCGTACGAATAGCAAGACAAATCCATCGAGAAATGGATTGAGGAGAGATCTTCTGTCGACCCGGAATAAGAGACAGAAAAAAACATTTCCTGCCTTTCCGTATGAAATGTGTCCAATCGAGAAAAATGCGAATAGCACGGACCGGACAGAGCAAAGGGCGATTACCCTCAACAGAAGGAAGAGCCCTGATACAGATAGGAGGAGGAGTAGTATCTGGTAACTGATTCTTGGCCAAAAAAGAGCAATCAGTGGTAAAAGTAACACTGTTGGAAGAGCTCCTAAAAAGGCCGGGTCAATCGAGAGGGCGTGAAGCTCACTAACCCGTCTGGCCGAAGCAAACGCCATCAGAAAAGCTGTCTTATATGTGAGAAAATGCATATCCACTTGGGATAAAGGTTCGAACCCCCCCCCCCTCCCCCAAGCAAAACAGCACCCACGAAAGATTCCACCATGGAGTAAGCTGCAAAGTCCGAGGCCTTTTCAAAGAAAAGTGCCGAACAAGCTTGGAGAGGTAAGGATTAGTGCCGATACGACGCTTCCCCACATAAGAAAAAGTCTCTGAAAGCATGGACCTGTAACCCTTGATGGTAACAGGCTGGAGACCCCGAGAATCAAAAAGATATACCAGAAACTCCGCAATCTGTGAAATCGAAAGATTTGCATAATCAACAGAGTGATCAGCACACCATCGACAGAAGACCTTCCATTTAGCTGCATAAGCTAAACCAGTGGAGTGCCTCCTTGAAGAAGAAAGGCACTCCAATGCTCGTCTCGAAAAACCTCTACGGAGGAGACAGGACCTGACAAAAGATATGCGTGAAGGCACAATGAAGTCGGGTCGACGTGAAACCTCCTCGGGCGACCTTGACAAAGAAGGTCGTGATGTAGTGGGAGACGTGCCGGAACCGCAGCCATCAGCGAGCGGAGCTGATTGATCCACACCCGCTGAGGCGACAGGGGAGCGATCAGAATGATTCGACAACTGCAGGTTCGAATTTTGGCTAGAACCTGAGGCAGAATTGGAACCGGCGGGAAGGCGTAGCCGACTAGACCATTCCAATCGAGATCCAGAGGATCTGGACACGGGTACACGAAAGTGTCCACCTGATGGTTCCAACGAGTCGCAAAGAGGTCGATGTGGGGACGTCCCCAGAGATCGCAAAGCGACTGGAACACTGCCCTGTGGAGCATCCACTCGGTGGAAATAACCCTGCCCTGTTGGGGCAGGGAGTCGGCTAGGACGTTCAGACGACCGGGAATGTGACGGACAACCACTCCGGCGTGAACATCCTGAGCGAGCAGTAGAAGATCCCGAGCTAATTCGTACATCGGAACCGAGTGCGTGCCGCCCTGGTTCAGAATGTAAGCAACCACTGTCGGATTGTCGGACAGCAGAAGGACCTGGCGATTCGACAGGTGAGAGATCCACTGCCTGAAACTCAGAAAAAAGCAGAAGCTCCTTCTGGTTGATGTGTAGAGCTGCTTGATCCTGGTCCCACATCCCGTGTAGGGAAAGACCCAGAGGATCCAACGTCGCACCCCATCCGAGATCGCTGGCATCTGCCGTCAGAACGCGATCGGACGTGGGTAAGTCCAATGGACCACCCTGTGTAATCCACTGAACATCTGTCCAGGGAAGAAGGTGACGATAAAGAGATTCTGGAAACGGAAGCACCTGATCCAGAGAATCTACATTCGGCCTCCAACGACTGAGCAGAAAGTGTTGGGAGAGGTCTGACATGCAGCCGACCTAGAGGAATGAGATCCGTCACCGAACCGCAGAGACCGATCAGCCGGAAAAAAACTCCGAGCGGTTGCAGACTGGGACAGAGTCAGAGCAAAAGCTGAGAGAATCACAGCCTTGGCCTGGGGAACCGCTACCAAACTGAATTTGGTTTGGAAAGCCATCCCCAGATGACAAAACGACTGAGAAGGGACCAGGTATGACTTCTCCTCATTGACTCTGAATCCTAGCGACGTGAGCAAGCTCAACAGAGTGGCGACATCCGACTCCAGTAAGGCAGCATTGGAATGCCTCTGGAGGATATCGTCCAGATATGCCGAAGAAGTCACTCTGGACTGTGTGCGATGGAACGCTATCACATGCGACATCAGTCTGGTGAAGGCCCAAGGAGCCAGGTTGAGGCCGAAAGGCATGGCCTTGAACTGGTAAACTCGCCCCAGAAAAGGGAACCTGAGATACTTCCGTGACGCCCGATGCATCGGAACGTGGAAGTAAGTGTCTCGCAGGTCGATGCTGGCAGCGAAATCTCCCTGGTGAATTGATTGGAGGACAGACCTGAAAGTCTCCATGCTGAACTTGGGAGCAATGATAGACTGGTTCAGGATACTCAGATCGATAACCGGTCGGAGTCGGCCGTCCTTCTTCGGCACAAAGAACAGGCAGGAATAGAAACCCACTGACTGAATGTTCTTGACGACCTCGATCGCCCC
This sequence comes from Pictodentalium vernedei, assembly GCA_031216915.1. NCBI lineage: Eukaryota > Metazoa > Mollusca > Scaphopoda > Dentaliida > Dentaliidae > Pictodentalium > Pictodentalium vernedei. The sequence continues at coordinate 142,713,195 of CM062296.1, read as the reverse complement.
CTTTACCAGGAGATTGCCAATCTCCGTGGACAAAAGTTCCCGACGTAAAACGTCTGAAGGAACTGTGGTTGGAAGAGGCACCCTTGACAGAGTGGGGTGCCGTCGAAGGATATTCGCAGCCCGGACCGAACAACATCTAACACCCACGGATCGGATGTGATGGTGGCCCAATGGTCTGCGAACTCTGCTATCCTTCCTCCAACCTGGGACGAGTTGAGGTGAGGACCTTCATTTCGAGCCCCGATGAGGCCCGCAAGAGAAACCACCTCCTCTACTAAATGAAGAATCCTGAGACTTCCCTCGATTCTGCCGACCTTTACCCTTACCCCTTGAGTAAGAAGTAGAGGCGGCGGCAGAAGGACCAGCCTTTTGCTTCACAGAGGAAGCAGAAGGGTACTTGTTAGGCTTGGAACAGCCTTTGCCTCCCCTAGAAGGCTGATCAAGCTGACGAAACAGCAGCTAATCTTTGGAATGACGTAGGATGTCATCCCAGACCGTCGACACGGAACCATGGAAAAGTTGCGGACCTGCCAAAGAAGCAGATCGAAGAGCAGCACGCTGCTCCTCGGGAAGGGATCGTCCTGTGTCCAGCACAGCGTCCCTTCGAACTAATTCCAGATTAGCCGTGTTACAGGCATGCGTGTGAGTAAGATCATAAGCGCCTTGGACAGCACATGCAAAGAAGCCTGTACCTCTTCAAACTTATCTGGAGGCAGATAAGCAGCCAAGGCTGAGACGACGTGATCTGAGAGAGAAAGCATGCCAAGCATCACTCTAGATGAGCCCAACGTGGACTCCAGAGTCGTCATTGGAATGATGGCAGACTTGGGCTTGGAAAGCCCGAGGGAAGTGGAGTCCTGATCCAGAACCGTCAAAGTCTGGCAGACCGACGGACTGGCAGAATTGTAGGAACGATAACGCACAGGAGGCAAAAAGGTGTCAACCCTGGTGAAGAACGATGAATTCTTGGAATTCAGCTTGGAGTCCAATGCTGAAAAAGCTTCAACCACCTGTACCGACTGGCACGGTCGAAGGCGCCCAGAAGCAGGTTGCTCCATAGGCTGTAGACACGCGACCGATGATCGCGGCATGGCTGAGCCTGTCTGCTGGTTAGTAGGTTTGAGATCAGGCAGAAACCCAAACACAAAGTCAAGAGCTGCCCCCAAGTCCGAAGACTGCTGGCCCTTGACATCAAGCATGACGGACTCCTCCCCAGAGTCGGAAGACACATAGCCCATCGTGGGCAAACCAGCAGATGTCTCCCATGGTGTCGGGACACCAGGGGAATCAGAAACCAGCCTGTTTCCAATCCCGGGAGGCGGAGCCATAGGAGGCGCCTGGAAACCACTCATTGCCTCGCTGGAAGCAACAGGAAGGCTCTTTGATAGAACCTGAGTGAGTAAAGAGAGGGCCTCCCTAAGCTCACTGCCCGTACTGGCTGGTTCGACAGGGGAGCGAACCGGCAAAGAAGCTTCACCTCTGACCCTCTTAACCAGCGAAGGGTCACGATCCTCCAAAACACCCGACTCGGGACGACGGGCGGCAGCCGAAACATCTGAAGGTAGACGTGTATAGGGGTATGAGGCACCCCGAGGATCAATATAGCAAGAACTCATGAGAGTCACCGCGGACCTCTGCGGGGCAGAAGGTCCAGGCTGCACAAAAGGCGTTGGTCCCCCAAAACTGGTCATGTGGCCAGAATGAGTGGACGGAAATGCCACAGAGTTCATAGTGTCTCCACTAAGAACATCCGAATCCAAAGACACAACTGTGGTGCTCGACGGCGTAGAGACCACAGAGATGGGTTCGGCCGGCAGTCCCTTCCAACTTCGCCGAGTTGAAGTCAGGGAAGGCTGAAGCCGATATCCCACGTCTACAGTACCAGACATTCCTGCAGTCCCCTGCAGCGAAAAGCCGAGGCCGGCTGAAACTGACGACGAAGCAGACGGACCAGCAGTAGCAGTAGATACGTCGGGAGTCGTTGAGGCTGGTGGAATAGTGGAGAGAGCACACCTGCTCGGCTCCGAAGGAGGAGTCACAACCCTAGTGACAGCCTCAGATGTCGACTGGAGGGGGACCGTAGTCCCGGAACCAGGCACCTCTTCACCAGAACACTCAACGGCTCCCGCAGTATCCACTACAGGAAAAGACTGCACATCCCCCATGGAGGAGGAATAACTCTCACCAGACAAGGTCGGCTCGGGAGCCCCCGAACGACCACGTTCTCCTTTCCCGCGGGAGCGGAAGGCACGGCCACGAGAATGAACGACACGGTTAACTGACGCCCAGAAAGTGGATGACATGATCCACAGACACCACATGGCCGCTCGACCGAACACCCATTACAGGAGGAACAAGAAGAATGTAAATCGTCCACATGCTTTGGCAGCAGACATTGCCCACAAGGAATTGTCCTGGGCATGATAGAGGTGAGAGGAGCAAAGAAGGTGAAATCAGAAAACAGAAGAACACCCCCAAAGAAGAGAGAAATGTGACAGAAACAAAGACCCCAGACGGTCAACCGGGAACCACACAACAGGATGACTACTCTCAAAACAGAGAAGAAAAACTGTAGAAGTGGTACCCCCGCTGACACCTAACTCTAACACAATTAGAAAATTTAGCAAATTAAGCATTAACAATAATTGTGAAAAATGATAAGTCCGAACCGCATGGCACACGAAATTCGCGCACGACTCGAGAGAGAACAATTAAAATACATTATGGATATATAATATTGAAGAGAATATAAAGAAAACTGTTCCCGAGAATACAAAGGATACACTGATGCACTATGAATCAGGAATCATCAAACAACGAGCTGGATAAACACTGATAAGCGTGCAGAAACATCTCGACACGAAGCGGATGATAAAAAGAATGAGTCTTTAGCGACGGGATATGCGCACTGGCAACGGAAGTCGTGGAGTTGTACTTGGGAGAGAGCGTCCCGTACTGGGTCTGCACCGGTTGCACTCGACCCAGTTTTGGCTTATTTTTTCTTGGTGCTTTTGCACCACTTTTCTTTCCCAAATTGCTTGGGAAAGACAAAAATAGAGAGTATTTTATCCGAGTTAGGGACTTCCACTGTAGTGCAAGCCTGTAGTAAACAATTGTGAGTAGGTTGATAAGAAATCAATAGCTCCCATCTAAAGGTCACCCCAAACAAGCAGACCAGGTTTCAAAGCAATTCAATCATAAATGTGCCCTGTAGGGTGTGCCAAAGAGAAATATTGTGGTCTGACTAAACTAAGTTCTAAGAACGTTGGCCATGGCAACATTTTTTGACGGAAATTGAAGAAAATCGATAGCTCCCATCTAGAGGTCACCCTAAACAAGCATACCAGGTTTCAAAGCAATCCAATCATAAATGTGCCCTGTAGTGTGTGCCAAATGGAAATATTGTGGTCTGACTAAACTAAGTTCTAAGAACGTTGGCCGCGGCAACATTTTTTGACGGAAACTGAAGAAAAAATCGATAGCTCCCATCTAGAAGTCACTCTAAACAAGCATGCCAGGTTTCAAAGCAATCCGATCATGAATGTGCCCTGTAGGGTGTGCCAAAGGGAAATACTGAGGTCTTCTGACTAAACTAAGTTCTAAGAACGTTGGCTGCGACAACATTTTTTGACGGAAATTGAAGAAAATCGATAGCTCCCATCTAGAGGTCATCCCAAACAAGCATACAAAGTTTCAAAGTGACCCAATCATAAATGTGCCCTGTAGGGTGTGCCAAAGGGAAATATTGAGGTTTGACTAAACTAAGTTCTAAAACGTTGGCCGCGGCAACATTTTTTGACAGAAATTGAAGAAAATTGATAGCTCCCATCCATAGGTCACCCCAAACAAGCATACCAAGTTTCAAAGCGATCCAATCATAAATGTGCCCTGTAGGGTGTGCCAAAGGGAAATATTGAGGTTTCACTAAACTAAGTTCTAAAAACGTTGGCCGCGGCAACATTTTTTGACGGAAATTGAAGAAAATCGATAGCTCCCATCTAGAGGTCATCCCAAACAAGCATACAAAGTTTCAAAGTGATTCAATCATAAATGTGCCCTGTAAGGTGTGCCAAAGGGAAATATTGAGGTTTGACTAAACTAAGTTCTAAAACATTGGCCGCGGCAACATTTTTTGACAGAAAATGAAGAAAATTGATAGCTCCCATCCATAGGTCACCCCAAACAAGTATACCAAGTTTCAAAGCGATCCAATCATAAATGTGCCCTGTAGGGTGTGCCAAAGGGAAATATTGAGGTTTCACTAAACTAAGTTCTAAGAACGTTGGCCGCGGCAACATTTTTTGACGGAAATTGAAGAAAACCGATAGCTCCCATCTAGAGGTCACCCCAAACAAGCATACCAAGTTTCAAAGCGATCTGATCATAAATGCGACCTGTGAGGTGTGCCAAAGGAAATTGTGGACGTACGTACTAACGTACTAACATACTAATGTACTAACGTACGCCGACGGACGAGAAGTGATGGCAATAGCTCAGCTTGACTTTGTCAAGTTGAGCTAAAAAACTGTATCATAGTGTTGAAACGACTTCTGAATTTTGGAGTTGACTAGTCGTCAGCTGAAAATTGAGCCGAAGTTGACTAATTGGCAGCACGCTGTATCATTATAATACTATAACTTTTCTATAGGCCTATTATAAAGATACCCGCTGATAGACTCTGTGATCTTCTGCATGAAACACTTTACAGCATCAATAAAACTTTGTCTCAAAATAGGTTTACCTTGATGTAGTTTCACTGAACGAATTTAACAAAAACAAATTTTTAAATCGGCCATTAAACTGATGAGTAACATTTCAAATGGCGTGGCATCCCGACTTCAGCCATAATTTCTTGCTGTGCTATTATGCTCACTTGACAACGGAAATAACCGCAGACTATGCAATATGGATGGTGGGCATTTCATACCCTGGTCATTTGGTACCTGGCCATTTATACACATCTTTACTGCTTGTACTGGCCCCTGGACTACCAGTCGTTCTGTACTTTGGCATTTCGTATCCTGCAACCCTACTGGATGTTTGCATTTAGTCCAATAATATTAGCCTCCTACTGTGCTCCACATTTATTTTTTTTTTTTTTTAAAAATAATAAATAAGGAGCTCACTCGGAGGCCAATATTATTGGACTACTTGACATTCTGTAGTGACGATATGATACTATATTGACCAGTTCTAAACCAGGAGAAAAATGTCAACACAGAATCTTGTAGTTGGCAAGACTGCTGATGATTCGGGACATAACTGCAGTCAAAGAACCAGAAATCTGCGTTGTCAAAGAGTGAGAGACCATCTGCGCCGTCTGGAGGGACAAAGTATGCTATTATCACACATTCAACTACTTTTCTGCCATTTTCGTCTAGGAGATTAAAAGGTTTCCATATGTCCGAAGTGCGCTGTCGCTGATGTGAACATTTTGAAGCCATTTTTGAAAATAATTTTTTGTGTGAGTATTGACGTTTATGTATTCAATAAGGAGAGGGGTGGACGGTACGTGCTTGTGAAATTGAAATTTAGTTGAGCTAGATGTTAGAAGTGTAGCACAGACAGAAATTCTGATTTACAAAGTTTCCATTCCTTGATTTCCTCACCGGGCTTTGAACCGGATATTTTGCTGTGATGTTGACAGATCAAAGACATCCCCGACACATTGATCATGAGTGCAGCACAAGGCCTACAGTGAACTGTGCATGCGGAATTGCCTCGTAAAATAGCCAACACTCTTGTTTTGAAGACAAACGTAAAACCAATGCAGTGTAAATACATTGTTTCAATATTTTAGGTTATCTGTCTTAACACACCCCCTCCCTAAAAAACGTACTGATTAGTCGACAACAAATTTAATTGATGTCTTTTGACAAAAATCGCGTCGGCGTCGATTAGTTGTTTCAACACTACTTATCATAATTAATTTTTTAAGAATATATGAATTTGTTATGAGTTAAGAATTTTTATGTTATATTTACACCCATGAGTTTTCAAAGTTGTAGCAACTATTATCAGCATTCGTAAGAGACATGCTCCATGGGCCATGCTGAAGTTAGTTCAATAATGACTTTTTCTCAACAGCTGTTCATGTATGTTTATCGTTGTGAAGTACAAATATTTAACCAAAAGTTTTGACAATTCTGTGGTCAAACATTTGTACATTACAGTGATATTTGACATTCAGTCATACCGCTGTATTTTTAAAATACCGAAACTCGGTATCAAAAATTAAATACCATGAAAGTCCAGTGTGTATTGCATTAACTGGTAGAGTGCTGGTAGCCCATGTTTGGGCTCTAATCTGAAGTGTAGGTACCAGACATGTTAACCTTCCAAAATTTTTTTCAGGGAGATTGAAGAAAATTTTCAGGGAGATGACATGATTTTCAGGGAGATTTTTTTTTGCACGTAGAAGCCACGTGTGGATCAATTTTAAATACAATACCAAATACCCCCTCCCCCCACACACATAACAGGAAACAGTCCAACAACAATACATCAAAGGAACATATGCCAACGTTCTACTAACCGGTGGTGAGTGACCCACATCTGTTAACCTCTCGAGGTGACTGTCAGTGAAATTTTGATGAGCTCCCAGTGAGACTCGGATGCTTGTCAGTGAGATTTTTGCACGTGGGCAGCACATCAATAATTTCCATGTTACCACCCCCGTCCCTCCCCCCCCCCCCCCCCCCCACACACACACACATACATTAAACATTCCACCATAATGTGTTTTATTTGAACAATTTGTCCTTTCAAAAGCCAAAACATAGAAATATAGAGAAAAACAGAAATCAAAAATATGGATGTGGTCATGTGCCAATATCTGAGTTGTTCCAATGCCATCCATATTTCAATGGTTTTATGTACAAAATGTTTGGAGATATTTTCGACCTTTTCAGCACTATATCAGTTTTGACGCTGTGTTGAAAGTTTTGGAACTATTTGGGAAATTATGGGTACTTGCGGCGACCTGCGGTAACCCGCGGCGATCTGTGGTGTTTAGGCACACCCCGAGCCCGGTTGTTGTGGTAATTCGATCTGCCAAAGCCCAGCGCCCCACCTAACCACACCGGGTACTCACTGGAAGTAGTTGGTCATTTACGAAGGGGATTTGGAATGGGGTGATCATTTTTCAGTGAAACGTGAACATTATGCCACAGCCAGCCCAGGACGAAACATCTCCGGGATATTTAATTTATTTTGTTGTCCATTTATCACAACGAATCAAAAAACGTCCAAGTGCCGTAAATTAGCAACTTTTTTTTCACCAAAAACATAATTTTTTTCACAGCCTGCTTTAGAAAATTGCGAATCGGAAATTTTTCCCAATATATTGAAAATTACGGCAACTCATATGTTTGAGCCGTTTGTCTGCAAAATTGGCTATAATTATCTGAAGTGAAAGTGAAATCCAAAATGCACAATAATAAATTTGTGCGTATTTTTGCACATGTTCGATTGGACAAAATTTATGTGTATGGAACTTATTTTTCGATTTGACTGCTACCTGTATACAAGCAAAGGTGTGCCTTTAATATATAATCAATTTCAGCAATTATCCTGCATCTCAAATTCATTTAATTCCGCCTGTCAAACGTGTTGCAAATAATCACAACACGGCCATTGACAGAAATGAGACTGGTCACCAGTTCTTACGTAAGTGGTGACGTTTCACACAAACTTAATGACCTTGCCATTGAGAGTAGAGCACATGCTTTTGTATTTGTAAACAAAAGCTGGTGGATTCAGTTTTTGTCTGGTATGTCGACTTTCTGGGAGATTTTGGCCCAAATTGACTCCCGGGTGGGAGGGGATAGCTAATTCCGGGAGAATCACGGGCATTCCGGGAGAGTTAACATGTCTGGTAGGTACCACAACTTAAAGGCTTCAAATTCAGTTGCTGTGCTTTATGTTATCTTTGAAGTGATATTATTTAGATTGTTAGGATTTGCCTAGTTACAATTTATGTAGACATTTGCAGAATGAGGTCCCCAGAGTGTGAATTTGATGATGCTATCACATACAGTGGGCCAATTTATCCTCTGGGTACTTCCTTCTGCTTAGTTTTGAGACCCTGATTCAGATTGAGGTTCACAGACAGTAAATTTAGTGATGCTACCCTGCTGTGCAGGGTGGCATCACTAAATTCACCCTCTGGGGACCTCATTTTGTGGATGACTGTCTGCTTATTTTATGACTTGGTCATAACATAATCACAAAATATTCTAAAATCTCTTACAGTTTTCTGAGAATGTTATTGTTACCCATTTTTTTCAGAGTCCAAAGTTCCCTCTTCTCCATGTTCAGCTAACCAAATGACTTGACTTCCCGACTGTGGGAAGCCGCAATGTTCAGATAGTTGAACTAACTCTTCTGCCACTTCGACAAATATCTGCTTACGACTCTGAATCAGTGAATCTTAAGTTTGCATTGAATTTTCAATACATCTCTCTTCTTTCTTCTCTTCCTCCATACAATCCTCACTCATTGCCATCATTAATTCCTCATCATTCAACCACTCCATTATATAACATCAGTTTTCTTGATTGCATTCGACGAGTAAAGATTTTAATGTAAGCAAACTGGTTGCACCTAATTACGACACATCAAAGGAAACAACTCTGTCTTGGTTCATATCGGTCAAGAATGGCACCATATCAGCCGAGGTTGATGTCATATCAGCCATGCTTGATAATGGGCTATCCTGGAAAATAACATCTATTAAATACATACCCGTAACAGGAGGATGAACAAGGTACTGTGAAGTTGTTTCATCCTGTTCATTTTCAATTACTTCTCCATCATTCTGTTCATTTTCATTATCTAAATCATCTAGTTCATCTTCAAGATCTTCATCGTCTTTACACTGACAGCCGCAGCATAAGATGACCACAAGAATAATAAAAACAATACCCAAGATGTGAAGAGAAGTGATGCCTGTTTCATCTTCTGTCTCGTAGAGCCTATCAGCTGGAAAAAAGAAGCATTAATAAATAGAAGATTACAAATAAGTAGGGCCGCCATGATTATTTGACTAACCATCGACTATTGTGGTAGTCGACAATATTTATTTTTATTCAACCATTGTTCATTTTCAAAGTGGTACAAGTTAGGTTTAAATTGCACTGTATAATGAGGTGAATAAACAGTTGGATAATTAACTAGTACAGTGCTAGAAGCCACTATCATGGTTCTACTGAAAAGTGATGAAATCCACTTTAGTGGCTTTACACAGTTTGCATCAGCTTGCTGTTTTCTTAGCAGTAAAAAACTAAATGTTTATTTAAAAATCGCGACATCGACGCCGTAGCTGTGACGGGTGGTGCAATTTCACAAAATTCTAAGTTCATCAAGGGCCATAACTCCAAGAAAAATATTTGGAACAACACATGCATTGAACAGTGGCTAGACATCAATAAGATACACTTACGTGCCAAATATAAAGTCATTCCATGAAGTATTTCAAAAGTTATTGAGTTTTGAAACTCGTTGGTCACAGACAGACCGACCGACATTCTAAGTTCATCAAGGGCCATAACTCCAAGAAAAATATTTGGAACAACACATGCAGTGAACAGTGGCTAGACATCAATAAGATACACTTACATGCCAAATATAAAGTCATTCCATCAAGTATTTCAAAAGTTATTGAGTTTTTGAAACTTGTTGGTCACAGACAAACTCGTTGGTCACAGACAGACCGACCGACAGACAGACCGGCAGACAGACTGACATTGCCACTTATAGAGCTGCTAGTCGCAGCTAAAAAAATGTTTTGTAACAATTTATTGGAGAGTGCCAACAGGCACTCTCCAATAACTTGTAACAAAACAATTGTTAATGAACAAATTCTTGCTAAACCAAGGCTTTCTTTGCTGGTTGCATGGCATCTTTAAAAAAAAAAAACACCCACGTTTCAGTTAACCTTTGAAATGTCGAACCATAGTTCCTTGTATTATCCAATGGCCTTTGTTTTCCACACATTTGAGCAACGTAATTTGAATTTTTGTACTGAAAAACTGTTTACCAGTTTTGTATAACCAACACTCTGCTGATCAGTATTAGAGAACATCACTCAATCAGTGTACCATTTGAATAATTCTTAGTTTGGGGAGTTATTACAGGCTGCCATGAAATAGAGTCTTCAAACTTTTAGACTCAAACAACCCCCACTGGAACAATCCAAACTGCGAAAGTGAGAAACTTGGCAGAACGGTAAGTTCACTTGTACTACTAAGATGTAACTTGTGGAGGAATGAAGGGAGGTTTATGTATGAAATTTCTAGAAATTAATTACAGAAATTAAACATTTGTACAAACATTCTGTTTAAATTCTTCACATTAATTGGAGATATTTTGGTGTTTCCAGCAACACAGAAGTGTACACATTCAAACATCATCAGTTTCAAATGTGAAAGTATATTACAGCTTGTTTTGTTGAATTTATGGGAAATGACTATTAATCGACTAACCGTCAAATAATGGTGGTGATTAGTTGACTAAACAAGAGGCCCCAAGGGGCCTGAATCGCTCCCCGGGCAAAGTGATTCAAACAAAGTGGTTCAAAGAAGTTGAAAAGAAAAGCATTCATCTGCTGGATCTGAAGAAGAAGATTTTTAAAGAAAAGTCCTCATTTTGAACTAAGTTATCATTCGGGCTCCCACAGTGAGCCCAAATATTAACCCAAGGACTTGGCTTTAACAAACTTGAATCTCACCCCCCTAAGGATGCTACACACCACATATCAAAACATTCCGACTGCTGGATCTGAAGAAGAAGATTTTTAAAGAAAATTCCTCATTTTGAACTAAGTTATCATTCAGGCTCCCACATTGAGCCCAAATATGGACCTAGGGACATGGTTTGAACAAACTTGAATCTCAGCCCCCTAAAGATGCTGCATACTGAATATCAAAACATTCTGGCTTCTGGATCTGAAGAAGAAGATTTTTAAAGAAAATTCCTCACTTTGAACTAAGTTATAATTCGGGCTACTACAGTGAGCCCAAATATGAACCCAGGGACTTCGCTTGAACAAACTTGAATCTCACCCCCCTAAGCATGCTGCATACCCAATATCAAAAGATTCTGCCTACTGGATCTTGAGAAGAAGATTTTTAAAGAAATTTGCCTGAAATGCACTAAGATCAAATTTGGGCTCCTATACTGAGCCTAAATATGAACCCAGGGGGCCGATTTGAACAAACTTGAATCAGATCCATCCCACAATGTCGCATACCAAATATCAAAAGATTCTGCCTGCTGGATCTGGAAAAGAAGATTTTTGAAGAAATTTGCCTGAAATGCACTAAGTTCGAAGTTGAGCTTTTATAATGAGCCCATATATGAATCCAGGGGGCCGATTTGAACAAACTTGAATCAGATCCACCCCACAATGTTGCATACCAAATTATCAAAAAATTCTGCCTGCTGGATCTTGAGAAGAAGATTTTTTAAGAAATTTGCCTGAAATGCACTAAGTTTGAATTCGGGCTTCTATACCGAGCCCAAATATGAATCCAGGGGGCCGATTTGAACAAACTTGAATCAGATCCACCCCACAATGTTGCATACCAAATGTCAAAAGATTCTGCTTGCTGGATCTGAAGAAGAAGAGTTTTTTAAGAAATTTGCCTGAAATGCACCAAGTTCAAATTTGGGCTCCTATACTGAGTCCAAATATGAACTCAGGGGGCCGATTTGAACAAACTTGAATCAGATCCATTCCACCCCACAATGTTGCATACCAAATATCAAAAGATTCTGCCTGCTGGATCTGGAGAAGAAGATTTTTTAAGAAATTTGCCTGAAATGCACTAAGTTCGAATTCGGGCTTCTATACTGAGCCCAAATGTGAATCCAGTGGGCCGATTTGAACAAACTTGAATCAGATCCACCCCACAATGTTGCATACCAAATATCAAAAGATGCTGCCTGCTGGATCTGGAGAAGAAGATTTTTTAAGAAATTTGCCTGAAATGCACTAAGTTCGAATTCGAGCTTTTATAGTGAGCCCAAATATGAATCCAGGGGGCTGATTTGAACAAACTTGAATCAGACCCATACCAAGATGCTGCATACCAAGTATCAAAAGATTCTGCCTGCTGGATCTTGAGAAAAAGATTTTTTAAAAAATTTGCCTGAAATGCACTAAGTTCGAATTTGGGCTTCTATAGTGAGCCCAAATATGAATCCAGAGGGCTGATTTGAACAAACTTGAATCAGACCCATACCAAGATGCTGCATACCAAGTATCAAAAGATTCTGCCCACTGGTTCTGGTGAAGATTTTTTAATAATTTTTCTATAATTCATACGGTGCTATCAGAGTTATGCCCCATACAGAGCCCCTATGGAACATGGCCATTTCATTTGAACAAACATGAATTGCCATATAGTAATGAATATCCACATAAAGTTTCGTGAAAATTGGACCAGTGGTTTCAGAGGAGAAGTCGTTTGAAAAATGTTCACGACGACGGACGACGGCCGGCCGGTGATAAGTTAAGCTCCCTTCGGTGAGCTGAAAATTGATAGTCATGACAGTCCTACTAAAAAGTCACAATTATCTTTGAAATTTCTGAAACAAGTTTGCTTAAATATATCTGAGCTGAGATTTACCAAAAATCAGAAATATCATTAATTAAATTGTAATAAATTTGATAATCTTTTTATTGCATAATGTGTAATTTATCCAACAAAGACTTCAAAAACAGAAAAAGTTTAATTCAATTCTTCTTCTGAAACTAACTCGCTCACAAAATAAGTTATCTCTGCCAACATGTATGGTATATGGAGATGTAATACTTGGATGTTGGCTTCTGCAGCGAGGTGTTTATTTATTTACTATTTATTTATTGGTGTTTAAGGTCACATACTTTGCACAATGGCTAATCATGACTGTGACAGTTTTATGGGTGGAGGAAGCCAGAATACCTAGAGAGAACCACACTGGAACGACGAGCAGCTGCCAGCTCCCCAACATTGTAACTCCACACTGCAGCACAGGCAATGTTAGATTGGTTGAAGACATGCGCACCATCGGCGTGCAGTATGCCTTAGTACACAGCGCCATCGTGCCCCCATGTGGACAATTGGGGTTAAGTACCTTGCCCAAGGACACAACGCACGAGTCTGAATCGATCGTTCAGATGGTCACCCATCTGAGGACAAACTGGGTTCGACGTTGCTTAACTTCGGTAATCTGATGAGAACCGGTTACCACAATGGCAAGGTGTTTAAATGAGACATCCAGGTATTACATCTCCATATACCATACATGTTGACGGAGATAACGCTTTTGTCCCATTTGAAACACAATAGAAACATAGTGGAGAAAAATTTGTGGATGTGTTTCTCACACTCCGTAAAAAGTTTGACCAAATGCGTGAATAACTGTTTTGTTTTTACAAATGCAGAACACAACAGATAGAGTTACATCTCTTGGGTCGTTATATATATTTTTTGGTGTTTAAGGTCACATATTTCTGCACAATGGCTAATCATGACCATAACAGTTTTATGGGTGGAGGAAGCCGGAGCACCCAGCGAGAACCACTGAGCAATGGCGAGCAACTGTCAGCTCCCCAACATACCAACTCCACACAAGCAGGGTTAGCATTGGTTGAAGACAGGTGCACCATCGACGTGCAGTACGCCTTAGTACACAATGCCACCGTGCCTCCACATGGGCAATGGGGGTGAAGTGTCTAGTCCAAGGACACAATGCGGCTGCCGCAGGTGGGATTCGAACTGAGGACCTCTCGGCTTGCAGCCTGCACCTCTACCTACTGAGCCACCGTGCCCCTCCCTTGGGTCGTTAAGGAAACAAGTAAACAGTATTTTGTTTACATATCGTCCCCCGAGTTCCAATATGTTCTATGTGCCTACTGGCACAGAGAACATATTGGAACTCAGGGGACGATATTTGTTCTTATTTTATTTTTCTCAAGTTGTTTCATTCAATTATTCGACTATTTAATTTATAACGGCAAAATATGAAAGAGCTGTCAGAAATCTGATATATTTGTGACTATTTTTGAGTTAGCACCAGCTAAGTCTGGGCCATTGGTTGTTGTGTAAAATATGACAGGTTGTTAACTTGGTACTTCCGTTTCTAAAGAAATACGGCCTGGTTCCAGTGTTCCTAACATTCAGACGGATTCAATATATTTTCTGGAAATTACTGTGAGATTTATTCACAATGGACATTAGTGGTTGGGTGGGTGGTTGTCTGTTGACAATTGGTTGGAAATAATCCACCAGCATTGACATTTCAATACGGTGACAACTTGACATACAGTGCAATCAGTAATACTGCTTGTGGAAATCGCTCCTTGGCAATTTTTTATAGCATTTCTTTCAATTCAGCATTGCTATTTTAAGTTGCAGGTACTTTTCACAACTGGTCATTTTATTAAAATACAAGCCCCTAAACTTTAATACCCAATCATCTGCTTTATATTCTTTTCGAATAAATAATTTATACTGCACACTTGAAAGACATTATTGACCTAAATTTTAGGACACATTAAAAAGAAATATACGGATGTCAACAGGCGATATCACCTTTGTCATAATCGAAGTTCACTTGATCGATTGAGGCACACCATTAGTAAATAATTGATTTGTACATTTTTTTTCTCATGGAAAATGAAAGCTTACTCTAATTTATCATGGAGAATCGTGGATTTTCTGGCTCTGTATGAAGCCAGGAACAATAAGTGAACACTGATAGAGTGATTCCATTCAAAATACTTTATAACTGTAACTAGATGAATGTCATAAAATGTTATTTTACTTGTTTATCAAGGATGAACCCAAACAAACAAAGGTGGGTGACACCATGTCATTGACACATTACATAATTGCACAATGTCTTCACAACTGACAGATTAATTACAGTTGCATTACTTCAATTTACTTGCATATTTGTGTGGATACTGGATTCACAACTGACAGATTAATTACAGTTGCATTACTTCAATTTACTTGCATATTTGTGTGGATACTGGATTCACTGAACAGTGGATATTAAATCTTGTTGCCACTTTGAAAGATAAGGACGGGGGAGGGAATTGACCAAGTGTGTCTACCATTGAAAACTTACTAAAAGGCTTTGAAGTTGAAGAACATATATAAATGTTTCTTCTACCTGATTCATTGGGGGAGGGGCGACGACCTGACTTAAGGGAAGGGAATGGTGCAAGGGACATAGAGGCCAAATGAATAGCTTAGCAAGATATTTAATAAATCACTTGATTCAGTGTGATGATTCACACTGAATCGAGCGATTCATTAAATAACTTGCTAGACTAATCAGTTATCACTGTTGAATTAACTTTTCAAGTTCATGAGATGTCAGCGCTGAACCTGTTAAGTTTCTATACGGCTGAATGTTGAGAAACTTGGTCAGTTTGAGACTGCTTTCAGTGTTCTGTGCACATACCAAATACTGTTCCGAAACTGTGGTATTTACCTGAAAAATACCGATACCGAACCAGAAATTTCAATACCGCACAGCTCTATTCTCGACAGTTTACAAGATTTTTTATTCAATTAACCGGAGTTTGCTCTACAACCTATATTCAATTAAGAGGTCAAATTTGTACTGGAGGTATGGTAAATGGTTTATGTTGGGAAATTATATTCAATTAAGAGGGATATACAATTAAGAGATATCCAATTAAGTGGGCACTACTGTATTTGACTATTCGTCATACTGCACCAAGTTAAAATTCAAACTCCAGTAGAGAACCCAAATATTAATAGAGGGACTTGAATGGAACAAACGTGAATCTGCCCCCTGGAAGGATGCTGTATACAAAATATTAATAGAGGGACTTGATTGGAGCAAGCTTGAATCTGCCCCCTGGAAGGATGCTGTATACAGCTTGAATCTGACCCCTGTAAGGATGCAGTATACCAAATATTAAAAGATTTTGACCAGTGGTTCTCAGCAGTTTTTCAATCTCCCCCCCCCCCCCACCCCATCCCCACTCCACAGTACACTATGACACAACTGATGATGGTTTTTTGTTCCATTCCATTCTACTGGTCCTAAGGATGCTTCATACAAAATTAAAGCTTTCTTTCGTGCAGGGAAATATGGGTGTTTGAAAATATAAATATTTTTAGCTCCAGGTGTTCCCATGGTGATGCAGGAAATCTTTTGTCCAGGAAACAAGTACTTGTGACTCAAAAATACCACATACCGAATTTACTTAAAATTGGCTCAGAAAATGGACATTTTGGGCAGGGCCAAAAAGTTTACCCTTCCTATTACAAATGCAAATATTGCTCTACAAACTTTTGTTTGAACACACAGCATTGTTCACCTCATAAGGAAGCTCAGAATAAATTTTATAAATTTCACAACAGAAAATATAAGTGTGCAATATTTTGAGCTCACACATACTCACTCATTCTTTTAATTCTAGTACTTTTACCCAACGCAGACGACATCAAAATTTAATATTTCAAATATAATTTTTAAAAAAAATTCAACAAAATCATATCATGTGACTCCTCATTGGAACGAGCTTAACGAGCTCACTGCAAAGAGGGGTCACATAACATGGTTGTGTTTAAATTTTTCGAAAACTTAAAAAATTTATAGTAATTTATATATTTTTTATACTTACCAATGACCCAGACATAGCTGGTGCTAACTCTTAAAAATATAGGGCCAAACACAAATTTTGCCCTCCAATCCCCAAAATTTGCATCTAAAACCAAAGAAAACATGTCCTGAATGGCCCTCCATACTTCACCTCTACTGCGCATGCGCAGTGTCAAGGACGTCCCGAAATTGGCGCCATTAATCATTCTTACCATCAGTGCCTGGTAAGCGCTATGTCCTCAGTGGGGAGGTATGAGTTCCCAACTCCTGGGAGGGCCATCCCCGTCTGGGTCATTGGTAAGTATAAAAAATATATAAATTACTATAAATTTTTTAAGATTTTTATACTGTACCAATGACCCAGACATAGCTGAATAGTAAAAAGGCTGGAGGGCCCAGGACATAGAGGAAAATCCAATAAGCTCAACTATATAAAATAGAGTCATTTCCTGGAGGAGAAAAGGAGAATTAGGCTTCACATGTATCTTTCTTATTTATGATAAATTAGAAAGACACAATACCTTCTATAATTGAGCATCATAACATCCATATTCTATATTAATATCCAGTATAATTCTTATACTAATTATTTTTAAAGTAAGCCAATAAATAAAGTTAGTCCAGAGAATTGAGACTCTTTGTACTCTTTTAAAAGTGTCCGAGGATAGTATAATAATGCCCGTTTGACACGTGACATATTCAAATGCTGTACTTTAAAACTATGACATGAATGAATTTTAAAACATAACTTTTCACTTAAAAAACCATCCCAGTAACAGTTCAGAATTACTGACTCCGGAGGAGGTATCCCCTTGTTTTCATAATAAAACAGGTGACCCAAGGGAACACCCTCCCCCCCCCTCCCCCTTTTTCTTGCCCTGGGTCAAATAGCCCAGAGCGAAGAGGGCAGCAGGACGGAGTCACTGCCGGAACATAAAGCCTACATAGCTATAGTTGCAATTGTTAAGTGATCGACATTCTGAGCAGCCGATAATGGACCTAAATAATGCAGGCCTCCAGAAATGGACTCGATATTTCTGAGATAAAAATTTGTGAATGTGGATGGCTGAGACCAATATGCAGCCTACTTTAAATCTATAATAGCAACACTATTTACGTAAGCCCAAGATGTAGAAGAGCTCTTACTTCATGAGCCGAAATCTTAAGCACAGACTGCTGAGTTAAGGATAGATTATCCTAAGCAGTACCGATAGTTAATTGAATGCATTTAGTAATAGAATGGACCGTAATGACCTTTCTATTAGGCATCAGAGCCAGAAGAAGCTTTACGTCCTACTGATAAACTGAGATCTGTTAATAAATACATAAAGATCTATCCAGACAGAGTAAAGGCCTATGCCCGTTCGAAGACGGAAGGACCTTAAAAACAATGGGTTCCGGATATTTATTAGGAGCCTGATTCTTAACCAAAAAAAACAACATTAGTAGTAAAGGTAATAGAGTTTCTGATACTACGAAAGTGAGAATCGTCCACCGATAGTGCATGAAGCTCACTGACTCTTCAGCAGAAGAGAAGACTAAGAGAATTGCTGCCTTAAAAGGCCAGAATTGAAACTACTGTCTCAAGAGGTTCAAATGGTTGCTTTAGTAATAAGAACCCAAGCTAAATTCCGTATAGGAATTAATCTAAGGATTCTAGGTCTATTTATCGAAAAGTTTCAAACTAACTTAGATAAAGAGACATTAGGCTCAATTGTAAACTATCATGGTGTGCATAGGTATCAGATAACATAGACCTATAACCTTAAATAGCAACTGGCTGCAGTAGATCTCGTCAAACAAGTATACTAGAAAGTTTGCAATGTCTGGTATGGAGGGATCAAAAATATCAACATAAAGATCCCTACAGCAACGATGGAAGACCCTCCACTTTAGCCGCATAGTATAGCGAAGAGGAGGACCTCGAACAGTTAGAAATCGCGTCCACAGCTCGTCCTGTACAATGCTTGCCATGCAAGAAGGACCGCACAACGGAATACGTGAAGGTTGAGACCTTGCGGGTTGTGATGAAGTTGACACGAATTCCCCAGCGAAAAAAGATCCTCTCGTGGAGGAAGTTTCTGCGGTAAGTCCCACAGCAGACATCTAAGTAAATTTATCCACCGTCTCTGTGGAGACAGAGATGCTACCAACAGAATTGTATTGTGAATGTATAATCCCAGCAATACTTGCTGAATCAACAGCGCTGGAGGATACGCATATCCTATCATCCCGTCCTATTAGATCGATAGAGCGTTAACTACATATGCTCGGGGATCCGGACACGGTGACACATACGTCTGCAATTGATTGGAGAGTTGTGTCGCAAATAAATTATCACTGGGCGCTCCCAGTGGTAGCAAATCTGATTGAATACCTGTTTGTTGAGAGTCCATTCTGACGGCAACAAACGACCCTTACGTGAAAGGGAGTCTGCTAATACGATCCGACGACCCAGAATATGACGGACCGAAACAGAACTTGGTGTTCTATAACAAACAGAAGGATTCTTTCCGTTAAAATTAATAACGGAACCGAATGAGTGCCCCCCTGGTTCCAGATATACGCAACTACTGTCGTATTATCGGACAGGATTTGGACATGCGTTTCTGAATAATGTTCATCCAATGACGTAGTGCAAGCCAAAATAATATCATTTCTTGGAAGTTAAGTGCTTGCCTAAAAACTGCGGAACCCAAAGACCCTGGCACTTCGAATCCGTTGGGATCAAAATTGTGTCCCAACCTGTTTGACTGGCATCCGTCATAATCGAAAAACTCGGATCCGGCAACTACAGTGGAACTCTCTGAGTCAACCACCGAATGTTTGCCCACGTCTGAATCTCTTGTTACACTTGATTGACAAGAGAACGTGTATATCCAGCAATTCAAAGATGGCTGAAAGGTTGCCGTCGAAGAGAAGCTTCTCCGAGACCGAAGCGACTCTGAGAGAGTTCTTCACCTTACTATCCACGCGCGTGGATGTAGCTAGGGCAGCATCACGTCTAACCAACTCCAGGTTGCCACTGAAGGGTGGAGTTATACGTGGAAAACTACTGCCCCTGAAAGAAATCTCAATGAGGATCATATCCTGGAATTCTTTCTCTTGAAGACGTAATGATAACGCCTCAGTAAGGTGGTCTATGTATGATAAAGCGTCTAAGTTAAGTCTAATAGACATCATTGTCGTTTCCAACGTCGTGGTTGGAATTGACATAGACGGCGAAAAAGATAATTCCCAGTGTTCAGCCTCGCCGTCTTAGACGCATAGGAACTCTCGGTATGCCCAGTTCTGCCAATAAAAATTTTTTTTCCTAGAATTGATGAAAGGCAGAATAGAGCATTGCGGACAAGAAACTAGACTAGCATGTTTGGTAGCAAGCTTATATATAGCGTCGTTCAATAAATCGAATGTTCTAATGACATTATTGGACTGCGTCGGCAACTCAGGGGCAATGTCCCTGAACCTATCCAAAACTCCGTGTCCAATGACGCTATTAGTCTCTTATCCAGCATCGCAGCAAAATAGTCCGACGGAACAACCTCTGGAAGATAATGCCGGAAGAAATGTATGGCAGCTTCTGTTGTTCCGAAAGGGAAAGCTCGAAATCGTCCGAATCCCTTTCGCCATCCTGTCGGACCCTATGAAGTATTCGGTCGTCCGTACCTGATGCAACAGCGGAGCGCACCGACCCAGCACTGTCGGATTATTCCTGATCCGACTGAGAATCTATCGTTTGCTGGGATGCTGCGATAAGCTGTGCTATTTTGGATAGCACGTCCGTCACTGAGGCCTGTGGAGAAGCGGTCTTACGATGCCTTGCCGCTGGAAGCTCCGTGTTCGTTACCCCGTGCATACTTCTATTATGCGAGCGACCTGAGTGTAGAGGCCTCGTGTCCCTTGGCTCCCGGATGGCGTGAACTGTTCGCCGTGGTATCACTGAATGACAAAGCTGGCCGGATAATCGAGGTCACGTAGCCAATGTGTAGTCGTGTGCGCTGCTGTGAGGATGAGGAAGCATTATTGACAGTCACTCGGACTGTCTATATAACGGAGCGTCCCGAGCGGCGGACATATGCTCCGAATGCAAAATGTCTGTACCACAACATCCGGTCCCATATGTTGTTGTACGAGAGAGGGACATCTCTCGCTCGCCGCCCAGACGGACCTGGACGAGCTAGGAACCGGACTAACAGGCTTCCTCCGATCTCTCCTCTAATCCGTCGTCACTGGGTGTGTACTAAAGTCTATTATAGTGCTCACCCAAATCTCCTTCCTAGACCGCAACGGACGAACCCGACTGCCGAACCATTCGATGAATGGACGCTACACCGGGTGAGCTACCGAATGTCAACTCCGTCGATCCTACTAGGGACCTCTTAGGCGATTGACGTATTCCATGAGCACTAATTGCCGCTAGCTCTTCATTAACTATGACGACAGAGGCACACTTTTGAAAGACATCTCAGTAATATTGCGAACAAGAAACCAGACATGCTTGTAAATGGCAAGCATATAAAAAAATATATATAGCGTCGTTCAATAAATCGAAAGTTTCTGAGACATTATTGGACTGTGTCGGAACTGAGGGACGATGTCCCTGAACCGAACCAAAAATTTCTGTGTCCATCGACGCTATCAGTTTCTTATCCGGCATCGCAGCATTCTGGTCCAACAAAGAACCACTAGAAGATGAAGTCGGATGACATATACAGTAGCTTATGTTGTTCCGAAAGGGAAAGCTCGAAATCCTCCGAATCCCTTTCGGCATCCCGTCGGACCGTATGAAATTTTCGGATGTCCGTGCTTCCGCAGAGCGTCCCGACCCAGCGTCGTCGGATATTACATGATGCGACAGAGATTCTGTTGTTGCTGGGATGCTGCGATAAGTTGTGCTATTTGGGATAGCACGTCCGTCACCGAGGCCTGTGCAGTAGCGGTCTTACGATGCTTTGCCGCTGGAAGCTCCGTGTACGTTGACTCCCGCATACTTTCTTATGCAAACGTCCGGAGTATCCAGGCCTCGTGTCCCTGGCTATCGGATGGCGTGACCTGGTCGCTGAGGATTCTCTGATTGGCGAAGTTGAATGGATATCCGAGGTCACGTAGCCAAGAGCGGTCGTGTGCACTACCATGAGGATGAGGAAGCCTTATTGACAGTCTCTCCGGACTGTCTATCTAACGGAGCGTCCCGAGCGGCGGACGTATGCTCCGAATGCGAAACATTTTGTACCACAACATCTGGGGCCAGATGTTGTTGTACGAGAGAGGGGCCTCTCTCGCTCACAGTTCGGATGGACCTGGACGAGCTAGGAACCGGACTAAAAGGCTTCCTCCATTCTCTCCTCTAATCCGCCGTCACTGGGTTTGCATTTGGTTGATTTATAGTGCTCGCATCACCCAAAACTCCTTCTGGACCGCAACGGACGAACCCAGCTGCCGAACCATTCGATGAATGGACGCTACACCAGGCGAGCTAGCGGACGTCAAAGGCCGTCGATCCTACTAGGGACCTCTTAGTCAATTGACGTATTTTCATGAGCACTTTTCCGCTAGCTCTTCATTAATTGTGACGACGGAGGCACACTTTTGGAAGACATCACGGATACATCACCCTGTTCTTGATCGTCTGAAATAGAGATTGATAAATTAGAGTGACCCTGCGGGGAAAGGACCGGAATGGCCATTTCCCCACTAACATACCGTGACACACGCTTCCCATGTTGTCATCGAAATTAACACATACGGAACAGGAGTTAGTGAGAGTACACTGACTACATTTATACAATGATTATGAAAGTCAGAGGAAGATTTCCTCTTATTACAATTGAACAATATCCTTTCAATGTGAAAGGAAAACAAAGTCCTAGTACTCGCACCAACCCCTGACAATCAAAATACATAATAACATGATCCATTAACATAGAAAAAATAATTGAAATCAAAAAATTTTGAAAAAATATTTTTTCAGAAAAGCCCAAGTTTCTGAAAAGTAAGGTTAAGCCCCAATGGATCCCAAGCCTAAGTGTGGGCAAAAATTTTAAAAATATTTTAAAAAATTAATGCAACACTTATGAATAATAATAATGTATCTAGTAATGATTAAACTAACATCAAGATATTATTTTCAAGAAATCCCCCCTCACACAGAGGGCTGTTGTCAATGTAAACAAGAAGTGTAAAAACACCAGAAACAAGACTCCAGGCACTGATAACCCTGGCCCGAAATCAGTTACCAATAATACACTATCTGATGCAAAACAGAGACTTCCAGGGAAGAAACTGCAGAACATCAGATGGTAGATGCAGAACACTACGCCTAACCACCCATAGGTGAAGACGTAAACATGGGGAAAAGAACAGAATTCATTCTGTTATCCAGCTAAAACTCCCAAGAAATTTTAGTAATAATATTACAGAAAATATGCCAAAAGCATGGGAGAATAGCTAGGGGGAACTTAAAGGAAAGGGAGAGAGGAAAACACTGAACAAGCAGTGTAACTTGATAACAAGAATGACAACAACAGGCTCTTGCCTCGAAAATAGGTAACTTAACATAATTTCATTAAAAAATTTTAAGTTACAGCCCTGATTATTTTCTGTCACTCATTTTTCCTCTCCTCCTTCTATATCCTCCTTAGAATCACCATTTCTCTAATATTTATGTGTCTGGCATCATTTAAACTGAGATTTACAAGCACAAAGATCAGTCAGATGTTAACTGATGAAGGGCCAAACAAAGAATGATTAATGGCACCAATTTCGGGACGTCCTTGACACTGCGCATGCGCAGTAGAGGTGAAGTATGGAGGGCCATTCAGGACATGTTTTCTTTGGTTTTAGATGCAAATTTTGGGGATTGGGGGGCAAAATTTGTGTTTGGCCCTATATTTTTAAGAGTTAGCACCAGCTATGTCTGGGTCATTGGTACAGTATAAAAATATAATATTTTTTCAGCTGCTGAATTTGCAAATTACGCGGGCGGATGCGGCGATTTGTTGGGTAAAGGGTAAAGGTTATTCTCTTCCAATAGTATTATTCAGGACACAGATTAAAAATTTATTTAATTGCATCTTGTTCAACAGAGCTCAATGAGCTCTGCTGAAGAAGATGTAATAAGCTAAATTCGCAATTTTAATGTGGAAAACTGTATGTTAATCATTAAAAAAATTATTTCAAGCCACTAGTGAACAGTTAACTGAATCGGCTGACATAATCGGCCAATTATAGGGTATCGAAATCGAATTGGCACTACCAGAAAAATATTGGTTCTCACCGATTGTCATTTTTTTCGAACACACGTCACAAATCACGGATGGCAATTTCACAAAGTGCCTGCTGATAGAAAGAAATCAGCAGAGTACTATAATACTACCAACTGACAGCTCTGATAGATTTACTACCCACTGTTTCAATGGATTTATCATTAAATTAACGAAATGCTGGTCTATTGGAATCACGTCCAGAGCTGGCTGCAATTTACGTCATGCATGTTTTGTGAAACGGCACAGCCATGTGATGAAAAAAGGAAACGACATTGACATCAACCAATAACTCTATCCCAGCTAGAGATGAGATGATTAATCGGTGTAACATCGGCACTCAGTCAATAAGTGCCCATCAGTTCACCATCGGCACTCATGGTTCAACATCGGCCCTCGCCGATTGTCTGAAACTCAGTGAAAGTGAAAGTGTTATGGATGATCTGTATAATAAACTTTCTTCCCCTTCGCGGGACAACCAGTGGCAAGCAATCAGTACGTCACTCGTCTGTTACTGATATCAGGTAAGTGATGGTTCGTGAAAGAAAAGGCAGAATATTATATTAAAGATTTTGATTGTGCAACTGTGTACCGAGTTGTTTTTTATCCATCATGTCAATATGGACGCGCTTCACTGCCCAAACTGTACTGCATTCTGCAAAATGTCACAATACTTCTTTCAACCATGCTGATCGTCTCATTGAATATATAATGGCATTCTTCATTCCCATATTGGACAGATAATTCCTCCATATTAGTAATCCATGTTAATTGTGAGAGGTTTGGGTGCAATAAGTTTAATCTCGGGCAATTCGGGGTGGGATTTATCAACACGAAGCCACTGAATTTTTCTCATGTTGAAATGTGTGGAGCATGTGATAATAACAGATAATGCAGTGCAACGTCAAGACTCGTGTGACACAATCCCATATATGGGTTTACTGAAAAGAAACTCCCACTTTAAAACGTGTGGTTCCAACGTCAGATTTTGATTTTCACAAAACATTTTCTTCCAAATAACTGATTGTCGACTTCAAAGACCGTGTAGGGGGTGATTTGGCAAAGCCTCGACTTTGAAATGAATTGTTGCCAGTGTTGATGTAAACCGCATCAAAGGTTCAGAACACAATTTACCGTGACGATGCACATGAAAATTTTCTCGACTCAGTTGTTAGCTGTTTATTTTAAATCGGAAATATACTGCACTGATGGTGCTTCATTGACATAAAATTTACCTTTTGATGTCTGTTATTTAATTTATTTAAGTGAATATTAAAAGTATGTTATCTTCCGGGTTGATTGGGATTAATGGCACGTAAATTAAATTCTGGTTACTGTAAATCGGCCAGCTTCTGCAGTAAGCTTGAATAATAAAGAAACCATCTGACATTGGCATTCGGTATCGGCTGATTGTTGTCTAAAATAATCGGCAATCGTCTTATGGGGCATTTTACTAATCGGCTCATCTCTTATCTCAGCAAATGTCCGGATAAAGTGACACCCAGTCATAATAACTCTATTATTAAACAACACTAATACTCTATCAGAGATAACTAGAAAGTGTTTTAGCACACTAAAACATTTGTCTCCCCATCCTTTTGAGGTCAGAGGTCAAGGTCACATGCAGTTCATCAAGGTAGCAGACATGCGGTTTCATGGTGACACATCCACATGTCAAAAAAAAAAAAAATCTGGTCTGGACAATTACTCCCTATTTAAAGTACATAAATTTGACTTTGAGGTCAAGGTCACGTGAAGGTCATGATGACATGTGGTCTCATTGTGATACATCCACATGTCAATCATCTAAGTCCTAGGTCAAAAAACAAAAAAGTTCTGATCTGGACAATTATTCCTATTTGAAGTACATAAATTTGACCTTGAGGTCAGAGGTCAAGGTCACATGTAGTTCATCAAGGTAGTGGACATGTGGTTTCATGGTGACACATCCACATGTCCAAAAAAAAAAAAATCTGGTCTGGACAATTACTCCCTATTTAAAGTATATAAATTTGACCTTGAGGTCAAGGTCACATGAAGGTCATGATGTCATGTGACATGCGGTCTAATTGCGATACATCCACATGTCAAATATCTAAGTCCTAGGTCAAAAAACAAAAAAGTTCTGGCCTGGATAATTATTCCCTATTTGAAGTACATAAATTTGACCTGAAGGTCAGAGGTCAAGGTCACATGTAGGTCATCGAGGTAGAAGACATGCGGTCTCATGGTGACACATCCACATGTCAAATAACCAAGTCCAAGGTCAAAAAACAAAAAAATTCTGGTCTGGACAATTACTCCCTATTTGAAGTACATAAATTTGACCTTGAGGTCAAGGTCACATGAAAGTCATGACATGCGGTCTCATGGTGACACATCCCCATGTCAAATAACCAAGTCCTAGGTCAAAAAACCAAAAAAATCTGGTCTGGACAATTACTTGAAGTACAAAAATTGACCTTGAGGTCAAGGTCACATGAAGGTCACAAAGGTATGCGACACACCGGCTCATGGTGATACATCCACGTGCCAAATATCTAAGGCCTGGGTCAAAAGACAAACAAGTTTGGGTCTGGACAAAGTTTCCTTGAAAAAAGTACAAATCTGACCTTCAGATCAAAGGTCAAGGCCACATGAAGGTCACAATGGTACGCTACACACCGGCTCATGGTGATACATCCACATGCCAAATATCTAAAGCCTGACTCGAAAATACAAAAAAGTTCTGGTCCAGTTTCCCTTAAAAAGGTGCATAAATCTGACCTTCAGGTCAAAGGTCAAGGTCACATGAAGGTCACTATGGTACAATGCACACTGGTTCATGGTGATACATCCACATGCCAAGTATCTAAGGTGTAGGTCAAAAGACAAAAAAGTTATGGCCCGGACAAAGTTTGTGTGATGTTTCCCTTAGAAAAACACATAAATCTGACCTTCAGGTCAAAGGTCAGGGTCACATGAAGGTCACTATGGTACACTGCACACCGGCTCATGGTGATACATCCACCTGCCATGTATCTAAGGTGTAGGTCAAAAGACAAAAAAGTTATGGCCCGGACAAAGTTTGTATGAGAAGAAGAAGGAGAAGAAGAAGAAGAAGAAGAAGAAGAAGAATATGCACTAAAACAATATGTCTCCCTTCTGGGAAGGGGAGACATAATGAAAGAAGCATTGATGGGAGAAAATCAAAATATCAAATTATCAATATCAGAATTTTCAATGGAAAATGAAATAAGAAAGCAGACTTAACGCGTGCATCCATCAAAGTAAGCTCCGCCCACCAAGTGAGTGACACCACGTCATCATAATGATCAGTTAAATCAACTTAAATGCTTTTATTTCCCCTGGTCTCTATCACAGGTACTCATACCCCCATAATATTTATATATACCATTATGGGTCACGTCAGCATCAATTCAAAATGCTATCAGATATAATTTTTCTTTCGATTTCTCAGCTTGTGTCAAACTTGTACCTGTGTTTAGAAAAATACTAGGGTTCACAGGGAATTCCTCACTGACGTAATCAATTTTGTGTCACGCGATGCAAACACTTCCAAGTTTGGAATTTTGGGTGTCAATAAATTCCACATCGATAATAAAATTATTGGATTTAAAATTAAAATGGCAACAATTAACTTGGACTATCAACAATTTGTTCACAGTAGCTTGATCCAGTACAGAGTTTACATGTAGGTATGACATGAGAAAATATGCTAGGGTAAAGTCAAAGTTACTGCCTATTTTCAGATTATGAACAATGAATACAAAGGATAACAGGTACCATGAAATGTTACGTGCCCCTCACGGACCAATATCATCACGGATAAGCAAAACACAGACAAGGTTGTTGGATAAGTTACCCATGTATGCGTACCTGAGGTTATGGAATGATCTGGGTGATGAATTTCATAACTTGAGTAATCGCAATGAATTTAAAAGAAAACTAAAATTGAAATTTTTGTCATCATATGCCGATAATGTCCAATGTAACAATCCATATTGCCCCGACTGTAACGCTTAGTTACTTCTAATACAGACGCCATGATTATCATTACTAGGGCCATTTAAACTCTCCTCAAAATGTCACCTCCCTCACCAGGTTAATCATTATCCACATCTTCCTCTTAGTTTAAAACAATATTTTATCCAAGAAAGAGTAGGATCATTGGACATCTTCCTCTTAGATTGAAGTACTTCTGAGTATCTCATCCCATCCATTGTTTCTCATAGTTACCTACTGGGAGTGCCGACAGCGGACTTAAATTAGTAGACTACTTATTTATATTGGGGGTCGGGGGGGGGGGGGGGGATCAGGGGTCAAAGCATAGTGAAAATTGTCTAGTCTCGAGTTAATCTGCAGTGTTGAAGATAACATACTCATTACAAGGGGATGACAGGTAGACAGCCAATCTGGCTATGTCATCTCCCTGTGGTATGTTCATTTGCACTATGTATTGTAACAACAATTTTGTAATCTGCTCTGTTATAGATGCATGTTTATACCACAAAATAAAGAATCTAATCTAATCTAATTATTCAGTGGTATGATGTACACGGCTAAAAAATAGTCGACTATGAAAAATAATAGTCGACTATAGCACCTTCCGACGGTAATTAAGTCAACTCAATTATTATTATTTGTTGGTGTTTAAGGTCACATACTTCTGCATAATGGCTAATCATGACCACTGCATGGAGATAAAGTCAAAGTCAGTCAATTGTTTATACCCCATGTTGCCTATTTTAGAGGACTCGCACCCCAAGCATTAGTGACTGGGTTTACCACAATAAACAAGCACTGCTTCACTTCCTGTGGTTCCCACGGGGGAAGTCGATTCAATCGAATAGTCGTGGCAGCCCTAACCATGGGTACTCAATTAATAATTGGAATCGGTATCGGAATCGGCCAATTATGACTCTGAATAATCGGTAATCGGTTCATGGACGTATAATATAATCGGTTGATCACTACAAGCCACACAAAAAGAGGAAATCCTCTGAAAAGAGGAAAACTCACAGGCCTGAAACACCATGTTCATGGATGTCAGATGATGGACAGTGAGTGATCACAAAAGCTCAATCAGGTGAACTAAAATAATCAATTATTTCATGAGTAAGCTCACCTTTGGGTAATCTAGCTGTAATCACTGTTCTTGCTTTTACTGTTGTTATTTCTGTTGTCAGATAATCCAGGTTGCTAGGCAAACTTACATGGAATGTGAAGTTATCCTTTTTGGTGCCAAACAATGAAGACTCCTGCCTGCTGTCTAAAACCATTGACGATTTAAAACCACAGTGAAAGAATTTTCCATTATCTTTACAGTTAGTCACCTACAAAGAGAAAAAAAATGAAATAAGGCCTGGTATTTTCAAGAGAGCAATTTATTCGCTCACCTACTGCTCGCCTTAAAAATATTAAGGATGGTGAAAACTAGCCCTCCTAGCCTTACAAAATAATGATTACCAGAACAGCCTATTCCTAAAACCCACATCTTTTCAGATCTCTGCTATGTTTGTGGTCTCTGTGAGATGGCCGCAATGCCCAACCCACATCTCCGGGCCTTGCTGAGGCCGGGAGGTGTGGGAGGGGCGGTGTAGCCATCTCACAAAGACTACATTGTTAGCAGCACCAAATAAAATTGATAAAGCCCACTAGGCAGAATTCATTAACAATAAAATTTCATTTTGCCACTATTAGCTCTTGCATGCTTGAGGATAGATAATCGCTTCCCTAGGCCATGCAAAGATCAGATCCTGTTTCAAAGCCCATTTTTGTAAAAATGCATGCAGGTAGACAATTTGATTCCATTTTTTAAATATTTAAAATTATTCTTTCCATTTCCTCAGAGGTTCATACACTTTGTTTTATACAGGGATTCTTTGCCGTCTTTGGGAAAGAGTTTGGGCCCATGCAGTTTGGAAAATTTGCATCATGAATGCTGCAATTGGGAATTTGTCTGTGAGAAGAAGCACACACGAAAAATGTTAACTTCATATAGAACTGAGACCATTAACACAGAAGCTACTACATGTATAGTACATGTAGTAAGTTTTATAACAAAACAGTCGCATGAAGTAATGATCAGTCACTGTAATCAATTAAATAAATTGTTCTTATACAGTGGAGCCCACTTAACTGGATATCTCTTTACTGAAAACCCTGTTAATTGACTATAATTTCCCAACACAAAACCATTTACCATACCACCAGAACAAATTTAACCTCTTAATTGAGTATAGGTTATAGAGAAAACTCCTGTTAATTGAATACAAAATCTTGTAAACTGTCTAGAAATTACCCTGACTCTCCCAGTTTTCCTTTGTTTATAGACCAATTTGGCCTCAGTACATCGAATACGGGCATTTAATCTATTATATCTTGTTTGACAGAGCTCATGGAGCTCTGTCAAACAAGATATGATAGAATAAATGCTAAGTTTATCTCTAGAATACAGAAGAGTGACACACACAATCCCTGTTAATTGAATAATTTTCATGGGCAAAGTGGCTATTCAATTGACAGGGTTCTACTGTACTATTTATTTATTTATTTATTGGTGTTTAAGGTCACATATTTCAGCACATTGGCTAATCATGACCATGACAGTTTTACAGGTGGTGGAAGGCAGAGTACCCGGAGAGAACCACCGTGCAATGGCGAGCAACTATCAGCTCCCCAACATACTTACTCCACATAGGGAGTTAGTATTGGTTGAAGCCATGCAGTACGCCTTAGTACACAGCGCTACCGTGGAGTTCCCGTATCAGGTCTCTTGTTACAACATATGTGGATTAATCTTAGTTACACACCTCCAGAGGGTACTGAATGCAAAATTACTAATTCTTCAGCTACATGGCCAATTCTGGCTCCCATAGGGAGTCCAAATATTAACCCAGGCTCTTGATTTGAACAAAGTTGAATCTGACCTCCCTAGAGATGTTGTATACCAAATATGAAAGCATTCTGACTGGTGGATCCGAAAAAGATTTTTAAAGAAATTTCCTCATATTGCACTATGTTAAAATTTGGGCCACCATAGCGAGCACACATATTTACCTATTCTGACTGGTGGTTCTGAAGAAGAAGATTTTGAAAGAATATTCCCCATATTGCCCTAAGCTAAAAATTTGGGCTCCTGTATTGAGCCCAAATATGAACCAATGGACTTTATTTTAACAAACTTGTATCTGCCCCCCTATGGATGTTGTATACCTAATATCAAAAGATTCTGACCACTGGTTCTGGAGGAAAGATTTTTAAAAATATTTTTGCAAATATGCTGACTCAGCATTTTTTCGATGCCCTCTACAGAACACCCTAACATAAACGATGGCCATTTTCTTTTATCACTCAATTCTATTGGTCCTAAGGATGCTTCATACCAAACAACAGTTCTCTGTTCTGTGTGGTTTGGGAAATATGGGCGATTGAAAATATATTCTATTTTTAGCTCCTGGGTTCCCATAGGGATGCAGGAATTTTTCTTTTTTGCATGAGTCAAGTACTTATGACCCAATAATATCACATACCAAATTTGGTTCAAATTCGACCATCAGTTCAGAAAGTTAAAAAATTTATAGTAATTTATATATTTTTTATACTTACCAATGACCCAGACATAGCTGGTGCTAACTCTTAAAATATAGGGCCAAACACAAATTTTGCCCCCCAATCCCCAAAATTTGCATCTAAAACTAAAGAAAACATGTCCTGAAAGGCCCTCCACACTTCGCCCCTACTGCGCATGCGCAGTGTCAAGGACGTTCTGAAATTGGCGCCATTTATCATTCTAATAACCAGTGCCTGGTAAGCGCTATGTACTCAGCGGGGAGGCAAGAGTTCCCAACTCCTGGGAGGGCCATCCCCGTCTGGGTCATTGGTAAGTATAAAAAATATATAAATTACTATAAATTTTTTAACATTTTTATACTGTACCAATGACCCAGACATAGCTGAATAGTAAAAAGGCTGGAGGGCCAAGGACATAGAGCAAAATGGAATACGCTCAATAAAATAAAATAGAGTCATCCCCTGTAGGGAAAAGAAGTAATAGGCCTTACATGTATCTTTCTTATTTATGATAAATTAGAAAGATACAACACCTTCCAAAAATTGAGCTTCATACATCCATGTACTCTATTAATATCCAATAATCCTTATACTAATAATTTTTAAAGTAAGCCAATAATAAAGTAAGTCTAGAGAATAGAGACTCTTATACTCCTAAAAGTGTGTGAGAATTGCATAATCATGTCCGTTGACATATGCAATATTTAAAAGCTATACTTTAAAAACTAAGACTTGAATGAATTTTATAAACTTAAACTTCTCACTAAACAACCATCCCAATAACAGCTCAGAATTACTAACTCCGGAGGAGGTATCCCCTTGTTTTCATAGTAAAAACAGGTGACCCAAGGGAACACCCTCCCCCCCCCCCCTTTTTCTTGCCCTGGGTCAAATAGCCCAGAGCGAAGAGGGCAGCCGAACGGAGACACTGCCGAAACAGACAGCCTACCTAGCTATAGTAGCAACTGTTAAGTGAATGACATTCTGAGCAGTAGATAATAGACCTAACAATAGAGGCCTCCAGAAATGGACTCGATATTTCTGAGATAAAATTCATGAATGGATGGCTGAGCGCAATGAGCAGCCTTCAAAAATCTATAATAGCAACACTATTAATGTAAGCCCAAGAAGTAGAAGAACTCTTACTTCATGAGCCGAAATCTTAAGCACAACTGCTAAGCCAATGATATACCATAAGCAGTACGCTAGTTAATAGAATCCATTAACAATGAAAGAGTCAATGACTCTGTAGCTCAACTTGGATATGACAGGAATTAGTACTTGCTGTGACCAAGACAACTGAATAATGAATATGACAGGAATTAGTATTTGTTTTGGCCCAGTCAACAATAATAAAAGAATTACAAGGTGACTGTAATGGACTACAGATTAAGACCAATCATTGTAGATTATTATTTCTGTGTGGAAATTTTCAGTCCCAAACAAAATATTTTCAGACTAAAATTTTTTCTTCTTCTTTTTAAAATTGACCAAAATGCATCAAAACACAAAAAACTAATTTCTGGATTTTGGTCCAAAATTTTCTAAGTCCCACCCGGACCCCTAATTTGCATAATTTATTCACGAGAAAAACTCTGTATTATATGTAATGTATCCCATGGTACTAAACATTCATACAAAAATTTATTCAAATCAGATCTTTCATTTGGAAGTTCTGCGCAAAAATCTGATTCCACCCGGACTCCAAATTTTCAGTGTAAAAAAAATTTTTTTTTTTTTGTCTTAAAATTGACCAAAACGCATAAAAAACCAAAAAACTAATTTCCGGATTTTGGTCCAAAATTTTCTAAGTCCCACCCGGACCCCTAATTTGCATAATTTATTCACGAGAAAAACTCTGTATTATATGTAATGTATCCCATGGTACTAAACATTCATACAAAAATTTATTCAAATCAGATCATTCATTTGGAAGTTCTGCGCAAAAATCTGATTGCACTTAATTTTGAACAAAATGGCTGCTAGCGGCCATCTTGAATTTCAGACTGGACCCCAAAACACTCCTTCTCATCCCACAGTGATAACAAATGTACCCAAGAAGTTTCGTGAAGATTGGTTCATAAATACGGCCTCTAGCCCGAGCCGTATTGGGATTTGCACTCACAGTGCTGAAAGTAACACTAAATAAATCAAAGTTAGCCTAATTTGCATAATTTACGCACAAGAAAAAAACCTGTAATATATGTAATGTATCCCATGGTACTAAACATTCATACAAAAAATTATCCAAATCAGAGCTTTCATATGGAAGTTCTGTACAAAAAACAGTTTTCGGCATCGTCGGTACAAAATGGCTGCTGGCAGCCATCTGGAATTTGGGACTGCACCCAAAAACACTCGTTCTCGTCCCACGGTCATAACAAAGGTACCCAAGAAGTTTCGTAAAGATTGGTTCATAAATACGGCCTCTAGCCCGAGCCATAGCAGCTTGGCACTTACAGCTCTGAAAGTAACACTAAATAAATCAAAGTTAGTCTAATTTGCATAATTTACGCACGAGAAAAAAACCCGTATTATATGTGATGTATCCCATTGTACTATACATTTATACAAAACTTTATTCAAATCAGAACTTTCATACAGAAGTTCTGTACAAAAAACTGATTTTTGCATCATCGGTACAAAATGGCCACTGGCAGCCATCTTGAATTTCGGACCACACCCAAAAACACTCGTTCCCGTCCCAGGGTCATAACAAAGGTACCCAAGAAGTTTCGTAAAGATTGGTTCATAAATACGGCCTCTAGCCCGAGCCATAGCAGCTTGGCACTTACAGCTCTGAAAGTAACATTAAATAAATGAAAGTCAGTCTAATTTGCATAATTTACGCACGAGAAAAAAACCCGTATTATATGTGATGTATCCCATGGTACTAAACATTTATACAAAACTTTATTCAAATCAGAACTTTCATACAGAAGTTCTGTACAAAAAACTGATTTTTGCATCATCGGTACAAAATGGCCGCTGGCAGCCATCTTGAATTTCGGACCACACCTAAAAACACTCGTTCCCGTCCCAGGGTCATAACAAAGGTACACAAGAAGTTTCGTAAAGATCGGTTCATAAATACGACCTCTAGCCCGAGCCATAGCCAATTGTTGACGTACGGACAGACGGACAGACGGCCAGACGGACGACGGGCCATGACAATAGCTCAAATTTGACTTCGTCAAAGTTGAGCTAATAAAATGGAGCGTAACGTCCTTCTACTAGACATCAAAGACAGAAGAAGCTTACGCCCTTGTAATAAACAGATATCTGTTTATAAATACATAAACTGTACCCGGAAAGAGTAAAGGCCTATGCCCATACGAAGACGGAAGGACCTTAAAATAATAGGTTCCGGATAATAGGAGCCTAACTCTTATGCA
The DNA here is from genome assembly GCA_031216915.1 of Pictodentalium vernedei. Classification (NCBI taxonomy): domain Eukaryota; kingdom Metazoa; phylum Mollusca; class Scaphopoda; order Dentaliida; family Dentaliidae; genus Pictodentalium; species Pictodentalium vernedei. The sequence continues at coordinate 142,678,331 of CM062296.1, read as the reverse complement.
ACAATCCAACCTAAATAGTAACGGAAGTATTGATTCCGAAACTATGAAAGTGAAAATCATCCATCAATAGTGCATGAAACTCACTGACTCTACAGTAAAAGAGAAACCAACAGAATTACTGTCTAAAAGGTCAGAATTTGAAAACTACTGTTTCCAGAGGCTCAAATGATTACTTAGCTAAATAAGAACCGAAGTTAAAATCCGTATAGGAATTTAATCTAAAGATTCTAAGTCTATTTATCAAAAAGTTACTAACTGACTTAGATAAAGAGACAAAAGACTCAATTGTAAACTATCGTAGAGTGCATAGGTATGAGGTAACATAAACCTATAACCTAAATAACAACAGGCTGCAGTAGAACTTGTGAAACAAGTATACTAAAAAATAGCAATGAGTAGTATGGAGGGATCAACCATATGAACATAATGATCCCTACACCACGACGGAAGAGCCTCCACTTTAGTCGCATAGAATATCGAAGAAGAGGATCTCCTATAGTAAGAAATCGCGTCCAAAGCTCGTCCAGTACAGTGCTTACAATGCAATACGGACCACACAACGGAATACATGAAGGTTGCGACCTTGCTGGTTGTGATAAAGATGACACGATTTACCCAGTGAAAAAAGATCCTCACATAGAGGAAGATTTCACGATAAGATCCACAGTAGACAAGAGAGTAAATTACTCATGATCTCTGTGAAGATAGAGATGCTATCAACAGAAATGTATTGTGGTTGTTTATCTTAGCAATACCTGCTAAAACAACAGCGCCGGAGGATACGCGTATCCTATCATTCCGTCCTATAGATCAATAGAGCGTTAACAGTATTAGCTCAGAGATCTGGACAAGCCAACACATACGTCTGCAATTGATTAGCAAGCTGTGTCATAAATAAAACATCATTGGGCGCTCCCATAGATAGCAAATCTGATTGAATACTTGTTTGTTGAGAGTCCATTCTGACAGCAACAAGCGACCCGTAAGAGAACGGGAGTGCGATAAAACAATCAGACGACCCAGAATATGACGGACCAAAACTGAACTTGGTGTACTATAACCAACAGACGGATTCTTTCCATTAAATTGAATAACGGAAACGAAAGAGTGCCTCCCTGGTTCCGGAGATACGCCACTACTGTCGAATTAAAGGACAGGAATTTGGGCATGCGTTTCTGAATAATGTTCATGCAATGACATAAAGCAAGCCTAAAAAACATTATTCCGCGGAAGTTAAACTGATAGCTAAAAGACTGCGGAACCCAAAGACCCTGGCACTTCGAATCCGTAGGGATCAGTATATATCCCAATCTGTTTGACTGGCAACCGTCATAACAGCCACACTCGGGTCCGGCAACTGCGACGGCACTCTCTGAGTCAACCACCGAATGTTTGCCCCAGTCTGAATCTCTTGTAACACTAGATAGACAAGAGAATGTATAAATCAAGCAATTCATGGATTGCCGGAAAGTTGCCGTCGAAGAGAAGCTCCTCCGAGAACGAAGCGACTCTGAGAGAGTTCTTAACCTACTATCCACGCGTGGATGTAGCTAGGGCTGCATCACGTCTAACCAACTTCAATCAGCCACTGAAGGGCGGAGTTATACGTGAACATACTACTGCCCTCAAAAGAAATTACATTGAGAATAATATCCCGTAAATCTTTTCTTGAAGACGTAATGATAACGCCTCAGTAAGGCGGATTACGTATAATAAAGCGTCTAAGTTAAGTCTACTATACATAATGTCGTTCCCAACATTGAAATTGGAAAAGACATAAACGGCGAAAAAGAATATATGCAGTCTTTAATCACACCGTCTAGACGCATATGAACACTCGGTATGCCCTGCTCTGCCAAAATAAACTATATGTAAAAAAGATAAAATGGCAGAAATGAGCCACGCGGACAAGAAACTAAACTATCATGCTTAGTAGCAGGCTTGTATATATATATAAATATATAGCGTCGAAAAATAAAACACATGTTGTAATGACAATATTGGACTGCGTCGGTAAGTCAGGGACAAAGTCCCTGTACCGATCGAAAAATCCGAGTCCAATGACGCTATAAGTCTCTTATCCAAGATCGCAGCAATGAAGTCCGAAAAATAATCACTGGAAGAAATGCCAGAAGATATGAAAGGCATCTTCCGATACTACTAAAGGGAAAACTCGAAATCTTTCGAATCCCTTTCGCCATCCTGTCGGACCCTATAAAGCGTTCGGTCGTCCGTAGCTTGATGCAACCGCGGACCGCACCGACCCAGCGCCGTCGGATAATTCCTGATTCGACCGAGAAACTGTCAATTGCTGGGATGCTGCGAAACAACTGTGCTAACTCGGATAGCACGTCCGTCACTGAGGCCTGAGGAGCAGCGGTCTTACGATGCATTGCCGGAGGAAGCTCCGAGATCGTTACCCCCGTGCATACTTCCAATATGCGAGCGAACGGAGTGTATAGGCCTCGTGTCCCTTGGCTACCGGATGGCGCGACCTATTCGCTGTGGAATCACTGAATGCCGAACTGATCGGATACTCGAGGTCACGTAGCCAATGTGCGGTCGTGTGCCCTGCTGTGAGTATGAGGAAGCATTAAAGACAGTCTCTCGGACTGTCAATATAACGGAGCGTCCCGAGCAACGGACATATGCTCCGAATGTAAAATATCTGAACCACAACATGCGGTCCCCTATGTAGTTGGCTTCCTCCGATCTGTCCTCAATCTGCCGTCACTGGGTGAGTACTAAAGTAATTAAAGTGCTCGCATCACCCAAATCTCCTTCCTAGACCGCAACGGACGAACCCGGCAGCCGAACCATTCGATGAATGTATGCTACACCGGGTGAGCTAGCGAATGTCACTCCGTAAGCGACAGACATATTCCATGAGCACTTAATGCCGCTAACTCTTCATTAACTATGACGACAGAGGCACACTTTTGAAAGACATCTCCATAACTCTTCGAACAAGAAACCAGAAATGCTTGGATAGCAAGCATAAAATAATAATATATATAGCGTCGTTCAATAATTCGAAAGTTTGTGTGACATTATTGGACTATGTCGGAACTGAGGGACGATGTCCCTGAACCGAACCAAAAATTTCTAAGTCCACCGACGCTATCAGTTTCTTATCCGGCATCGCAGCATATGTTGTTCCGAAAGGGAAAGCTTGAAATCCTCCGAATCCCTTTCGGTATCCCGTCGGACCGGATGAAACTTTCGGACGTCCGTACCCGCTTCCGCGGAGCGTCCCGACCCAGCATCGTCGGATAAAATATATGCGACAGATTCAGTTGATGCTGGGATGCTGCGATAAACTGTGCTATTAAGGAAAGCACGTCCGTTCCCGAGGCCTGTGCAGTAGCAGACTTACGATGCATTGCCGCTGGAAGCTCCGTGTACGTTGACTCCCGCACACGTCCTATGCGAACGTCCGGAGTCTGCAGGCCTCGAGTCCCCGGCTACCGACCCAGCGCTGTCGGATAATTCTCGATCCGACACCGTTCTGTCGGCTGCTGGGATGCTGCGATAAGCTGTGCTATGTGCACAAGAATGTCCGGCGTCGAGACCTGCGGAGGCGCAGTCTATCGCTGCTTCGCCGAGGGCAGCTCCGCATCAGATGGCTCCCGCATACTTTTCCTATGCGAACGTCCGGAGTCCATCGGTCTCGAATCCCTGGCTGCCGGATGGTGTGACCTGGTCGCCGAAGAATCCTTGATCGGCGAAGCTGGTAATATATCGGCGGTCACGCAGCCAAGGTGCGGTCGTGTGCGCTGACGAGAAGAGGAAGCCTTAGCAGTCTCAGCGGACTGCCTATACAACGGAGCGTCCCGAGCGACGGATGTATGCTCCGCTAGCGACACATTTGTACCACAACATCTGGGGCCAGATGTTGTTGAACGAGAGAGGGGCCTCTCTCGCTTGCCGTCCGGATGGACCGGAACGAGCTATGAACCGGACTAAAAAGGCTTCCTCCATTCTCCCTCCGATCCGCCGTCACTGGGTGTGCATTAAGTTAATTTTATAGTGCTCGCATCACCCCAAAATTCCTTCTAGACCGCAACGGACGAACCCGGCTGCCGAACCATTCGGTGAATGGACGCTACACCGGGCGAGCTAGCGGACGTCAAAGGCCGTCGAACCTACTAGGGTCCTCTTAGGCAATTGGCGTATTACATGAGCACTTTTCCGCTAGCCCTTCATTAATTGTGACGACGGAGGCACACTGTTGGAAGACATCACAGATACATCACCCTAATCTTGATCGTCTGAAATAGAAATTGATAAAGTAGAGTGACCCTGCGGGGAAAGGACCGGAGAGTCCAAATCCCCAACAACATACCGTGACATACGCTTCCCATATTGTCATCGAAATCATACGATACAGAACAGGAGTTAATGCGAGTACACTGACCACATATAGAATGATAATAAGGTCAGAGGAAGACTTCCTCTTAAAACAATTGATCAATATCCTTTCAATGTGAAAAGAAAACAAGTCCTGGTACTCGCACTAACCCCTGGCAATCAAAATACATAATAATAATATGATCCATTAATATAGAAAAAATAATTGAAATCAAAATATTTTGAAAAAATATTTTTTCAGAACAGCCCAAGTTTCTGAAAAGTAACGTTGAGCCCCAATGGATCCCAAGCCTAAGTGTGGACAAAAATTTTAAAAATATTTTAAACAATTTATTCAATACTTACGAACAATAATAATGTATCTAGTTATGATTAAAATAACATAAAGATATTATTATTTAGAAATCCCCCCCTCACACAGAGGGCTGTTGTAAATGTAAACAATGAGTGTAAAAACACTAAAATAAGACTCCAGGCACCCAGGCCCGAAATCAGTTACCAAAAATACACCATCTGATGCAAAACAGAGACTTCCAGGGAAGAAACTGCAGAACATCAGATGGTAGATGCAGAACACAACGCCTAACCACCCGTAGGTGAAGACGTAAACATGGGGAAAGAACAGAATTCATTCTGTTATTCAGCTAAAACTCCCAAGAAATTTTAGTAATAATAATTACAGAAACTATGCCAAAAGCATGGGAGAATAGCAAGGGGGAACTTAAAGGACAGGGAGAGAGGAAAAACACTTGAAAAAACAGTGTAACTAAATAATCAGAATGACAACAAAATGGCTGCTGCCTTGAAAATAGGTAACTTAACATAATTTCATTAAAAAATTTTAAGTTACAGCCCTGATAATATTCTGTCACACATTCTTTTCCTCTCCTCCTTTTCTATCCTCCTTAGAATCACCATTTCACTAATATTTATGTGTCTGGCATCATTTAAACTGAGATTTAAAAGCACAAAGATCAGTCAGATGTTAACTGATGAAGGGCCAAACTTAGAATGATAAATGGCGCCAATTTCGGAACGTCCTTGACACTGCGCATGCGCAGTAGGGGCGAAGTGTGGAGGGCCTTTCAGGACATGTTTTCTTTAGTTTTAGATGCAAATTTTGGGGATTGGGGGGCAAAATTTGTGTTTGGCCCTATATTTTAAGAGTTAGCACCAGCTATGTCTGGGTCATTGGTACAGTATAAAAATATAGGAATTTTGGGTGGGGGCCAAAAATCTTACCCCTCCCATTACAAAGCCAAATATTGCTTCACGCACTTCGTTTGAACAAACGTGAATCTACACCTCAAAAGGAAGCGCCATAACAAATATCAAGTCATTGTACCCACTGGTTCATAAGAAGATTTTAAAAAGATTTTGGAGCATTTTCCCCACCTCCTCCATATGGTGCTGGGAATGTTGACTTGAACAAAAATGCAATGCCCCTTCGGGACCATCACTCACATAAACTTTCACTTGAATTGGCCCAGTGGTTTTGGAGGAGAAGACCAAAACATGGTATTGACAGACGACGGACAGAGTGATGGGATTAGCTCAACTTGTCTTTGCCAAGGTGAGTTAAAAACCATATGGGAGAGCATGAAAACAAATTTATTTTATCAGGGTTCATACAAAAATTTGCTCACAAAGTTCAAGGGTTTTTCAAGGGCTTCTTTTTTTTTTCAAGGGCTACATATACTATTCAGCTTGTTGTATGAGCTCTAAAAATCTAAGATTCATGTGACACGGATCTGACTTTGAAAGTCAGGAAGTACTGGTACCCAAAGTGTGATCTGTGTTACAGTGATCTTGGTAAAACGTTCCATACTTTTTTATGTCTTTTTTTTAACTGAGCGACACAAGCGCAACAAACAGGTAAAAGGCGAGTACACATATATTTACAATGCCCAGGAAATAGCTTGGTATTCAAGGGTTTTTCAAGAGATTTCTGAAAGTTCAAGGATTTCTCAAGGGCTAATTTCAAATTCCAGGGTTTTTCAAGAAAAAACTCATTTTCAAGGGTTTTTCAAGAGCTGTATGAACCCTGTTTATGTTAAATGACTTCATCAGAATATTTCAGAACTTTTGCAAATTTAACTGACAGACAGGCCTTTAGATTACTGTAATTTGGGCACAATGGCAACAAGAGCTATTGCTGAAGGCAATTCATACCCCCACTGCAGTACTGGACTGATGAAGCATAAATCAATTAGAAAAAAATGTTAATTTAATTACATGGCAAGTTCCATAATAATTTACTTAAGTTATGAAAATTATGAATATTCTCGGACGGACTCACACATAGACAGACAGACAGACGGACAGACACATGTAATCCAGTATACCCCCCCCCCCCCCCCCCCCCCCCCTCCCTCATTTTCTTCGAAAGTGGGGGGTATAAATATGGATCCATGGCAATTACATTATTTAGGCCGTGCGTTCACTGTCATTATTTGGGAGAATTTAACCCTTTGGATCTGAGCAACCACTTTTTTAGTCCAAACATGAATAATTTCATTAAGTAGGATGGCTGCTCAGTGAATGTGGGGTTGATCAATAAATATTTGAAATGTGCATCCCCAAAATATTAATTAGCCCATCCCCAAATAACAAATATGGACTCTTCCAATTGATGTTATTGAACCAACCTGGTAAAAACTATTAGGCTTTAGGGGGGTAACCTTTTATTACATGTCAGTTCTTTGAAATCCCCATCTACAGCAACACTAAATCATGCAGAAAATGAAAATCTGTTCTGCACATATGTGTGGAACGGAAATAGTTGACTCACTATTTTTAAATAGAAATGTGCCAATAGGCACATGGAACACATTTGGAACTCAGGATGTGAAATAGTAACATGGGTTCCCCTCGCAAATTTGGTTTGCGAAAAAATGTTTTCTTTTTGTTGATAGTTGTCAAATGAATTGCTGAGTGTTCTAATAATTGCTTTTTATAGACGTGAAGGCATGTTATAAACACAGAATGACAGACACCTGAGAATGGGTTAATTGATATGGCACTTGTGCCATCTCAAAAGGATAAAACCTGAGGCCTGTATCCTCTTGTTCTATCCTTCGACACAGGCACTTGTGCCATATCGATTAACCCATTCACACGGGTGTGTCGTTCTGTGATATTGCCTAACACAAAAGGCAAACAACACTTGCAAACAAAATTGTTAAATAACTAATTTTTTAAATTTTTTGCACCAAAACCATGGCTTATGACCAGTCATTGGAATGAGCTCAAGGACCATTACTTTGGGCAAAGGGTTAAAGGCAGGTGTCATCAGTGCTCATTGAACACTGATGGATTTATTTATTGGTGTTTAAGGTCACATTTTTCTGAACAATTGCTAATTGTGATCGCAACATAGATACAAGTGGCCCCAAGGGGCCTGAGGGAGCTCACCTGACATCGTAGCCTAAACATCAACCCAGAGAATTGATTTCAACAAGTTGCATCTGCTCCTCCTAAGAAAAGCTTATACCAAATATCCAAAGATTCTGACCAGTGGATCTAAAAAAAAAAGATTTTTAAAGAATATTCCTCATATTGAACTAAGTTATAATTCAGGCTCCCACAGGGAGCCCATATATGAACTCAGGGACTTGGCTTTAACAAACTTAAATCTCACCCCCCTAAGGATGCTGCACACCAAATATCAAAACATTCCGACTGCTGGATCTGAAGAAGAAGATATTTAAAGAAAATTCCTCATTTTGAACTAGGTTACAATTCGAGCTCCCACAGTGAGTCAAAATATGGACCTAGGGACATGGCTTGAACAAACTTGAATCTCACCCCCTAAGGATGCTGCATACCAAATATCAAAACATTCTGATTGCTGGATCTGAAGAAGATTTTTAAAGAAAATTCCTCATTTTGAACTAAGTTATAATTCGGGCTACTACAGTGAACCCAAATATGAACCCAGGGACTTGGCTTGAACAAACTTGAATCTCACCCCCCTAAGCATACCCAATATCAAAAGATTCTGCCTGCTGGAAGAAGATTTTTTAAGAAATTTGCCTGAAATGCACTAAGTTCAAATTTGGGCTCCTATACGGAGCCCAAATATATACCCAAGGGGGCCGATTTGAACAAACTTGAATCAGATCCACCCCACAATGTTGCTTACCAAATATGAAAAGATTCTGCCTGCTGGATCTGGAGAAGATTTTTTAAGAAATTTGCCTGAAATGCACTAAGTTCGAATTCGAGCTTCTATAGTGAGCCCAAATATGAATCTAGGGAGCCGATTTGAACAAATTTGAATCAGATCCACCCCACAATGTTGCATACCAAATATCAAAAGATTCTGCCTGCTGGATCTGGAGAAGAAGATTTTTTAAGAAATTTGCCTGAAATGCACTGAGTTCGAATTCGGGCTTCTATACTGAGCCAAATTATGAATCCAGGGGGCCAATTTGAACAAACTTGAATCAGATCCACCCCACAATGTTGCATAACAAATATCAAAAGATTCTGCCTGCTGGATCTGGAGAAGAAGATTTTTTTAATGTTTTTCCCATTGCCTACAGTGTTAAAAAGTGCTGACTCAGCACTTTTTCAAAGTCCTGAAAAAAGTACCTTGTGATCAAACCGATAGGGATTTTTTTTTAACCATTCTATTCTACTGGATAAAAGTAAGCTTTATACAAAATAAGAATTCTCTGTGCCGTGTAGTTTTGGAGATATGGCAGTTTTAAGGTTTTTCCTATTTTTAGCTCCCGAGGTTCCCACGGGGCAATGAGAAAATTTTTTTTTGCATCAATGAACTACTTATGACCCATATCATCTCATATCAAATTTGGTTCAAATCGACCTCACGGTTCAGAAATAGAAATTTTAGGCGTGGCCAAAATTTTTGCCCCTCCCATAACGAAGGCAAATAATGTCTGACAAACTTCTCTTGAACAAACTTGATTCTAAACCTCAAAAGGACTCTGTATACCACATATCAAGTCTGTGCTACTTGTGGTTCATTAGAAGATTTTCAAAACATTTGGCCATTTTTTCCCCACACCTCTGCTCAATATGAGCCGAAACCTAATTTGGATAAAAATCAAAATGCCCCTATATAACCACTACTTACATGAAATTTAATTAAAATGTGGCCAGTGGTTTAGGAGAAAGAGGGTCAAACACCACCTTCACGCAGGACGACGGACGAAGAGTGATAAGAAAAGCTCACCCTGACTTTCAGTCAGGTGAGCTAATAAAGTCAAGTCCAGCCAATCATTTATCCCCATGTTACCCATTTTAAAGAACTTCCACCCCAGGCAATGATTACTGGGTATCATGTTACCAGAAAAAGGGAGCATGTTTTAGCACAGTAAACAAACACTGCTTCACTTTCCCACAGGAAAGTGATGTACATTTATATTATATGCTTTCCTGTGAATTATCGCAAATTATCCAAAAGATATTTCTTGATATCTATCGACTTGATGGATAACAAGGAATATCCCTCAGTAGTTTCCTCAAAACAAGCTATTAATTGAAAATGGAATATGTTTTCATTGATGGAATTCACTAAACAAGAGGCCCCAGGGGGCCTGAGGGCGCTCACCTGACATGGTAGTCTAAATATCAGACCAGGGACTTTACTTGAATAAGCTGCATACGCCCCCTCCCAAGAAAAGCATATACCAACTAGATGAAGCGATTGTGCCCACACAATACACAGGATTTTCCTTCTATTTTCAGTTCCTGCACTTTTACGTCCCAAAATTGAGATAAACGCGATTTTTTTCCCAAACAAAACACTTTCGGCCTAAATTTTTTTCTTCTTCTTAAAACGCATAAAAAACGATAAAACTAATTTCCGGATTTTGGACCAAAATTGTCTAAGTCCCACCCGGACCCCCCAAATTTTCGGTGTAAAAAAAAAAATTTTTGGTCTTAAAATTGACAGAAACGCATAAAAAACAAAAAACAAAAAATTCCGGATTTTGGTCCAAAATTTTCTAAATCCCACCCGGACCCCAAATTTTCAGGGAAAAAAAATGTTTTTTTGTCTTAAAATTGACAGAAATGCATGAAAAAAACCCAAAAACTTCTGGATTTTGGTCCACCCGGACCCCAAATTTTCAGGGGAAATTTTTTTTTTTTTTGGTCTTAAAATTGACAGAAATGCATAAAAAACAAAAAAAAATCCAGATTTTGGTCCAAAATTTTCTAAATCCCACCCGGACCCAAAATTTTCAGGGGAAAAAAAATTTATTTTTTTTTTGTCTTAAAATTGACAGAAATGCATAAAAAAACAAAAAAAAAATTCAGGATTTTGGTCCAAAATTTTTGAAGTCCCCAAATTTTCAGGGGAAAAAAAAAAGTTTTTTTTGTCTTAAAATTGACAGAAATGCATAAAAAACAAAAAAAACAAAAAAATCCGGATTTTGGTCCAAAATTTTCTAAGTCCCACCCGGACCCCAAATTTTCAGTGTAAAAACTTTTTTTTGTCTTAAAATTGACCGAAACGCATAAAAAACCAAAATTTTCCGGATTGTGGTCCAAAATTTCTAAGTCCGCAACAGGACCCCAAATTTTCAGCCTAAATATGAACCCAGGGACTTGGCTTCAACAAACTTGAATCTCACCCCACTAAGGATGCTGCACACCAAATATCAAAAGATTCTTATTGGTAGATCTGAAGAAGAAGATTTTTCAAAAAACTCCTCATTCTGCACTAATTTAAACATTTGGGCTGCCATAGAGAGCCCAAATATGGACCCAGGCAATTGATTTCAATAAACATGTGAAACAATCTTCCAAAGATGTTATATGTGAAATTTGAAAGCTTTTGGAGCAGTGGTTTGAGAGAAAAGTAGTCTTATATGTTTTTCCCATTACCCACAGTGTTAAAAAATGCTGACTCAGCACTTTTTCAAAGTCCCCAAAAAGTACCCCATGATAAAACCGATGGCAACTTTTTTTTACCATTCCATTCTGTTGGTCCTAAGGAAGCTTCACAACAAATAAGAATTCTCAGTGCCGTGTAGTTTTGGAGATTTGGGCATTTTAATTTTTTTCTATTTTTAGCTCCGGTGGTTCCCACGGGGCTATGGGAAAAAAAGTTTCTGCATAAATTAGGTACTTATGACCCAATAAGCACTCACGTAAAATTTGGCCTCACAGTTTGGAAAATAGAAATTTGGGGCGGGGCCAAAATTTTTGCCCCTCCTTTAACATCGTCAAATATAGCCCCTCGAACTTCTCTTGAACAAACTTGAGTCTACACCTCAAAAGGAAGCTGCATACCAAATATCAAGTCTCTGCTATTGCGGGTTCTTGAGAAGAAGATTTTTTAAGAATTGGAGCATTTTTGCCCCACCCTTCTGCTCAATATGAGCCGAAACCTAATTTGATAAAAAATCAAAATGCCTTTATATAACCCCTACTCACATGAAATTTCATTAATATGCAGCCAGTGGTTTGGGAGAAAAAGGCCCAAACACCACCTTCACGACGGATGCCAGACGAAAAGTGATCAGAAAAGCTCACCCTGACTTTCAGTCAGGTGAGTTAAAAATATAGGAACCGCAATGGTTCCCTCACAGTGGGGAGGGGGGGGGGGGGGAATTCGAAGTCATAACGAAATCTCCTCACCCGCATTATTTAATCGTACTTGTGTCAGTTAACACAAAAATATAGGAACTGCAATGGTTCCCTCACGTCTAACCGACTCCATTAAGCCACTATGGACAGAGAAGAACGTGAAGAATAAAACCTCCCCTGAAAGAAGACCTCTCATGGAGAAAGCTTCTGGGGAGCATCACATAACAGGCACTTGAGAATATTGATCCAAGATTTCTGTGACAACAGAGGTGCTACCAGTAGGATTTCACTGTTTAAACTTAAACATAACCTAATGAATCAAATGAATAGGTGGATACGCATATCCTACTCCTCCCCATGAATTTGCAGAGCGTAAACTGCCTGCGCTCAATAATGTGGGCATGGCAACACAAATGACGGTAACTAATTTTTCCGGTACGTCGCAAACCGAACAATAATGGGGTGATCCCACTGGTAGCAAAACTGTACAAATAAATGCATGTTGAGCGTCCATACAAATGAAACAGGTGACCTTTCCGAGGAGCGAGTCTGCTAGTACGTTCAGACGACCCGGTATATGACGGATAGAGAGATAAACATGAAAATTCTTCTCCGTTAGGTATTATAACAAAACTGCATGGGTGCTGCCCTGGTTCCTGATGTACGCTACCACTATTGAGTTTGTCTAACAATATCTGAATGCGTTATCACACTCCAGTTCTGTGTAAGAATAACTGGAGGGGAAGTGTGCATAAGCGACCCATCTAAACAAGATGCGTAGCTGCTCAGCACAACTCCATCAGTCGCATAAAACTAATTTCGTTCTGGATAATAGTAGACGAAACAGATTGTTATGAGGCATTACCAAGTTAATATTCAAGTGACAGCGCAGGGCGCTATCTTCAGACTGAAGCTATCCTTAGATCTATGCTTATAGCATAGTCAATCACTCGAACACTCATTTTAACTGACTAAATAACCATAAATAAACTTTTAGAGCTTTGATAAATGTGTTATCGAGCTCCAGTCTATTATCTGTCAGAACGAGCTCTATGGCTTCGGTACGAGTAACAGGTGACTACAGAATTCTAGAGAATCTTGATTCTCGACGACCTCTATTACCTTCATTGTCAAGAGAACCTTTACCTCCGATTGGAGAGACTCTTATGGAAGGATTAGACAGAAGCATTGTCCATCAGACATTAAGTTAGTTGTGGTTCTCTCGGAAAGATAGCTGTAGGCCTTCCGAAACCACACTATCGCCTACTGGTCTTCCGTAATAGTTATCCAGATTGATGTTAATCTTGATAACCATCCGTCAACTGCTAAGCAACAGAGGTCCTAACTCACACCTGTAGTACCTGCGAGGCCTACTGAAGGAGGAAATGCGTCTCATTCGTGAAGAGCCTTGACCCAGCAATTTAGGGGCGTCTGACCGGTAGTCTCGATCAGACATAAGCCCTGTATCCGAGTCGCTATATGACGATCCCTAGAGTAATTATAGGAGGGTTAACTATATCCTCACAAGGAGTCCTAGGCGACCTTCTGTCTAGGACGTCCTCCCTTACTCTTTTCTGCTATTGCGGGTCGATTATACATCGACATAAGGAGCAGAGTGTTAATGCTTTCTTGCAGCTTGGTCATAAACCAATGAAAGCTTATCGTCAACAACTTAGTGTCTGGAAACCGGAGAGACTCTAAGAGAGTTTTTCACCTTGTCATCTATTAAGGATGACGACGCAAGGGCTCTGTCATGTCTATTAACTCCGAATTAGCAACTGTTAAGACAGAGTTATGCGTGATAAACATAATAGCCCTGGAAAGGATTCTAAATGAGGTACAATTGTCCTCTAATTGCTTTCTGCAGAGACGTTGCATCACAGTTCTTAAAGGTGATCTGCGTAATACAGTGAGTCTAAATTCGCTCTGAATGAATAAATGCCGTCTCAATTGTGAATAAGTGAATAATGAATGACGAAGGTAAGGCCATAGCTAGGTCCTTAGCCTACTAATTCAAATGCAGAGAAACTCTCAATACATCTTCCCTGTTTTCCAATCGGCAAAACTATGGAAGATGATGACAAGAAACCGCCTTACTTCTTTCTACTGGAAAGATGAATATGGAGTCGTCTAAAAGGCCAAAAGCCTGTGACACCTGTCTATACGTAACCGGAAAAGACATTTCCTTCTCTTTTTCCGGATAAATTCAGCGTACAACAACGCATGTGGTTTCTTGTAAATAGACGCAGCTTTGAATCGTTGGAACAAATTCAGGGTAGTGTTGATGAAATAAATCCATCTCAACCATGTGTTGTTCCGAATGTGAAGGGTAATTCCCCTCCATATCCCTTCATCATTCATCTGAATCAGTTGAAAATCCCGGTCAGCGGCATCTGAACACGCAGATGACTGGACCGACCCAGCACCATCTGACAGCTCAGGTTCTGAGACTGCCATCGATTGTTTCTGCACTTGATGGGATACTGCGATGAGCTGCGCATCTGCATCAGCAAAATCGTAACGAAGGCCTGAGGAGCAGCAGTCTTCTGGCCGCCGGATTCTCCCGGGACAGTGTGTCTGAGTCGGCTCTCTCTCTGGACGTCCCGATATATGAGGCCTCATCTTAGTTATTGAATAGTGCTACTTCGAGCTGTCATAGCATTCTGATTCTCAGGAACAAAACTCAGGGAAGTATTCATGCATAAGCGCTATCGCCACCCTGTATTCCGAAAGGGAAGGGTCATTCTCCTCAAAATCCCTTTCATCATCCAACTAAATCAGATTATACTCACGGTCATCGGCATCTGAACGTGCAGATGACTGGTCCAACCCAGCACCTTCCGACAGCTCAAGTTCTGAGGCTGCCGCCATCTGCTTCTGCATTTGCTGGGATGCTTCGATAAGCTGCGCAATCTGTGACAGCAAGTCCATTACGGAGGCCTAAGAAGCAGCGGTCTTCGGCTGCATGGCCGCCGGCTGCTCCTGGGACAGTGTGTCCGAGATGGCTCTTTTCTGCGGACGTCCCGAAAAATGAGGCCTTGTCTCCTTGGCTACTGTATGGTGTGACTTCAGTGACGAAGAGTGACTTTCTCGGCGATGCAGGTTGGATATCAGAAGTCACGTAGCCAAGGTGCGGTCGTGTGTGCTTGGTAGATGCTGAAGAAGCTGTAACTATAGCTGGCTGTAAACTGAACGGAACGTCCCGGACGGGAGGTGTGGACGTATGCTCCGAATGACGCAAGTTCCGAACCATAACATCTGGCCCTCGATGTTGTAATAAAAGAGAGAGGGGGCTCTCTCGCTCGCGGTCCTTCAGACCTCGTCGGGCTTCCTGCTGAACTTGCCGGCTTCTTCCTTTCCGTCATCGAAGGGTGAGGCTTATATTGATATTATATTATAGTGCTCGTTCTACCCTTTCTATTCTCCGTGACCGTAACAGACACACCCGGCGTCACGGTACCCTCAGGCGGTTTACCACTTCACTAGTCGAGCTAGCTGGCGACAGGGATTTGAAACCACACTGTGGTTTATTGCCCTGTCTGATATTCATGAGCACTTTTGCTGCTAGCTGTGATTGACTATTTAAATGCGACGACGGAAGCACACTATCTGACGGCGACACATAAACATTACCATGTTCTTGTTCCTCTGTAAATAGAAACTAATAAACTTGAGCGACCTTAGGGCGAGAGGACTGGCGGCAGCCTCTCATCGCGAGAGGACCGGCAGTGGTCCCTCGCTAACAACGTACCGTGACACCCGTCAACAACGTTTGTCATCCCATCTATATGAAAATAAGAGGAAAGACTTCCTCGCCTTGCTTAAGGCAATATGCTTACATAAAGAAGCAGACTAAGTCGATCGTACTCCCACCAATTCCACATGAAATAAAAATAAAAAGATATATAACAAAAAATATTCAAAATATAAATCGAAAAATAGTTTCCACAAAAAAAATTTTCGAAAAATTTTGACAAGAGCCCAAGTTCCCAAAGGGAACGGAGTGCCCAAATGTATCCAAAAAGAGCCCAAGTGTGGACAAAATTAATTTTTTCCTCCCAAAAATTAACTACCACACTACGGGACTGTATAATGTATCTTACAACAGACCTACCATATAATAAAATAGGAACCAACATATAAATAACGAGCGTTGCTAATGTAAACAACATCAGACTAAAAACCGAAAACGAGACCCCATGGCCCGAAGTCAGTAACAGATTTTTGAACTATCCAATGTAAAGTAAGATCTTCATCAGAAGACAAAACGATACATTGGATGTATGATGCATGACTAAAAATGCCTAAACACCCTAAGGGTGGGGACGTAACCCTGGGGATATACAGAAAAAACTTTCTGTGTAACACGTTAAACTCCCAAGAAATTTTATATAAAAAATTTCCAAAAAACAAGCCAAAAAGCTTGGGAGTTTAACTGGGGGGATCAAGGGAGGTTAGGGAAGGAATACTTAACCAACAGTGGAAAAATCATTATCAACAATGATGATGTCAGGCCCATGTCCCGAAATTAGGGAACATGAACTAATTTTTCATAAATATTATAAAATTACAGCCCTGAATGTTTCAAACGACTGTTTCTTCCTTCCTTCATCCAGTTGTGTCCTTGGATCCACCAATTTAACCATTGATTTGTGTCTGGCATCATTATTAATTGAGATTTAAAAAGCACAAAAATCAGTTTGTTGTTATCTGACAAGGGCCAAACAAAGAATGGTGTTGGTGCAAATTCCGATCACTTCCTGACGTCTGCGCATGCGCAGAGGGTAAATGTATGGAGGACCAGTTAGGACTTCTAATTTTCGGTTTTGCATGCAAATTTTGGGGATTGGAGGACCAAATTTGTGTTTGGCCATAAATATTTTAGAGTTAGCACCAGCTATGTCTGGGGCCTCTGGGCCATTGGTATAGTGTGTAAAAATATTTATTTTTCTGGAAAAAATGTGTATTCTACGTCTGTGCATGCGCAGAGAGTAAATGTATGGAGGGCCAGATAGGACTTAATTTTCGGTTTTGCAAGCAAATTTTGGAGATTGTGTGGGTTCAAAATTAGTGTTTGGCCCTTAATAACTTTGAGTTAAGCACCAATTAGTCTGGGCCATTGGTTTACAGTGTAAAAATATATTGATGCATAACTGCACTAAATTCATCGAAGGTCATTACCACAGTAACATTTTTTGACAGAAATGGAAGAAAATCGATAGCTCCCATCCAGAGATCACCTCAAACAAGCACACCAAGTTTCACAGCAATCCATCCAAAAATGTGCACTGCAGGGTGATCCAAAGGGAAATATTGATGCATAACTGCACTAAGTTCATTGAAGGTCATTGCCAATGGCAACATTTTTTGACAGAAATGGAAGAAAATCGGTAGCTCCTATCTAGAGGTCACACCAAATAAGCATGCCAGGTTTCACTGCAATCCGATCATAAATGTGCCCTGTACAGTGTGCGAAAGGGAAATATTGAGGTCTGACTGACTAAACGAAGTTCTAAGAATGTTGCCAGCGGCAACAATTTTTGACAGAAATAGAAGAAAATCGATAGCTCCCATCAAGAGGTCACACCAAACAAGCATACCAAGTTTCAAAGCGATACAGTTAAAAATGTGCACTGCAGGGTGTGCCAAAGGAAAATATTGATGCATGACTGCACTAAGTTCATTAAAACAGAAATTTTGGATTTTTCTCCTCCCAGCACATTTCCAAATGTGCCTGGAAACTTTCTTTGAACAAACTTCATTCAGAATGTAAGGAAGATGCATGCCAAACTTCAAAAGTAGGGCTCTACAAATCATACATTTTCGATTTGAACCAAATCTTGAATCAAACATTGTTTGTTATTCAAAAACAAATCAAACCAAATCAGAGGCATCTTGAAGATGACCGATGAGGGATGGGGTGTAATAAATGTGATTTGTTCCGACTGATGGCTCAAGTCCCGACTGTTAGAAAAATCCAACTACATCATCAATTGGAATATTATCCCGTCAGGATTATAGTTCATGTTGACATTGCTTTTAAACTTTAAATTTGCATTTAATAATTGTAGGAACCAGTGATACTGGAATTAGCATGGTTGTGGCGCGAGCGAGGATTTTATTTATGTTAATGTAGCAGGTTACACTTAGTCATTTTATGTCA
Organism: Pictodentalium vernedei; assembly: GCA_031216915.1. Taxonomy (NCBI): domain Eukaryota; kingdom Metazoa; phylum Mollusca; class Scaphopoda; order Dentaliida; family Dentaliidae; genus Pictodentalium; species Pictodentalium vernedei. The sequence continues at coordinate 142,660,234 of CM062296.1, read as the reverse complement.
ACATTATTTATGTACAATTTCTATCTGAACCATATGTTTTGTGAGACGACGGAGATGATTGATGCCATGCTATATTCATGTGAAGACGATTCGAGAGGAAATGAATCGTACAGCTGATTTCAAATCGAACCGAATACCAACTTAAGAGTCAAAATCAAATCAAATCTCGAAGCTTCGCAGGGCCCTGCTTCAAAGCATTGTGACTGGTGGTTTATTCAGTCAGGTGACATAAAAATAATAAACTTTGCTTTGTACTTTTCATAAATAGAGCTGGTGGCATATGACGAATGCATTAGGTAATAGTTAAGTTTTGGTTGCTTGTTTGTTGGGGTTCAACAACACTTTAAACAGCAAGGGTCACATCAAGCTAGACAGTTTTCTATGAAGGGCTCATAGGACCCACGGAAATCAGAGAGGACTTCAGAGGCCTGGGGCCCCTTAACGATTCAGGGTGGGCTATCACACAATACCACGAATCCTGGATACTATTATTAGTATTATTTATTGGTGTTTAAGATCACATATTTTTGCACAATGGCTAATCATGACCACAACATGAGTATCAACTCAAAACCAGGGGTGAGTGTTAATAAGCCATGTTGCCCATTTTAGAGAGGGTTTGCACCTCCCAAGCATTGGTGACTGGGTCCTATTTTACCAATACAAGAGGCCCCAAGGGGCCTGAGGGCGCTCACCTGACATGGTAGCCTAAATATCAACCCAGAGAATTGATTTCAACAAGTTGTATCTGCTCCTCCTAAGAAAAGCTTATACCAAATATCCAAAGATTCTGACCAGTGGATCTAAAAAAAAAAGAAGATTTTTAAAGAATATTCCTCATATTGAACTAAGTTATAATTTGGGCTCCCACAGGGAGCCCATATATGAACCCAGGAACTTGGCTTTAAGAAACTTGAATCTCACCCCCCTAAGGATGCTGCACACCAAATATCAAAACATTCCGACTGCTGGATCTGAAGAAGATTTTTAAAGAAAATTCCTCATTTTGAACTAAGTTACAATTCAAGCTCCCACAGTGAGTCCAAATATGGACCTAGGGACATGGCTTGAACAAACTTGAATCTCACCCCTCTAAGCATGGTGCATACCCTATATCAAAAGATTCTGCCTGCTGGATCTTGAGAAGAAGATTTTCAAAGAAATTAGCCTGAAATGCACGAAGTTCGAATTCGAGCTTCTATAGTGAGCCCAAATATGAATCTAGGGAGCCGATTTGAACAAACTTGAATCAGATCCACCCCCTCAATGTTGCATACCAAATATCAAAAGATTCTGCCTGCTGGATCTGGAGAAGAAGATTTTTTAAGAAATTTGCCTGAAATGCACTAAGTCCGAAATCGAGCTTCTATACTGAGCCCAAATATAAACCCAGGGGGCCGATTTGAACAAATTTGAATCAGATCCACCCTACAATGTTGCATACCAAATATCCAAAGATTCTGCCTGCTGGATCTGGAGAAGAAGATTTTTTAATCTTTTTCCCATTGCCTAGAGTGTTAAAAAGTGCTGACTCAGCACTTTTTCAAAGTCCTGAAAAAAGTACTTTGTGATCAAACCGATAGGGATTTTTTTTAACCATTCTATTCTACTGGATAAAAGTGAGCTTTAAACAAAATAAGAATTCTCTGTGCCGTGTAGTTTTGGAGATATGGCAGTTTTAAGGTTTTTCCTATTTTTAGCTCCCGAGGTTCCCACGCGGCAATGAGAAATTTTTTTTTTGCATCAATGAACTACTTATGACCCATTATCATCTCATATCAAATTTGGTTCAAAGCGACCTGACGGTTCTGAAAATAGAAATTTTATGCGTGGCCAAAATTTTTGCCCCTCCCATAACGAAGGCAAATAATGCCCGACAAACTTCTCTTGAACAAACTTGATTCTAAACCTCAAAAGGACTCTGTATACCACATATCAAGTCTCTGCTACTGGTGGTTCATTAGAAGAAGATGTTCAAAACAGTTGGCCATTTTTTCCCCACACCTCTGCTCAGTATGAGCCGAAACCTATTTTGGATAAAAATCAAAATGCCCCCATATAACCACTATTTACATGAAATTTAATTAAAATGTGGCCAGTGGTTTAGGAGAAAGAGGCTCAAACACCACCTTCACGCAGGACGGACGATGGACGATGGACGAAGAGTGATAAGAAAAGCTCACCCTGACTTTCAGTCAGGTGAGCTAAAAACAGAGCCTGTTTAAACAGTGAACAGGCACTGCTTCACTTCCCGGGGTTCCTGCGGGGAACGAATCCTGGATACATACTTGAATAAAATTTGGAAGCTAAATTTACAGCAGGTGCACCATACACAAAGAGTATGTCTTAGTACACAGTGCCAACTTGCCCCCATAGAGAAACAGGTTAAAAGGTTGTAATGAGGAGATAAATGTCTCTTATTGAGTTAGACATTCAGGAATTTGATTATGGAAAACCATTTGTTAACGAGCCCCTTCATGGCTCGTTAACAAATGGTTTTCCATAGTCAAATTCCTGAATGTCTAACGAAACAAGAGACTTTATGTCCATTGTAATTCCTGTCATTGTTAGAAGTGAAAAAATTTTCCAAGTCCGTTTTATTTGAATAAAAAATATGTCATTTTCAATCTCGGTCTATTTGCCATGATCAAATTTACAGAAAACAACTCGGGGTGTGTTCGATCTGTAACAGGAGCAGTTTAGCGCTATGCATACAGACATTTTCTAATCGACCCACATCTGGCAATTAGAGCATGGCAAGAGTGAATTTACCTGAGATTAGAGCACAGAGCCGACCGACTCTCAGCCTATCAAATTACATGTTCAGAAAGAATAACGAGGTCAAATTTAACTGATGAATTACAATGAAACTTTATGGATGTACTTACCTTTTCAAACTTTGCATCCCAAGGATAGAAAGTGTCTCTTACTCTAACAAAGTTATATTCGCAAAGTTTATCCCCGAAATAGTATGTTTTGGACACACAAATTGTCTTTTTCAAGGGAGCTATAAATTGTATTTTACAATTCAAGTAGACACTATATCCAGGTTCCACTCTGTAGACTATGTTGTCATGCAGTGAATAATTTGAACCATGACAGGTAGATGATGAATTTAAGTAAACTGAAAGAGAAAATTTTTTTAAAAAGTTATTGTAGTTTTGAAGGCTCCACTAACTCTTTTACTTAACCTAACTGCCATATAAATGGCTAGGATTTGTCACAGAAATTACTATTCAATTTTTCTTTATTTTTCCAATTTCTGACACAAAAGCATAGCTTAGGGAATGCTCAATGGAATGGTCCCAAAAAGCTCTATTCAATGAGAAACTATAAGCTACGCTAAATTTAAAATTTCAATTATGTTATGGCCTGGAACCAGTCTAGCCCTTAAACAGGTTATCGGCTCATCGCCTGTTTAGATTCACTTGTCTGGAATATTTCAATTGGTTGGAAGAGAAAACCTACGATTAGCTTTTCTGACTAACTGATATATTCTGGACGACTAAATCTGAAAAATACCATAAAGATTCATTTTCTGTGACTCAAATACAGAAATGTTGTTCATTCGAGACTTGATTTGATCGACTTTTTGAGGACACTACAATTAGAAATGAAGACATGCTACAGTAGTAGTTTTATGATTATGAGACATAGTTCCACAAATTATGTTAATATCTTAATGTTTTCAAGGTGAATTAAATACTTATTGATTGGAGTATCTTCAATTGGGGCCAGAAAAAAATATCTACAGTTACAACTAAAGGTCCTGTCCTGAAATGCGCACAAATAGCCTGTTGATATGCACGTTAATCTACGCGATATGACCATAGTAAGGCTATCAAATTCTGTAAATATGGCCTGTGCACAAGCAATGTTTCAGCCAATGGACCTCCGGGTAACCCAGAGGTCCATTGGCAGAAACATTGCCCGTGTTTGCTATGAGTTACCAGGATAACCTGCCGTGCTTTGGATGCCATTCGATATGGCAATTGCGCGCAATTCCTACGCGCAATTAAGCCTAGATAAGTGCACAGTTCGTGACAGGACTTCTAGTTTTAACTGTATATCTTTGTAAGTGAAGGCAACACATTACGTAACAGTCAACAAAGCTTCAAAATTTGTTTTGATTTGAAACTGTTCAGATGATTCAATTCTATTTTAGTCGCACTGATGCACTAATTCAGAAATTTTGGAATCGCCAAGATATTTCAAAATCCTATCTACATGTAGTGTCTCTTCTTAACTGGTAGAGTGCTGGAAGCCCAAATTTGGGCTTTATTCAGAAGTACAGGTGCTGCAATTTAAAGGCTTCATACTCAGCAGATACGCTTCATATTATCTTTGAAGTAAAATTATTTAGTCTGTTAGGATTTTCCTTGTTACAATGTATGGGAGGGTGCCTGCAGGTGTGTCTCTCGGCATGCCTGTAGGCACTCTCCCATAAATTACAAGGCAAAGACATGTGAACAAATTGTGATAACCAAAAATAATTCAGCACTCTACCAGTCAAACTCTTGCTGTCATGAGGTCTCTTACGCAGGTGACACGATAACAGAAGAGTTTAACCCTTTACCCAACACAGACGATATCAAAATTTATTATTTCAAATATCATTTTTTCAAATTTTTCAAAAAATTTCAACAAAACAATATCATGTGATCCCTCGTTGGAACGAGCTTGATGAGCTCGTTCCAACGAGGGGTCACATAATATGGTTTTTTTTAACTTTTTTGAAAAATAATATTTTTTCACATGCTGAATTTGCATATTACAAGGGCAGATGCGGGCGATTCGTTAGGTAAAGGGTTAAGGAGGCTCTGCTTAAAAAATACTTGTGATTCCATTTAGGAATACTTTGTTTTGTTTTCTGACTGACTTATTTATTTATTTATTTATTTATTGATGTTTAAGGTCACATATTTATGCACAATGGCTAACCATGACCGTGACAGTTTTACGGGTGGAGGAAGCCGGAGTACCCGAAGAGAACCACCGAGCAACGATGAGCAGCTGCCAGCTCCCCAACATCGTAACTCTGCACTGCAGCACAGGCAGGGTTAGGTTGGTTGAAGACATGCGTACCATCAACGTGCAGTACGCCTTAGTACACGGCGTCATCGTGCCCCCATGCGGGCAATGGAGATGAAGTGTCTTGCCCAAGGACACAACGCGGTTGCCGCATCTGACTGACTTGACCAGACGGTGCCATTGAATATAATACATGACTGAAGAATGACAATGCTTAAGGTTGTAAGAAGATGCATTACAGTACAGTCGCCATGGACTGGTCGTAATCCATGCGTGGGCAATAATGTCCACTCAAGGGTTTACCAGAATCCCACCTGTGGCAAGGGCATTGTGTTCTTGGCAAGACATTTCACCCCATTGCCCACTCGGGGGCACGCTGGTATTGCGTACTAAGGCATACTACTGCATGTCGATGGTGCACTTGTCTTCAACCAATGCTAACTAGCTTTTGTGGAGTTAGTATGTTGGAGAGCCTGACAGTTGCTCGCCATTGCTCAGTGGTTGTCTCCTGGTACTCCGGCTTCCCCCACCCGTAAAACAGTTCGACACAAGGTCACTCTGGCAGTTGAAAGTGTCATTAAACCACAATAAATAAATAAATAAATAAATAAATAAATAAATAAATAAATAAATAAATAAATAAATAAATAAATGGGTTTACCAAGTAATAAAAAGCATCATCAGGAAAATTTTAACTAGATGGTGCCATTTGTGTGCGAAGCACACTATAGTATATCCCCGCATTTGCACTTTCCTTTTTGGTTAGTGCAGGATACAGACTTGGATAAAAAGGCTTCACGCATGTGTGTGATTTAAAATGATAAAACAGTATTTAATTTCCTTCTGAAGACTCACATGTGAAACTACTTCAATATTTCAAACAAGATACTTCACCCAACATGATGTATAAAGGGTAGTGTTCTGATCACATCATTGTCACATGATTGAAAAACCACTTGGACCCAAATCAAAATTCCAAAACCTTCATGCACATCTACAGATGCTATCTGAACATGTTAACATGGTTTAAACGTTTCAAATTCAATACCCTACGAGCCTTTGTGTGGACAAAGATTTTCTAAGGATAAAAGTGGTTCCACTGGAACCACCTGGAACCAAATAAAAATTCCGAAACCTTCATGCACATCTACAGATGCTATCTGAACATGTTAACATGGTTTAAACGTTTCGAATTCAATACCCTAAGAGCCTTTGAGCGGACAAAGATTTTCTGAGGGTAAAAGTGGTTCCACTGGAACCACTTGGACCCAAATGAAAATTCCAAAACCTTCATGCACATCTACAGATGCTATCTGAACATGTTAACATGGTTTAAACATTTCGAATTCAATACCCTAAGAGCCTTTGAGCGGACAAAGATTTTGTAAGGATAAAAGTGGTTCCACTGGAACCACTTGGACCCAAATCAAAATTCCGAAACCTTCATGCACATCTACAGATGCTATCTGAACATGTTAACATGGTTTAAACGTTTCGAATTCAATACCCTAAGAACCTTTGAGTGGACAAAGATTTTCTAAGGATAAAAGTGGTTCCACTGGAACCACCTGGAACAAAATCAAAATTCCGAAACCTTCATGCACATCTACAGATGCTCTCTGAACATGTTAACATGGTTTAAACGTTTCGAATTCAATACCCTAAGAGCCTTTGAGCGGACAAAGACTTTCTAAGGATAAAAGTGGTTCCACTGGAACCACTTGGACCCAAATCAAAATTCCAAAACCTTCATGCACATCTACAGATGCTATCTGAACATGTTAACATGGTTTAAACGTTTCAAATTCAATACCCTACGAGCCTTTGTGTGGACAAAGATTTTCTAAGGATAAAAGTGGTTCCACTGGAACCACCTGGAACCAAATCAAAATTCCGAAACCTTCATGCACATCTACAGATGCTATCTGAACATGTTAACATGGTTTAAACGTTTCGAATTCAATACCCTAAGAGCCTTTGAGCGGACAAAGATTTTCTGAGGGTAAAAGTGGTTCCACTGGAACCACTTGGACCCAAATGAAAATTCCAAAACCTTCATGCACATCTACAGATGCTATCTGAACATGTTAACATGGTTTAAACATTTCGAATTCAATACCCTAAGAGCCTTTGAGCGGACAAAGATTTTGTAAGGATAAAAGTGGTTCCACTGGAACCACTTGGACCCAAATCAAAATTCCGAAACCTTCATGCACATCTACAGATGCTATCTGAACATGTTAACATGGTTTAAACGTTTCGAATTCAATACCCTAAGAACCTTTGAGCGGACAAAGATTTTCTAAGGATAAAAGTGGTTCCACTGGAACCACCTGGAACAAAATCAAAATTCCGAAACCTTCATGCACATCTACAGATGCTATCTGAACATGTTAACATGGTTTAAACGTTTCGAATTCAATACCCTAAGAGGCTTTGAGCGGACAAAGATTTTCTGAGGGTAAAAGTGGTTCCACTGGAACCACTTGGACCCAAATCAAAATTCTGAAACCTTCATGCACATCTACAGATGCTATCTGAACATGTTAACATGGTTTAAAAGTTTCGAATTCAATACCCTAAGAGCCTTTGAGCGGACAAAGATTTTCTAAGGATAAAAGTCGTTCCACTTGAACCACTTGGACCCAAATCAAAATTCCGAAACCTTCATGCACATCTACAGATGCTATCTGAACATGTTAACATGGTTTAAACGTATCGAATTCAATACCCTAAGAACCTTTGAGCGGACAAAGATTTTCTAAGGATAAAAATGGTTCCACTGGAACCACTTGGAACCAAATCAAAATCCCGAAACCTTCATGCACATGTACTGGTGATACCTGAACACATTAGCATAGTTTAAACATTAATGCAAGTGAATGTAACACCGGACGGACGTACGGACGGACGGACGTACGTACGTACGGACGGAGATAACGACAATATCCCCGACGAAAGCGGGGATAATTAATGAAGCACTGGGTCATACCTGGTGCTTCATTATATTTTTGATGATTATTCCTGTAATTAGTGTTTGAAATCGAATATTATTGCGTCCATGAAAATATTGCCCACCCGTGGAATGTGACCAATCCACGACGTCCATACCGTACAGTTAAAACTGGAAGTCCTGTCATGAAATGCGCACACATAGCACGTCGATACGCACGTTAATCTACGCATTATGACCATAGTAAGGCTATCAAATTCTGGACATATACATACATATTGTTCTGTACTGTCAGTTGTGTAACATGCAATCTGCAATAAACTTTTGTAATAAACTCTCTATCTGTCTATGGACTGTGCACATGCAATGTTTCAGCCAATGGACCTCTGGTCAACCCAGAGGTCCATTGGCAGAAACATTGCTTGTGCTTGCTATGCGTAACCAGACGAACCTGCCGTATTTTGGATGCCATTCGATATGGCAACTGCGTGCAATTCCTACGCGCAATTAAGCGTAGATAAACACACAGTTTGTGACAGGACTTCTAGTTTTAACTGTATCTACAATTTCAAGGGTGATAAAATTCAATTCAAGATTCAATTTGATTCAGTCTGATTTAGGATTAAATTCAACATAATTTCAGATTGTTGGGCCTCAATATATTACAGTCAAACCACTCCCAGGCTTCAAATTTATTACATTTTTCATGTATATTCCAGAACAAAAAGAGACCAGGGATTCTCTACATATATTGGAAATAGGGAAAGGGCTATGCAATTGGGAAAATAACTGCCTTTCAAGAACAATATGGAACTCTACTAGCTTTATGAAGTTATGAAAACAGTACATTTCTACCATAGAGGCAAATCTGGTGGAAGAATTAGATTTTAGCAATTCAAATTATGGTTTGATTATTCCTTTATCAGCAAAATGATGCACCTGTGACTGTACATTCTCATAAATCCAACCATTAACCCTTTAACCCTAGTGGCTGTTTTTCCGGCCAGGAATATGATACGTCATAATTTCATTAAATAGGATGGATGCTAAGTGTATGTGTGTGGTAGACCAATCAATATTTTCAACGTGCAGCCCAAAGGCTGCACGTTGAAAATATTAATTGGTCTACTCCTAAATAATGAACATGGACTCTTCCAGTTGCTGTCATTGAACTGATATGGATGATACCACTAGTGTTCAAAGGGTTAATAACTATTTTTATTATATGACCATGTAATTTAACTGCTAAATATCACAACTGTTTGACAATCTTTTCGTTGTCCCAGGAAAGTTAAAAAATTTATAGTAATTTATATATTTTTTATACTTACCAATGACCCAGACATAGCTGGTGCTAACTCTTAAAATATAGGGCCAAACACAAATTTTGCCCCCCAATCCCCAAAATTTGCATCTAAAACTAAAGAAAACATGTCCTGAAAGGCCCTCCACACTTCGCCCCTACTGCGCATGCGCAGTGTCAAGGACGTTCCGAAATTGGCGCCATTTATCATTCTAATAACCAGTGCCTGGTAAGCGCTATGTACTCAGCGGGGAGGCAAGAGCTCCCAACTCCTGGGAGGGCCATCCCCGTCTGGGTCATTGGTAAGTATAAAAAATATATAAATTACTATAAATTTTTTAACATTTTTATACTGTACCAATGACCCAGACATAGCTGAATAGTAAAAAGGCTGGAGGGCCAAGGACATAGAGCAAAATGGAATACGCTCAATAAAATAAAATAGAGTCATCCCCTGTAGGGAAAAGAAGTAATAGGCCTTACATGTATCTTTCTTATTTATGATAAATTAGAAAGATACAACACCTTCCAAAAATTGAGCTTCATACATCCATGTACTCTATTAATATCCAATAATCCTTATACTAATAATTTTTAAAGTAAGCCAATAATAAAGTAAGTCTAGAGAATAGAGACTCTTATACTCCTAAAAGTGTGTGAGAATTGCATAATCATGTCCGTTGACATATGCAATATTCAAAAGCTATACTTTAAAAACTAAGACTTGAATGAATTTTATAAACTTGAACTTCTCACTAAACAACCATCCCAATAACAGCTCAGAATTACTAACTCCGGAGGAGGTATCCCCTTGTTTTCATAGTAAAAACAGGTGACCCAAGGGAACACCCTCCCCCCCCCCCCCCTTTTTCTTGCCCTGGGTCAAATAGCCCAGAGCGAAGAGGGCAGCCGAACGGAGACACTGCCGAAACAGACAGCCTACCTAGCTATAGTAGCAACTGTTAAGTGAATGACATTCTGAGCAGTAGATAATAGACCTAACAATAGAGGCCTCCAGAAATGGACTCGATATTTCTGAGATAAAATTCATGAATGTGGATGGCTGAGCGCAATGAGCAGCCTTCAAAAATCTATAATAGCAACACTATTAATGTAAGCCCAAGAAGTAGAAGAACTCTTACTTCATGAGCCGAAATCTTAAGCACAACTGCTAAGCCAATGATATACCATAAGCAGTACGCTAGTTAATAGAATCCATTAACAATAAAATGGAGCGTAACGTCCTTCTACTAGACATCAAAGACAGAAGAAGCTTACGCCCTTGTAATAAACAGATATCTGTTTATAAATACATAAACTGTACCCGGAAAGAGTAAAGGCCTATGCCCATACGAAGACGGAAGGACCTTAAAATAATAGGTTCCGGATAATAGGAGCCTAACTCTTATGCAACAATCCAACCTAAATAGTAACGGAAGTATTGATTCCGAAACTATGAAAGTGAAAATCATCCATCGATAGTGCATGAAACTCACTGACTCTACAGTAAAAGAGAAACCAACAGAATTACTGTCTAAAAGGTCAGAATTTGAAAACTACTGTTTCCAGAGGCTCAAATGATTACTTAGCTAAATAAGAACTGAAGTTAAAATCCGTATAGGAATTTAATCTAAAGATTCTAAGTCTATTTATCAAAAAGTTACTAACTGACTTAGATAAAGAGACAAAAGACTCAATTGTAAACTATCGTAGAGTGCATAGGTATGAGGTAACATAAACCTATAACCTAAATAACAACAGGCTGCAGTAGATCTTGTGAAACAAGTATACTAAAAAATAGCAATGAGTAGTATGGAGGGATCAACAATATGAACATAATGATCCCTACACCACGACGGAAGAGCCTCCACTTTAGTCGCATAGAATAGCGAAGAAGAGGATCTCCTATAGTAAGAAATCGCGTCCAAAGCTCGTCCAGTACAGTGCTTACAATGCAATACGGACCACACAACGGAATACATGAAGGTTGCGACCTTGCTGGTTGTGATAAAGATGACACGATTTACCCAGTGAAAAAAGATCCTCACATAGAGGAAGATTTCACGTTAAGATCCACAGTAGACAAGAGAGTAAATTACTCATGATCTCTGTGAAGATAGAGATGCTATCAACAGAAATGTATTGTGGTTGTTTATCTTAGCAATACCTGCTAAAACAACAGCGCCGGAGGATACGCGCATCCTATCATTCCGTCCTATAGATCAATAGAGAGTTAACAGTATTAGCTCAGAGATCTGGACAAGCCAACACATACGTCTGCAATTGATTAGCAAGCTGTGTCATAAATAAAACATCATTGGGCGCTCCCATAGATAGCAAATCTGATTGAATACTTGTTTGTTGAGAGTCCATTCTGACAGCAACAAGCGACCCGTAAGAGAACAGGAGTGCGATAAAACAATCAGACGACCCAGAATATGACGGACCAAAACTGAACTTGGTGTACTATAACCAACAGACGGATTCTTTCCATTAAATTGAATAACGGAAACGAAAGAGTGCCTCCCTGGTTCCGGAGATACGCCACTACTGTCGAATTAAAGGACAGGAATTTGGGCATGCGTTTCTGAATAATGTTCATGCAATGACATAAAGCAAGCCTAAAAAACATTATTCCGCGGAAGTTAAACTGATAGCTAAAAGACTGCGGAACCCAAAGACCCTGGCACTTCGAATCCGTAGGGATCAGTATATATCCCAATCTGTTTGACTGGCAACCGTCATAACAGCCACACTCGGGTCCGGCAACTGCGGCGGCACTCTCTGAGTCAACCACCGAATGTTTGCCCCAGTCTGAATCTCTTGTAACACTAGATAGACAAGAGAATGTATAAATCGAGCAATTCATGGATTGCCGGAAAGTTGCCGTCGAAGAGAAGCTCCTCCGAGAACGAAGCGACTCTGAGAGAGTTCTTAACCTACTATCCACGCGTGGATGTAGCTAGGGCTGCGTCACGTCTAACCAACTCCAATCAGCCACTGAAGGGCGGAGTTATACGTGAACAAACTACTGCCCTCAAAAGAAATTACATTGAGAATAATATCCCGTAAATCTTTTCTTGAAGACGTAATGATAACGCCTCAGTAAGGCAGATTACGTATAATAAAGCGTCTAAGTTAAGTCTACTATACATAATGTCGTTCCCAACATTGAAATTGGAAAAGACATAAACGGCGAAAAAGAATATATGCAGTCTTAATCACACCGTCTAGACGCATATGAACTCTCGGTATGCCCTGCTCTGCCAAAATAAACTATTTGTAAAAAAGATAAAATGGCAGAAATGAGCCACGCGGACAAGAAACTAAACTATCATGCTTAGTAGCAGGCTTGTATATATATATAAATATATAGCGTCGAAAAATAAAACACATGTTGTAATGACAATATTGGACTGAGTCGGTAAGTCAGGGACAAAGTCCCTGTACCGATCGAAAAATCCGAGTCCAATGACGCTATAAGTCTCTTATCCAAGATCGCAGCAATGAAGTCCGAAAAATAATCACTGGAAGAAATGCCAGAAGATATGAAAGGCATCTTCCAATACTACTAAAGGGAAAACTCGAAATCTTTCGAATCCCTTTCGCCATCCTGTCGGACCCTATAAAGCGTTCGGTCGTCCGTAGCTTGATGCAACCGCGGACCGCACCGACCCAGCGCCGTCGGATAATTCCTGATTCGACCGAGAAACTGTAAATTGCTGGGATGCTGCGAAACAACTGTGCTAACTCGGATAGCACGTCCGTCACTGAGGCCTGAGGAGCAGCGGTCTTACGATGCATTGCCGCAGGAAGCTCCGAGATCGTTACCCCGTGCATACTTCCAACATGCGAGCGAACGGAGTGTATAGGCCTCGTGTCCCTTGGCTACCGGATGGCGCGACCTATTCGCTGTGGAATCACTGAATGCCGAAACTGATCGGATACTCGAGGTCACGTAGCCAATGTGCGGTCGTGTGCCCTGCTGTGAGGATGAGGAAGCATTAAAGACAGTCTCTCGGACTGTCAATATAACGGAGCGTCCCGAGCAACGGACATATGCTCCGAATGTAAAATATCTGAACCACAACATGCGGTCCCCTATGTTGTTGGCTTCCTCCGATCTGTCCTCAATCTGCCGTCACTGGGTGAGTACTAAAGTAATTAAAGTGCTCGCATCACCCAAATCTCCTTCCTAGACCGCAACGGACGAACCCGGCAGTCGAACCATTCGATGAATGTACGCTACACCGGGTGAGCTAGCGAATGTCACTCCGTAAGCGATAGACATATTCCATGAGCACTTATTGCCGCTAACTCTTCATTAACTATGACGACAGAGGCACACTTTTGAAAGACATCTCCATAACTCTTCGAACAAGAAACCAGAAATGCTTGGATAGCAAGCATAAAATAATAATATATATAGCGTCGTTCAATAATTCGAAAGTTTGTGTGACATTATTGGACTATGTCGGAACTGAGGGACGATGTCCCTGAACCGAACCAAAAATTTCTAAGTCCACCGACGCTATCAGTTTCTTATCCGGCATCGCAGCATATGTTGTTCCGAAAGGAAAAGCTTGAAATCCTCCGAATCCCTTTCGGTATCCCGTCGGACCGGATGAAACTTTCGGACGTCCGTACCCGCTTCCGCGGAGCGTCCCAACCCAGCATCGTCGGATAAAATATATGCGACAGATTCAGTTGATGCTGGGATGCTGCGATAAACTGTGCTATTAAGGAAAGCACGTCCGTTCCCGAGGCCTGTGCAGTAGCGGACTTACGATGCATTGCCGCTGGAAGCTCCGTGTACGTTGACTCCCGCACACTTCCTATGCGAACGTCCGGAGTCTGCAGGCCTCGAGTCCCCGGCTACCGACCCAGCGCTGTCGGATAATTCTCGATCCGACACCGTTTCTGTCGGCTGCTGGGATGCTGCGATAAGCTGTGCTATGTGCACAAGAATGTCCGGCGTCGAGACCTGCGGAGGCGCAGTCTATCGCTGCTTCGCCGAGGGCAGCTCCGCATCAGATGGCTCCCGCATACTTTTCCTATGCGAACGTCCGGAGTCCATCGGTCTCGAATCCCTGGCTGCCGGATGGTGTGACCTGGTCGCCGAAGAATCCTTGATCGGCGAAGCTGGTAATATATCGGCGGTCACGCAGCCAAGGTGCGGTCGTGTGCGCTGACGAGAAGAGGAAGCCTTAGCAGTCTCAGCGGACTGCCTATACAACGGAGCGTCCCGAGCGACGGACGTATGCTCCGCTAGCGACACATTTGTACCACAACATCTGGGGCCAGATGTTGTTGAACGAGAGAGGGGCCTCTCTCGCTTGCCGTCCGGATGGACCGGAACGAGCTATGAACCGGACTAAAAGGCTTCCTCCGTTCTCCCTCCGATCCGCCGTCACTGGGTGTGCATTAAGTTAATTTTATAGTGCTCGCATCACCCCAAAATTCCTTCTAGACCGCAACGGACGAACCCGGCTGCCGAACCATTCGGTGAATGGACGCTACACCGGGCGAGCTAGCGGACGTCAAAGGCCGTCGAACCTACTAGGGTCCTCTTAGGCAATTGGCGTATTACATGAGCACTTTTCCGCTAGCCCTTCATTAATTGTGACGACGGAGGCACACTGTTGGAAGACATCACAGATACATCACCCTAATCTTGATCGTCTGAAATAGAAATTGATAAAGTAGAGTGACCCTGCGGGGAAAGGACCGGAGTGTCCAAATCCCCAACAACATACCGTGACATACGCTTCCCATATTGTCATCGAAATCATACGATACAGAACAGGAGTTAATGCGAGTACACTGACCACATATAGAATGATAATCAGGTCAGAGGAAGACTTCCTCTTAAAACAATTGATCAATATCCTTTCAATGTGAAAAGAAAACAAGTCCTGGTACTCGCACTAACCCCTGGCAATCAAAATACATAATAATAATATGATCCATTAATATAGAAAAAATAATTGAAATCAAAATATTTTGAAAAAATATTTTTTCAGAACAGCCCAAGTTTCTGAAAAGTAACGTTGAGCCCCAATGGATCCCAAGCCTAAGTGTGGACAAAAATTTTAAAAATATTTTAAACAATTTATTCAACACTTACGAACAATAATAATGTATCTAGTTATGATTAAAATAACATAAAGATATTATTATTTAGAAATCCCCCCTCACACAGAGGGCTGTTGTAAATGTAAACAATGAGTGTAAAAACACTAAAATAAGACTCCAGGCACCCAGGCCCGAAATCAGTTACCAAAAATACACCATCTGATGCAAAACAGAGACTTCCAGGGAAGAAACTGCAGAACATCAGATGGTAGATGCAGAACACAACGCCTAACCACCCGTAGGTGAAGACGTAAACATGGGGAAAGAACAGAATTCATTCTGTTATTCAGCTAAAACTCCCAAGAAATTTTAGTAATAATAATTACAGAAACTATGCCAAAAGCATGGGAGAATAGCAAGGGGGAACTTAAAGGACAGGGAGAGAGGAAAACACTTGAAAAAACAGTGTAACTAAATATTCAGAATGACAACAAAATGGCTGCTGCCTTGAAAATAGGTAACTTAACATAATTTCATTAAAAAATTTTAAGTTACAGCCCTGATAATATTCTGTCACACATTCTTTTCCTCTCCTCCTTTTCTATCCTCCTTAGAATCACCAATTCACTAATATTTATGTGTCTGGCATCATTTAAACTGAGATTTAAAAGCACAAAGATCAGTCAGATGTTAACTGATGAAGGGCCAAACTTAGAATGATAAATGGCGCCAATTTCGGAACGTCCTTGACACTGCGCATGCGCAGTAGGGGCGAAGTGTGGAGGGCCTTTCAGGACATGTTTTCTTTAGTTTTAGATGCAAATTTTGGGGATTGGGGGGCAAAATTTGTGTTTGGCCCCATATTTTAAGAGTTAGCACCAGCTATGTCTGGGTCATTGGTACAGTATAAAAATATCCACAGTGTGGAATATGATTCCGTATCACTATAGTTTGACAGACTATTTATGGATGCATTCAAATTCGCTTAATTAGCTTTTCTGGTCGCAGAGAGTACTTTACTCTGAGCTGGAATGTTTGCGCTCAAACGGCGGTCCTGCATCAGCTCGTTTGATCCCACGATCTGACCTCCTCAACGTGATACTACAACCCAGATCACTTCTCTGTAGTACTTTACTCCGAGCTGGAATGGGTGCGCTCAAACGGCGGTCCTGCATCAGCTCATTTGATCCCACGATCTGACCTCCTCAACGTGATACTACAACCCAGCTTGTCCTGGTTATCATTAACCCTTTGAACCTTAGTGGCCGTTTTTCCGGCCAGGAACATGACACGTCATAATTTCATTAAATAGGATGGATGGTATGTGTACGTGTGTGGTAGATCAATCAATATTTTCAAAGCTGCACGTTGTAAATATTGATTGGTCTACCCCTAAATAATGAACATGGATTCTTCCAGTTGCTGTTATTGAACTAATACCCAGGCCTGGCATTCTGAAAAATGCAGGAGGGCAAAAAATCGCTCTCCTCAATCAGCTTAGGAGAGCAATTAGCTTTACACAGCATTTTAAGTATCCAGTTGAACAAACTCATTGAAACTGAAACCAACAGACTACATCAGTGATTTTATTAACTTTACTAAGGTAAAGCGAAATCTCTTAGACATCTAGATGTCTCACTCAACAACCGAACACACACTTGACAAGACCTGTGTGTGTACCCAGACCTGTTGTCCAAGAAAGTCATACGCCTACCACTACCACCTTCAACCCCCCAAGGGGGGTTGAAGGTGGTAGTGGTAGGCGTATGACTTTCTTGGACAACAGGTCTGCTTGAATCTACAGTCACATCCTGGTGCAAGTGCTTCAAGTGACAGGATAGTAGTAATGGTAGTATATTATAGTGTCAATATTCCTTGAATAATTACCCCTCAAACTGTGATGTCAGTTCTTGAACTTGAAACTGACAGAAAAAAAAAATATTGCTGTGACCCATTTTGCTTCAAATGATTGCAACTGCGTCTGGGTATGGTCGCAGCCATTACATTTCACCACTAAACCACTTTCAAAATGAAATTACGTGATGTTATGTGACTTCGAAGTTAAATTACAATTTTGCTTTACAACAAAAATTTAATGTGACCATAATACATGTAATCTCAATCATCCCAGACCAAAATATTTAGGAGGGCAATTTTTCGCTCTCCTTAATTCTTTCAGGAGGGCAGTAAGGAGAGCTAAAAAATCGCTCTCCTGAAATTGCCAAGCCTGCATACCACCAGGGTTTAAAGGGTTAAGGCCTAAGAAAGTTAAAAAATAATTTCTCAAGCCCTCCCACAAGGACCTTTTGGCTGCCACATGCTTTTTATAACCAATGCAAACTTGAATGAAAGTGTCAATGACACTGTACAGTTAAAACTAGAAGTCCTGTCACGAATAATGCGCTTATCTAGGCTTAATTGCGCGTTGGAATTGCGCGCAATTGCCATATCGAATGGCATCCAAAGCACGACAGGTTCTCCTGGTTACTCATAGCAAACACATGCAATGTTTCTGCCAATGGACCTCCGGGTTACCCGGAGGTCCATTGGCTGAAACATTGCTTGTGCACAGGCCATATGTACAGAATTTGCTAGCTTTACTTGGACCATAACGCGTACATTAACGCGCACATCAACGTGCTATTTGTGCGCATTTCATGACAGGACTTCTAGTTTTAACTGTAGCTCAACTTGTTTAAGACATGCAGATGTATAGTATGTGACATAACAATGACAAACATCTAGGTAATGACCTGAAAACAAAGGTACATGTAAAGTATTGTAACGGTCTGAACATAAATGGTGACCGTAGCTTGTAACAAATATATAGGTAAAGTATTGTAAAGGTGGGGTGACAGTTAGATGCTAAATTAGAAAAGAAATCTTTGAGTTCCAGAGTGGGTCTGACTGAACCCAAAAATATTTGTTCTCATAGCACAGTGATAACAAAGGCACCCAAAAACACTCGTTCCTGTCACAAGGTGATAACAAAGGTACCCCAAGAAGTTTCATGAAGATCGGTTCATAAATACAGACTCTAGCCCGAGCTGTATTGACATGTGCACTTACTGTGTATAAGTAGCACTAAACAAATCAAAGCTCATCTAAATTGCATAATTTCTGCACGAGAAAAAACCTGTATTATATGTGATGTATTCCATGTTACTAAACATTCCTACAAAAATTTATTCAAATCAGAACGTTCATGCAGAAGTTCTGTACAAAAAACTGATTGCACTAATTTTGGTACAAATGGCTGCTGGTGGCCATCTTGAATTTTGGACCGCACCCCAAAACACTCGTTCTCATCCCACGGCAATAACAAAGGTACCCATGAAGTTTCGAAAAGATCGGTTCATAAATACGGCCTCAAGACTGAGCCGTATAGAAGTTGTGTACAAAAAACTGATTGGACCAAATTTCGGTACAAAATGGCCACTGGCAGCCATCTTGAATTTTGGACAGCACCCAGAAACACTCGTTCTCGTCCCAAGGTGATAACAAAGGTACCCAAGAAGTTTTGTGAAGATTGGTTCATAAATACAGCCTCTAGCCCGAGCTGTATTGACAGGTGCACTTACTGTGTATAAGTAGCACTGAATAAATCAAAGTTCATCTAATTTGCATAATTTCTGCACGAGAAAAAAAAACGTATTATATGTGATGTATTCCATGTTACTAAACATTCATACAAAAATTTATTCAAATCAGACCTTTCATACAGAAGTTCTGTACATAAAACTGATTGCACTAATTTTGGCACAAAATGGCTGCTGGCGGCCATCTTGAATTTCAGACTCCACCCAAAAACACTCATTCACGTCCCACTGTGATAACAAAGATACCCAAGAAGTTTTGTAAAGATCGGTTCATAAATACAGCTTCTAGCCTGAGCCGTATAGAAGTTGTGTACAAATGAAAGTGTCAATGACACCGTAGCTCAACTTGACAAACTTGAACTTGGTGGGTTATAAATGAAATGGCAAAATTGAAGATCATTGGTACCAATGTTATTTGGTGAGATTTCAACATAACAGCATTGTGTGTGCACAACGTCAGAGTAATCCATGCATTTTTAAATGTAAACTGTAAGACTGGCTAAAGGAAGAATGTTGATACACAAATGCAGTATGTTCAGAGGTTATTGTAAATGGCAACTTTTTCACAGAAATGAATGCTAATCAACAGCTCTTATTTAGAGTTCTTGACTAATGAGCACACCAAGTTCAAAAACAATCCTATGACAAATGTGGCCTGTAGGCCATGTCAAAGAATGTCGATTCACAAATGCAATAAATTCAAAGATTGTTGCTAACAGCAACAGTTTTTGATGGAAATGAAAAGAAAATCAATAGCTCCTATCTTTGTCACTCTGCATAAGCATACACAGTTTCAAAACAACCTGACAATGAATGTGCCCTCTGAGGCATGCCAAATGAAGATGTTAATGCACAAATGCACTAAGTAGAAGGTCACTGATTTGTGTCAATGGGTTTTTTTTGGTTTTTTTTATGGAATTTCATAAATGTATCCTGCAGAGAGTGCAAAAGGGATAAATTGATGCACAAATGCAGTAAGTTCAAAGGCTGGTGATAACGACAATATTTTTTCATGGAAATGAAAAAATAGCTCACATCTAGAGGTCACCCCAAACACACATACCAAGTTTCAAAGTGATCCGATCATAAATGTGCCCTGAAGGGTGTGTTAAAGGGAAATATTGAGGTCTGACAAAACTAAGTTCAAAGGTCAGTGGCAACATTGTTTGACAGAAATGGAAGAAAGTTAAAAAATTTATAGTAATTTATATATTTTTTATACTTACCAATGACCCAGACTTAGCTGGTGCTAACTCTAACAAAACCAGGGCCAAACACAAATTTTGCCCCCCAATCCCCAAAATTTGCATCCAAAACAAAAAGAAATCATGTCCTAGAGGACCTCCATACTACGCCTCTACTGCGCATGTGCAGTGACGCAGACGTCCCGAAATTGGCGCCAATTATCATTCTTACTGGCAGTGCCTGGTCAGCGCTATGTACTCAGCGGGGAGGCAAGAGTTCCGAACTCCAGGGAGGGCCATCCCCGTCTGGGTCATTGGTAAGTATAAAAAATATATAAATTACTATAAATTTTTTAACATTTTTATACTGTACCAATGACCCAGACTTAGCTGAATAGTAAACAGGCTGGAGGGCCTAGGACATAGAGGAAAATCCAATAAGCTCAACTATATAGTAAAGAGGTAACCCCTTAAGGAGAAAAGGAGTATTAGGCTTTACATGTATCTTTCTTATTTAATATTAAATTAGAAAGATACACTACCCTTAATAATTGAGCACAATAACATTCATGTTCTCTATTAACATCCAGTATATCCCTTATACTAATTATTTTTAAAGCAAGCCAATAAATAAAGTAGTCCAGAGAATTGAGACTCTTTATAGTCATTTAAAAGTGTCCGAGTATTGTATATTAAAGCCCGTTTGACACTTGACATATACAAATGCTTCACACCAAGCTACACTTTAAAAATAAGACATGAATGAATTTTAACATTAATATTACACTTTAAAACCATCCCGGAAGCAACTCAGAAATACTGACTTGGAGGAGGCATTCCCTTGCTTTTCACTATAAAGCAGGTGACCTAAGGGAACACCCGCCCCCCCCCCCCCCCCCTTCCCCTTGCCCTGGGTCAAATAGCCCAGAGCGAAGAGGGCAGCCGGACGGAGTCACTGCCGGAACAGAAAGCCTGCATAACTATAGTTGCAACTGTTTAGTGGACGACATTCTGAGCAACAGATAACAGACCTAAACAATGCAGGTCTCCAGAAATGGACTCAATATTTCTGAGATAAAAATTCGTAAATGTGGATGGCTGAGATCAATAAGCAGCCTTCATTAAATCTGTAATAGCAACACTATTAGCATAAGCCCAGGAAGTAGAAAGAGCTCTTACTTCATGAGCAGAAATCTTAAGCACAGACTGCTGAGAAGAAGATAAATCTTCATAAGCAGTACGGATAGTTAATTGAATCCATCTAGCAATAGAATGGACCGAAATGTCCTTTCTATTAGGCATCAAAGACAGAAAGAAACGTTTCCGTCCCTTTCTGATAAACTGAGATCTCTGTTTATAGATACGTAACGCTCTAACAGGACAGAGTAAAGGCCTACGCCTATCTGAAGACGGAAGAGCCTTAATAACAATAGGTTCCGGATATTTATTAGGAGCCTGATTCTTAGCTAAAAAACCCACATTAGTAGTGAAGGTGATAGTGTTGAAGCTCACAGACTCTTCAAGCAGAAGAGAAAGCTAAGAGAAAAGCTGTCTTATAAGATAAGAATTTGAAATCTACTGTCCCAAGAGGTTCAAATGGCTTTTCCTTCAATTTAAGAAGAACCCAAGCTAAATTCCACTTAGGAATTAATCTAAGCGTTCTGGGTCTATTTATCGAAAAGTTTCTAACCAACTTAGATAAAGAGACATTAGATCCAATTTGTAAACTATCATGATGTGCATAGGTATCAGATAACATAGATCTATAACCCTTTATAGTAACAGGCTGCAGTTTGATTTCGTCAAACAAGTATACTAGAAAGTTTGCAATGTCTGGTATAGAGGGATCGAATATATCTACAGAATGATCCCTACACCAACGACGAAAAACCTTCCACTTAGCCGCATAGATTAGCGAAGAGGAGGTCCTCCTACAGTTAGAAATCGCGTCCACTGCTCGTCCTGTAAAGTGTTTGCCATGCAAGAAGGACCGCACAACGGAAAAACGTGAAGGTTGAGACCTTGCGGGTTGTGATGGAGTTGGCGCGATTTCCCCTGCGAAAGAAGATCCTCCCGTGGAGGAAGCTTTCGCGGTAGGTCCCACAACAGACACCTGAGTAGATTTATCCACGGTCTCTGTGGCCACAGAGATGCTACCAACAGAATCTTGCATTGAGATTGTTTTATCTTTAGCAATACTTGTTGAATTAACGGCGCTGGAGGATACGCATATCCTATCATTCCGTCCCAAGGGATCGACAGAGCGTCTACTGCAAATGCTCTTGGATCCGGACACGGAGACACATACGTCTGCAACTGATTGTTGAGATGTGTCGCAAATAAGTCTATCATTGGCCGTTCCCATTGGTAGCAAATCTGATTGAATACTTGTTTGTTGAGAGTCCACTCCGACGGCAACAAGCGACCCTTTCGTGAAAGGGAGTCTGCTAGCACATTCAGACGACCCGGTATGTGACGGACCGAAAGAAGAACGTGATGTTCTAGCGCAAACAGAAGGATTCTTTCCGTTAGATTGAACAACGGAACTGAATGAGTGCATCCCTGATTCCGTATATACGCCACTACTGTCGTACTGTCGGATAGGATTTGGACATGAGCATTGTGAATAATGTCCATCCAGTGACGTAACGCAAGCCAAATTGACATCATTTCCTTGATGTTTATGTGCTTGCACAGGAATTGCGGATCCCAAAGACCCTGGCATCTCGAATCCGTTGGGATTAATGATGCACCCCAACCTGTTTGACTGGCATCCGTCATAATGGTAAAACTCGGATCCGGCATCTGCAGCGGAACTCCCTGAGTTAACCACTGAATGTTTGCCCAAGTCTGAATCTCTTGTTTCACTTGATCTGACAAGAGAACGTCTACATCGAGCGAATGAATTTTCACACTCCAATTCTGAGTCAAGAAAATTTGAAGAGGACGTGTGCGTAACCGCCCCATCGGAATGAGATCCGCGGCGGCTCCGCACAGACCTATCAGTCTCATAAATTCTCTCGCCGTGACTTTGTCTGCGTGCAGACAATAGCGAGCGTAACAACTGACTAATTTCGCTCTGGTTAACGGCAGACGAACGAGATTGTTGTGCGTCTCGAAGCTCATTCCCAGATGAGTGAATGACTTGGACGGCACCAGATCCGACTTCTCCTCGTTTACTATAAAACCGAGACGTCGGAGCAATAGAAGAAGATTTTGAACATCGTTCTGAAGCGTTAACTCGTTGCCGTACCTCTGAAGAATGTCGTCCAGGTAGGCCGACGTTACCGCAGACGAATGAGCTCGGAAATAGATCATTACCGAGTTCATTACCCGAGTGAAAGCCCAGGGTGCTACATTCAATCCGAAGCACATCACCCGGAATTGATACACCACTCCTAGGACTGCGAAGCGTAGGTACTTTCGGAATGTCGGATGTACCATGACGTGAAAGTACGCATCTTTGAGATCTATGCTCGTTGCATAATCGTTCACCCGAATACTCACTCTGACCGATCGAATCGTCTCCATATAAAACTTCGGAGTGACGATCAGCTTGTTTATCCAGCTCAAATCTATGACTGGACGGAACGAGCCGTCTGGTTTCGGAACCAGCAACAGATGGCTGTAGAATCCCGGAGATTCCTGGTTTTCTACGACCTCTACCGCGTTCTTCATTAAAAGAGACTGCACCTCTGATAACAGAGCGTCTCTTTTCTGCGGATTTGACGGAAGATGAGTCCACTTTGGACTTCGAGTTAATGGAGGCTTTCGTTTGAAGGATATCTTTAGACCTTCCGAAGTCACTCCTCTCACCCAAGGGTCGTCCGTAATCGACGCCCATTCTTGTGAAAAGCTCGACAACCTTCCGCCAACCGGTACGCGATAGAGGTTTAAGCCATCACCTCCTGGACCTGCGAGGCCTGCGGTAGGAGAAACCACGTCCTCCACGGCCCGCACCTCGCCCCGCACCTCGCCCCGTCGACCTCGGGGCGTCCGATCGATTGTCCCGGCCTGAAGGACGTCCCGAACGAGAGTCGCTACCCTGACGGTCTCTCGAATAAGACCAAGAGGACGCACCGGAACCTCTATAGGAACCTCTCTTGGGCGCATTAGACCCAGAAGTGCCTGTCTTATTCGTGTCTGCTGTATCCGACTTCTTAGGAGCAGATTTGAACAACAGAGAATCCTTAGCTTTCTTTGTAATTTTATCATAAATAGCAGAAAGCTTGCCGTCAAAGAGAAGTTCTCCTGAGACCGAAGCGACTCCAAGAGAGTTCTTCACCTTAGTATCCACTAGTGTGGATGTAGCTAGGGCTGCGTCACGTCTAACCAACTCCAGATTTGCCACTGAAAGGGCGGAGTTACACGTGGAATAAGCTACTGCCCTTGAAAGAAGTCTTAAAGAGGATTGTATATCCTGAAACTCTTTCCCCTGAAGGCGCAGTGATAACGCCTTAGTAAGGTGATCTGCGTAAGATAAGGCATCTAAATTGGCTCTGTTAGACGCAATAGCTGTTTCCAACACCACGGTTGGAATAGAAGCCGACGACGGTAATGATAGCTCTAAGTCTTCCGCCTTGTCGTCCATACGCAGAGGAACTCTCGGTATACCCTGTCCTGCCGTATCGAATTTATTCCTTGCATTAATGAAAGGCAGGTTGAGAGTATTAGCAGACAAGAAACCTGCTTTCCCCGTCCTGGAAGCAAGTTTAAATATAGCGTCGTTCAATAATTCAAATGTTTTTGCAACATTATTGGACTGTGACGGAAACTCGGGAGCGATGTCCCTGAACCGCTCAAAAAATTCAGAGTCCAATGACGCTATAATTCTCTTGTCCGGAACCGCAGCAGTCTGGCCCGATGGAACAACTTGAGGGAGAAAGTGCCGGATGAAGTCCACGGCAGCTTTATGTTGTTCCGAAAGGGATAGCTCCAAGTCATCCGTATCCCTTTCACCATCCGGTCGGACCTCATGATGTTCCCGGTCGTCCGCCCCCAATGCTTCGGCGGAGCGTACCGACCCAGCGCCGTCGGATAATTCTCGATCCGACACCGTTTCTGTCGGCTGCTGGGATGCTGCGATAAGCTGTGCTATCTGCACAAGAATGTCCGGCGTCGAGACCTGCGGAGGCGCAGTCTTTCGCTGCTTCGCCGAGGGCAGCTCCGCATCAGATGGCTCCCGCATACTTTTCCTATGCGAACGTCCGGAGTCCATCGGTCTCGAATCCCTGGCTGCCGGATGGTGTGACCTGGTCGCCGAAGAATCCTTGATCGGCGAAGCTGGTAATATATCGGCGGTCACGCAGCCAAGGTGCGGTCGTGTGCGCTGACGAGAAGAGGAAGCCTTAACAGTCTCCGCGGACTGCTTATAGAACGGAGCATCCCGAGCGACGGACGTATGCTCCGCTAAAGACACATTTTGTACCACAACATCTGGTCCCAGATGTTGTTGTACGAGAGAGGGGCCTCTCTCGCTCGCGGCCCGGCTGGACCTGGACGAGCTAGGAACCGGACTCAAAGGCTTCCTCCGTTCTAGCTTACTATCCGCCATCACTGGGTGTGCATCTATTATGTTTATAGTGCTCGCATCACCCAAAATTTCCTCCTGGACCGCATCGGACGAACCCGGCTGCCGAACCATTCGGTGAATGGACGCTACACCGGGCGAGCTAGCGGACGACATTTGTCTAATCTCCATGAGCACTTTTGCCGCTAGCTCTGAATTCATTTGTGATGACGGACGCACACTTGTAGAAGATAACATGGAAACATCACCCTGTTCTGGTTCCTCTGAAATAGAAACTGAGAGAGTAGAGTGACCTTGCGGAGAAAGAGCCGGCATAGCCCTTTCTCCAGAAACAACATATCGTGACACACGTTTCCAATGTTTCTCATCCCAATATTCACATATAGGACAGGGATTAATGCGAGAACACTGACTACAATTAATACAATGATCATGAAAGTCAGAGGAAGATTTCTTCCTATTACAATTTGAACAATGTCCCTTCATTGTGAAAGAACAACAATAAGTCCTAGTTACTCGCAAAACCCCTGACACAAAGATACATAATAACATGATCCATTAATAAATGAAAAAACAATTGCAAATCAAAATAATTTTGAAAAAATATTTTTTCAGCGAAGCCCAAGTTGCTGAAAAGTAACGTTGAGCCCCGATGGATCCGATGGCAAAGTGTGGTCAAAAATTTTAAATTTATATTAAATAATTAATGAGACACTTACGGATAATATAAATGTATCTTATAGTGAGATAAACTACAGCAAAGGCAAACAGCCCCCCTCAAAAAAGGCTGTTGCCAATGTAAACAAACAGTGTAAAAACACCAGAAAACATGACTCCAGGCACTGAAAAAACTGGCCCGGAATCAGTCATCAAATTACACTCTATCTGATGCAAAACAGAGACCCCCAGGGGAGAATCTGCAGAACATCAGATGGAAGATGCAGAACACAAACGTTATACACCCATGGGTGAAAACGTAACTATGGGGAAAATAACAGAAAACATTCTGTAACCAAGCAACTCTCCCAGGAAATTTTAGAAATGAAATTTCTCAAAAATATGCCAAAAGCATGGGAGAATTGCAAGGGGGGACTTTAGAAGGCTAGGGGAGAGGAAACACTGAATAAGCAGTGCAACATTTAGCAAGAATGACAACAAGAGGCCCATGCCTCGAAAATAAGCAACTTAACATAATTTTATCAAAAAATTTTAAGTACAGCCCTGATTATTTTTTGTCACTTCTTTTTCCTCTCCTCCTTCTATCCTCCTTAGAATCACATTTTCTCCAAAAATTACGTGTCTGGCATCCTTTAAACTGAGATTTACAAGCACAAAGATCAGTGAGATGTTGACTGATGAAGGGCCAAACAGAGAATGATAATTGGCGCCAATTTCGGGACGTCTGCGTCACTGCGCATGCGCAGTAGAGGCGTAGTATGGAGGTCCTTTAGGACATGATTTCTTTTTGTTTTGGATGTAAATTTTGGGGATTGGGGGGCAAAATTTGTGTTTGGCCCTGGTTTTGTTAGAGTTAGCACCAGCTAAGTCTGGGTCATTGGTACAGTATAAAAATGTTGACAGCTCCCATATAGATGTCACCCCACACAAGCACACCAAATTTGCAAGCGATCCAATCTTAAATGTGCCCTTCAGGGTGTGTCAAATGGAAATATTGATGCTTAACTGCACTAAGTTTTTACTAAGTTCATCGAAGGTCATTGCCAGTGGCAAAATTTTTTGATGGAAATCGAAGAAAATCAATAGCTCCCATCTAGAGGTAACCCCAAAAAAGCATACAAAGTTATAAACCGATCTGATCAAAAATATATTGATGCCTGACTAAACTAAGTTCAAAGATCGTTGCCAGCGGCAACATTTTTTGACGGATGGAATTAGAAGAAAATTGATAGCTCCAATCTAGAGGTCACCCCAAACAAGCATTCCAGGTTTCAAAGCAATCTGAACATAAATGTGCCCTGTAGGGTGTGCCAAAGGGAAATATTGAGGTCTGACTAAACTAAGTTCTAAGAACGTTGGCCGCGGCAACATTTTTTGACGGAAATAGAAACAAATTGATAGCTCCCATCTAGAGGACACCCCAAACAAGCATGCCAGGTTTCAAAGCAACCCAATCATAAATTTGCCCTGTAGGGTGTGCCAAATGGAAATAGTGAGGTCTGACTAAACTAAGTTCTAAGAACATTGGCCGCGGCAACATATTTTGACGGAAATTGAAGAAAATAGATAGCTCCCATCTAGAGGTCATCCCAAACAATCATACCAAATTTCAAAGCGATCTGATCATAAATGCGACCTGTGAGGTGTGCCAAAGGAAAGTACGTACATACGTACGATGTACGTATGTACGTACAGTACGTACATCCGACAGACGAGAAGTGATGGCAATAGCTCAGCTTGACTTTGTCAAGTTGACCTAAAAACTGATTGGACCTAATTTTGGTACAAAATGACCACTGGTAGCCAACTCGAATTTTGGACTGCACCCAGAAACACTCATCCTCGTCCCAAAGTGATAACAAAGGTTCTCAAGAAGTTTCGTGAAGATCGGTTCATAAATACAGACTCTAGCCCGAGCCGTATTGACATGTGCACTTACTGTGAAAAAGTAGCACTGAATAAATCAAAGTTCATCTAATTTGCATAATTTCTGCACGAGAAAAAAACCTGTATTATATGTGATGTATTCCATGTTACTAAACATTCAAACAAAAATTTATTCAAATCAGAACTTTCATACAGACGTTCTGTACAAAAAACTGATTGCACGAACTAAAGTTCAAAATGGCTGCTGGTGGCCATCTTGAATTTCAGACCACACCCAAAACCACTCGTTCTCGTCCCACGGTGACAACAAAGATACTCAAGAGGTTTCGTAAAGATTGGTTCATAAATACAGCCTCTAGCCCGAGCCATATTGGCATTTGCACTTACAGTGCTGAAAGTAACACTAAATAAATCAAAGTTAGTCTAACTTGCATAATTTACGCACGAGAAAAAACCCTGTTTTATATGTGATATATCCCATGGTACTAAACATTCATACAAAAAATTATTAAAATCAGAGCTTTCATATGGAAGTTGTGCGCAAAAATCTGATTGCACCTAATTTTGTACAAAATGGCTTGAATTTCGGACCGGACCCCAAAGCAATCCTCCTCGTCCCACGGTGATAACAAAGTTTCGTAAAGATCGGCTCATAAATACGGCCTCTAGCCTGAGCCGTGTTGATGGCACAACGGATGGACAGACAGACGACGGGCCATGGCAATACATCAAATTTGGCTTCGCCAAAGTTGAGCTAAA
Source organism: Pictodentalium vernedei (assembly GCA_031216915.1). Taxonomy (NCBI): domain Eukaryota; kingdom Metazoa; phylum Mollusca; class Scaphopoda; order Dentaliida; family Dentaliidae; genus Pictodentalium; species Pictodentalium vernedei. The sequence continues at coordinate 142,631,235 of CM062296.1, read as the reverse complement.
AAAAATGAAAGTATCAATGACAATAGCTTAACCTGACTGTTGTGTTTGATGAAAAGGATAAAGTTCAATGTTTATGAAAGGATTATGAAATAAGACAAGAATTGTGATAATTGGGAATATGTTAATTTCTGTTCCCTGTTTGCTGTGTTTTCAATAAAAATAATTTGAGGTGTAGACTGTACTAAAGAATTGAGGGGTGGGTTAATGTGGCCTTCACAGTTAATGTATGTGGCCCTCACAGTTAATGTATGTCAACCAAAGTTACCAAATTACAGTGAAATTATTCCAAAACGAGTCATCCTATCATGTTACAATGAAATCCCTTCATAAATATGGTCTGTAGACTGTGCTAAAGGTTTTTGGGCTTCGGGCCTGTGTAGCGATCACGGTTGACCGATCAGAACCAAAAAGGGGACATCCTCATCTCGACATTATACTGATTCATTCTACCAAGTTACAATGAAATCCCTTCACAAATACGACCTGTAGTCTGTATTCAAGTTTTCTGAGTTTTGGGCTTGGGCATCCATCATGGTTGAATGATCACGACCAAAAGGGTACGTTCTCATCTGGGCATTATCTGGAGTGATCCTACGAAGTTACAATGAAATCTTTTCATAAATATGACCTGTAGGCTGTGCTAAAGGTTTTTGGGCTTTGGGCCCCTGTAGCCGTCACAGTTGACCAATCGTGTCCAAAAGGGGACATTCTCATCTAGACATATGAAGTCAACCTACCAAGTTGCAATGAAATCCCTCCATAAATATGACCTGTAGACTGTGCTAAAGGTTTTCGGGTTTTGGGCTCGAGCAGTGGTCACGGTTGACAGATCGCGACCAAATGGGGAAGTTCTCATCTAGACATCATATGGAGTCATCCTACCAAGTTACAATGAAATCCCTCCATATTAAATATGACCTGCAGACTGTTCGAAAAGTTTTGGGGTTTCGGGCTTGGGCAGCCATCACAGTTGACAGATCATGACCAAAAGGGGACGTTCTCATCTAGACAATATACAGAGGCATCCTACCGAATTACAATGAAATCCCTTCATAAATACGACCTGTAGACTGTGCTAATGGTTTTCGGGTTTTGGGCTCGGGCAGCCAGACCGGTTGACTGATCGCGACCAAAAGGGGACGTTCTCGTCTAGACATGACCCCAAACCTGCATATGAAATTTTGTGATGATCAGACAGGAACTACGAGGTGTAGCCTGTGCTAAAGGAAAATTTGAACAGACTCACAGACTAACAGACTTCCACACGCATGATGGCAATAGCTTATCTTGACTTTGTCAAGTTAATCTAAAAATGTGATTTCCCATAGGCTTTCCATGGTAACTATGAGCTACAATTGTGGCCATGTTTGCAACATTACAACAAAATTACATGAGGCTCATTGGTAGAAGGTGCCCCAGTCCTCAATCATGTGAAGTTTCAAAACATTTGACTTCATAGTTTCAGAGGGGAAGATTTTTGCAAAATCTATCAATCAGAATCAGAGAATGTCTCTGGTGGCCATATTTTCCAACCAATGGGACCAAAAAGAGGATCGTTTGTAGAGGGCCTCCTATAGATCATTCCTGCGAAATTTGGTTCATGTCGGCTCAGTAGTTCCAGAGAAGAAGATGAAAATGTGATTTCCCGTAGGGTTTTTATAGTAACTATAAGCCGCAATTGTGGCCATGTTTGCAACACAATGTTGATAGGGGGTGTCCAAGTCATCAGCCATACAAAGTTTCAAAACATTTGGTCCTGTGGTTTCAGAGAAGAAGATTTTTCAAAATCCACCAATCCGTATCAAACAAGAGCACCGCTGGGCATTGCATCATACGCCCGTGAAATGTTCAAATTGTACCATTTTAGCACATTTGCAATTTTTTTAGAGTGCGAGAAATTTATACTGGCATATATATATATGTTACGGTCAGACTTTGAAATCAGTGATTTTGTGAAATGACTAAATTTTTCAGTCATTTGAGAAAAAGACTAAAAATTAAGGACAATAGCTTCACAAAAGGACTCAATAATTTAATAATTTCAAAAAAAAAAAAAAAATTCTTGATTTCACAGTTTGACTGTAACATATTTATATAGATATATATATATTAGAAACACTGAAGCTTCCTATCTTTAGTTATTTATTTATTGGTGTTTAAGGTTAGAGGATTTCCAACTCAAGCATTGGTGAATGAATCCTATTTGGACTGTAAAATCTTATTTGTTTTCCAAAGAAAACAAGTACTGTTTCACTTCTTGTGGTTTACATAGAGGCATGTGTATAGAAAAAGATATAAAGTTTAAATAAAACACATCAAAACCATGAGATTTATTTGACTAGTCAGTTTGTTAATTGGGTAATTATTTGACCAATTAATTATTTGACGCAGTAAGTCACACAATATTGGTGTGTTTTCTTTGAACTTCATACATTTTTATTTGCATTTTCCAACGTTTCATGGTAGTTTTGCAATATATCTGAAGTGAGTATTAGATTTATATGGTTGAGACCCCATGATCACACTTTGAACCTGTTCGACTTCTCTAGCTTCACTTGACAGTAATTCCAGAAACCAAATATTTGACAAATTCCAAGTCCAACAGGGGCCATAATTGAGGCGAAAGTTAAAAAATTTATAGTAATTTATATATTTTTTATACTTACCAATGACCCAGACATAGCTGGTGCTAACTCTTAAAATATAGGGCCAAACACAAATTTTGCCCCCCAATCCCCAAAATTTGCATCTAAAACTAAAGAAAACATGTCCAGAGAGGCCCTCCACACCTCGCCCCCACTGCGCATGCGCAGTGTCAAGGACGTTCCGAAATTGGCGCCATTTATCATTCTAATAACCAGTGCCTGGTAAGCGCTATGTACTCAGCGGGGAGGCAAGAGTTCCCAACTCCTGGGAGGGCCATCCCCGTCTGGGTCATTGGTAAGTATAAAAAATATATAAATTACTATAAATTTTTTAACATTTTTATACTGTACCAATGACCCAGACATAGCTGAATAGTAAAAAGGCTGGAGGGCCAAGGACATAGAGCAAAATGGAATACGCTCAATAAAATAAAATAGAGTCATCCCCTGTAGGGAAAAGAAGTAATAGGCCTTACATGTATCTTTCTTATTTATGATAAATTAGAAAGATACAACACCTTCCAAAAATTGAGCTTCATACATCCATGTACTCTATTAATATCCAATAATCCTTATACTAATAATTTTTAAAGTAAGCCAATAATAAAGTAAGTCTAGAGAATAGAGACTCTTATACTCCTAAAAGTGTGTGAGAATTGCATAATCATGTCCGTTGACATATGCAATATTCAAAAGCTATACTTTAAAAACTAAGACTTGAATGAATTTTATAAACTTAAACTTCTCACTAAACAACCATCCTAAAAACAGCTCAGAATTACTAACTCCGGAGGAGGTATCCCCTTGTTTTCATAGTAAAAACAGGTGACCCAAGGGAACACCCTCCCCCCCCCCCCCCCTTTTTCTTGCCCTGGGTCAAATAGCCCAGAGCGAAGAGGGCAGCCGAACGGAGACACTGCCGAAACAGACAGCCTACCTAGCTATAGTAGCAACTGTTAAGTGAATGACATTCTGAGCAGTAGATAATAGACCTAACAATAGAGGCCTCCAGAAATGGACTCGATATTTCTGAGATAAAATTCATGAATGGATGGCTGAGCGCAATGAGCAGCCTTCAAAAATCTATAATGGAACACTATTAATGTAAGCCCAAGAAGTAGAAGAACTCTTACTTCATGAGCCGAAATCTTAAGCACAACTGCTAAGCCAATGATATACCATAAGCAGTACGCTAGTTAATAGAATCCATTAACAATAAAATGGAGCGTAACGTCCTTCTGCTAGACATCAAAGACAGAAGAAGCTTACGCCCTTGTAATAAACAGATATCTGTTTATAAATACATAAACTGTACCCGGAAAGAGTAAAGGCCTATGCCCATACGAAGACGGAAGGACCTTAAAATAATAGGTTCCGGATAATAGGAGCCTAACTCTTATGCAACAATCCAACCTAAATAGTAACGGAAGTATTGATTCCGAAACTATGAAAGTGAAAATCATCCATCGATAGTGCATGAAACTCACTGACTCTACAGTAAAAGAGAAACCAACAGAATTACTGTCTAAAAGGTCAGAATTTGAAAACTACTGTTTCCAGAGGCTCAAATGATTACTTAGCTAAATAAGAACCTGAAGTTAAAATCCGTATAGGAATTTAATCTAAAGATTCTAAGTCTATTTATCAAAAAGTTACTAACTGACTTAGATAAAGAGACAAAAGACTCAATTGTAAACTATCGTAGAGTGCATAGGTATGAGGTAACATAAACCTATAACCTAAATAACAACAGGCTGCAGTAGATCTTGTGAAACAAGTATACTAAAAAATAGCAATGAGTAGTATGGAGGGATCAACCATATGAACATAATGATCCCTACACCACGACGGAAGAGCCTCCACTTTAGTCGCATAGAATAGCGAAGAAGAGGATCTCCTATAGTAAGAAATCGCGTCCAAAGCTCGTCCAGTACAGTGCTTACAATGCAATATGGACCACACAACGGAAAACATGAAGGTTGCGACCTTGCTGGTTGTGATAAAAATGACACGATTTACCCAGTGAAAAAAGATCCTCACATAGAGGAAGATTTCACGTTAAGATCCACAGTAGACAAGAGAGTAAATTACTCATGATCTCTGTGAAGATAGAGATGCTATCAACAGAAATATATTGTGGTTGTTTATCTTAGCAATACCTGCTAAAAACAACAGCGCCGGAGGATACGCGTATCCTATCATTCTGTCCTATAGATCAATAGAGCGTTAACAGTATTAGCTCAGAGATCTGGACAAGCCAACACATACGTCTGCAATTGATTAGCCAACTGTGTCATAAATAAAACATCATTGGGCGCTCCCATAGATAGCAAATCTGATTGAATACTTGTTTGTTGAGAGTCCATTCTGACAGCAACAAGCGACCCGTAAGAGAACGGGAGTGCGATAAAACAATCAGACGACCCAGAATATGACGGACCAAAACTGAACTTGGTGTACTATAACCAACAGACGGATTCTTTCCATTAAATTGAATAACGGAAACGAAAGAGTGCCTCCCTGGTTCCGGAGATACGCCACTACTGTCGAATTAAAGGACAGGAATTTGGGCATGCGTTTCTGAATAATGTTCATGCAATGACATAAAGCAAGCCTAAAAAACATTATTCCGCGGAAGTTAACTGATAGCTAAAAGACTGCGGAACCCAAAGACCCTGGCACTTCGAATCCGTAGGGATCAGTATATATCCCAATCTGTTTGACTGGCAACCGTCATAACAGCCACACTCGGGTCCGGCAACTGCGGCGGCACTCTCTGAGTCAACCACCGAATGTTTGCCCCAGTCTGAATCTCTTGTAACACTAGATAGACAAGAGAATGTATAAATCAAGCAATTCATGGATTGCCGGAAAGTTGCCGTCGAAGAGAAGCTCCTCCGAGAACGAAGCGACTCTGAGAGAGTTCTTAACCTACTATCCACGCGTGGATGTAGCTAGGGCTGCCTCACGTCTAACCAACTCCAATCAGCCACTGAAGGGCGGAGTTATACGTGAACAAACTACTGCCCTCAAAAGAAATTACATTGAGAATAATATCCCGTAAATCTTTTCTTGAAGACGTAATGATAACGCCTCAGTAAGGAGGATTACGTATAATAAAGCGTCTAAGTTAAGTCTAATATACATAATGTCGTTCCCAACATTGAAATTGGAAAAGACATAAACGGTAAAAAAGAATATATGCAGTCTTTAATCACACCGTCTAGACGCATATGAACTCTCGGTATGCCCTGCTCTGCCAAAATAAACTATATGTAAAAAAGATAAAATGGCAGAAATGAGCCACGCGGACAAGAAACTAAACTATCATGCTTAGTAGCCGTCTTGTATATATATAAATATATAGCGTCGAAAAATAAAACACATGTTGTAATGACAATATTGGACTGCGTCGGTAAGTCAGGGACAAAGTCCCTGTACCGATCGAAAAATCCGAGTCCAATGACGCTATAAGTCTCTTATCCAAGATCGCAGCAATGAAGTCCGAAAAATAATCACTGGAAGAAATGCCAGAAGATATGAAAGGTATCTTCCGATACTACTAAAGGGAAAACTCGAAATCTTTCGAATCCCTTTCGCCATCCTGTCGGACCCTATAAAGCGTTCGGTCGTCCGTAGCTTGATGCAACCGCGGACCGCACCGACCCAGCGCCGTCGGATAATTCCTGATTCGACCGAGAAACCGTCAATTGCTGGGATGCTGCGAAACAACTGTGCTAACTCGGATAGCACGTCCGACACTGAGGCCTGAGGAGCAGCGGTCTTACGATGCATTGCCGCAGGAAGCTCCGAGATCGTTACCCCGTGCATACTTCCAATATGCGAGCGAACGGAGTGTATAGGCCTCGTGTCCCTTGGCTACCGGATGGCGCGACCTATTCGCTGTGGAATCACTGAATGCCGAAACTGATCGGATACTCGAGGTCACGTAGCCAATGTGCGGTCGTGTGCCCTGCTGTGAGGATGAGGAAGCATTAAAGACAGTCTCTCGGACTGTCAATATAACGGAGCGTCCCGAGCAACGGACATATGCTCCGAATGTAAAATATCTGAACCACAACATGCGGTCCCCTATGTTGTTGGCTTCCTCCGATCTGTCCTCAATCTGCCGTCACTGGGTGAGTACTAAAGTAATTAAAGTGCTCGCATCACCCAAATCTCCTTCCTAGACCGCAACGGACGAACCCGGCAGCCGAACCATTCGATGAATGTACGCTACACCGGGTGAGCTAGCGAATGTCACTCCGTAAGCGATAGACATATTCCATGAGCACTTATTGCCGCTAACTCTTCATTAACTATGACGACAGAGGCACACTTTTGAAAGACATCTCCATAACTCTTCGAACAAGAAACCAGAAATGCTTGGATAGCAAGCATAAAATAATAATATATATAGCGTCGTTCAATAATTCGAAAGTTTGTGTGACATTATTGGACTATGTCGGAACTGAGGGACGATGTCCCTGAACCGAACCAAAAATTTCTAAGTCCACCGACGCTATCAGTTTCTTATCCGGCATCGCAGCATATGTTGTTCCGAAAGGGAAAGCTTGAAATCCACCGAATCCCTTTCGGTATCCCGTCGGACCGGATGAAACTTTCGGACGTCCGTACCCGCTTCCGCGGAGCGTCCCGACCCAGCATCGTCGGATAAAATATATGCGACAGATTCAGTTGATGCTGGGATGCTGCGATAAACTGTGCTATTAAGGAAAGCACGTTCGTTCCCGAGGCCTGTGCAGTAGCGGACTTACGATGCATTGCCGCTGGAAGCTCCGTGTACGTTGACTCCCGCATACTTCCTATGCGAACGACCGGAGTCTGCAGACCTCGAGTCCCCGGCTACCGACCCAGCGCTGTCGGATAATTCTCGATCCGACACCGTTTCTGTCGGCTGCTGGGATGCTGCGATAAGCTGTGCTATGTGCACAAGAATGTCCGGCGTCGAGACCTGCGGAGGCGCAGTCTATCGCTGCTTCGCCGAGGGCAGCTCCGCATCAGATGGCTCCCGCATACTTTTCCTATGCGAACGTCCGGAGTCCATCGGTCTCGAATCCCTGGCTGCCGGATGGTGTGACCTGGTCGCCGAAGAATCCTTGATCGGCGAAGCTGGTAATATATCGGCGGTCACGCAGCCAAGGTGCGGTCGTGTGCGCTGACGAGAAGAGGAAGCCTTAGCAGTCTCAGCGGACTGCCTATACAACGGAGCGTCCCGAGCGACGGACGTATGCTCCGCTAACGACACATTTGTACCACAACATCTGGGGCCAGATGTTGTTGAACGAGAGAGGGGCCTCTCTCGCTTGCCGTCCGGATGGACCGGAACGAGCTATGAACCGGACTAAAAGGCTTCCTCCGTTCTCCCTCCGATCCGCCGTCACTGGGTGTGCATTAAGTTAATTTTATAGTGCTCGCATCACCCCAAAATTCCTTCTAGACCGCAACGGACGAACCCGGCTGCCGAACCATTCGGTGAATGGACGCTACACCGGGCGAGCTAGCGGACGTCAAAGGCCGTCGAACCTACTAGGGTCCTCTTAGGCAATTGGCGTATTACATGAGCACTTTTCCGCTAGCCCTTCATTAATTGTGACGACGGAGGCACACTGTTGGAAGACATCACAGATACATCACCCTAATCTTGATCGTCTGAAATAGAAATTGATAAAGTAGAGTGACCCTGCGGGGAAAGGACCGGAGTGTCCAAATCCCCAACAACATACCGTGACACACGCTTCCCATATTGTCATCGAAATCATACGATACAGAACCGGAGTTAATGCGAGTACACTGACCACATATAGAATGATAATAAGGTCAGAGGAAGACTTCCTCTTAAAACAATAGATCAATATCCTTTCAATGTGAAAAGAAAACAAGTCCTGGTACTCGCACTAACCCCTGGCAATCAAAATACATAATAATAATATGATCCATTAATATAGAAAAAATAATTGAAATCAAAATATTTTGAAAAAATATTTTTTCAGAACAGCCCAAGTTTCTGAAAAGTAACGTTGAGCCCCAATGGATCCCAAGCCTAAGTGTGGACAAAAATTTTAAAAATATTTTAAACAATTTATTCAACACTTACGAACAATAATAATGTATCTAGTTATGATTGAAATAACATAAAGATATTATTATTTAGAAATCCCCCCCTCACACAGAGGGCTGTTGTAAATGTAAACAATGAGTGTAAAAACACTAAAATAAGACTCCAGGCACCCAGGCCCGAAATCAGTTACCAAAAATACACCATCTGATGCAAAACAGAGACTTCCAGGGAAGAAACTGCAGAACATCAGATGGTAGATGCAGAACACAACGCCTAACCACCCGTAGGTGAAGACGTAAACATGGGGAAAGAACAGAATTCATTCTGTTATTCAGCTAAACTCCCAAGAAATTTTAGTAATAATAATTACAGAAATTATGCCAAAAGCATGGGAGAATAGCAAGGGGGAACTTAAAGGACAGGGAGAGAGGAAAAACACTTGTAAAAACAGTGTAACTAAATAATCAGAATGACAACAAAATGGCTGCTGCCTTGAAAATAGGTAACTTAACATAATTTCATTAAAAAATTTTAAGTTACAGCCCTGATAATATTCTGTCACACATTCTTTTCCTCTCCTCCTTTTCTATCCTCCTTAGAATCACCATTTCACTAATATTTATTTGTCTGGCATCATTTAAACTGAGATTTAAAAGCACAAAGATCAGTCAGATGTTAACTGATGAAGGGCCAAACTTAGAATGATAAATGGCGCCAATTTCGGAACGTCCTTGACACTGCGCATGCGCAGTGGGGGCGAGGTGTGGAGGGCCTCTCTGGACATGTTTTCTTTAGTTTTAGATGCAAATTTTGGGGATTGGGGGGCAAAATTTGTGTTTGGCCCTATATTTTAAGAGTTAGCACCAGCTATGTCTGGGTCATTGGTACAGTATAAAAATATTGTTCGGACCGACCCCATATTCGAACTTGACCTGTATTTTGTTGTGATTAAACCACATACCAAGTTTGGAGCCGATCGGAAAACAAATACTAAAGTTATCATCCGGAAACCAAATATTTGACGAATTCTAAGTCCAACAGGAGCCATAATTCAGGCAAAAATTGTTCAGACCGACCCCATATTCGAACTTGACCTGTATTTTGTTGTGATTAAACCACATACCAAATTTGGAGCCGATCGGAAAACAAATGTTAAAAAATTTATAGTAATTTATATATTTTTTATACTTACCAATGACCCAGACTTAGCTGGTGCTAACTCCACAAAAACCAGGGCCAAACACAAATTTTGCCCCCCAATCCCCAAAATTTGCATCCAAAACAAAAAGAAATCATGTCCTAAAGGACCTCCATAGTACGACTCTACTGCGCATGCGCAGTGACGCAGTCGTCCCGAAATTGGCGCCAAATATCATTCTTACTGGCAGTGCCTGGTCAGCGCTATGTACTCAGCGGGGAGGCAAGAGTTCCCAACTCAGGGAGGGCCATCCCCGTCTGGGTCATTGGTAAGTATAAAAAATATATAAATTACTATAAATTTTTTAACATTTTTATACTGTACCAATGACCCAGTCTTAGCTGAATAGTAAACAGGCTGGAGGGCCTAGGACATAGAGGAAAATCCAATAAGCTCAATTATAAAATAAAGAGGTAACCCCTTAAGGAGAAAAGGAGTATTAGGCTTTACATGTATCTTTCTTATTTAATATTAAAATTAGAAAGATACACTACCCTTAATAATTGAGCACAATAACATTCATGTTCTCTATTAACATCCAGTATAACCCTTATACTAATTATTTTTAAAGCAAGCCAATAAATAAAGTAGTCCAGAGAATTGAGACTCTTTATAATCATTTAAAAGTGTCCGAGTATTGTATATTAAAGCCCGTTTGACACTTGACATATACAAATGCTTCACACCGAGCTACACTTTAAAAATAAGACATGAATGAAATTAAACATTAATATTACACTTTAAAACCATCCCGGAAGCGACTCAGAAATACTGTCTTGGAGGAGGCATTCCCTTGCTTTTCACTATAAAGCAGGTGACCTAAGGGAACACCCGCCCCCCCCCCCCCCCCTTCCCCTTGCCCTGGGTCAAATAGCCCAGAGCGAAGAGGGCAGCCGGACGGAGTCACTGCCGGAACAGAAAGCCTGCATAACTATAGTTGCAACTGTTTAGTGGACGACATTCTGAGCAACAGATAACGGACCTAAACAATGCAGGTCTCCAGAAACGGACTCAATATTTCTGAGATAAAAATTAGTAAATGTGGATGGCTGAGACCAATAAGCAGCCTTCATTAAATCTGTAATAGCAACACTATTAGCATAAGCCCAGGAAGTAGAAAGAGCTCTTACTTCATGAGCAGAAATCTTAAGCACAGACTGCTGAGAAGAAGATAAATCTTCATACGCAGTACGGATAGTTAACTGAATCCATCTAGCAATAGAATGGACTGAAATGTCCTTTCTATTAGGCATCAAAGACAGAAAGAAACGTTTCCGTCCCTTTCTGATGAACTGAGATCTCTGTTTATAGATACGTAGTGCTCTAACAGGACAGAGTAAAGGCCTACGCCCGTCTGAAGATGGAAGAGCCTTAATAACAATAGGTTCCGGATATTTATTAGGAGCCTGATTCTTAGCTAAAAAACCGACATTAGTAGTGAAGGTGATAGTGTTCCCAACACTACGATAATGAGAATCATCCACCGATAGTGCATGAAGCTCACTGACTCTTCTGGCAGAAAAGAAAGCTAAGAGAAAAGCTGTCTTATAAGATAAGAATTTGAAATCTACTGTCCCAAGAGGTTCAAATGGCTTTTCCTTCAATTTAAGGAGAACCCAAGCTAAATTCCACTTAGGAATTAATCTGAGAGTTCTGGGTCTATTTATCGAAAAGTTTCTAACCAATTTCGATAAAGAGACATTAGATCCAATTTGTAAACTATCATGATGTGCATAGGTATCAGATAACATAGATCTATAACCCTTTATAGTAACAGGTTGCAGTTTGATTTCGTCAAACAAGTATACTAGAAAGTTAGCAATGTCTGGTATAGAGGGATCAAATATATCAACAGAATGATCCCTACACCAACGACGGAAAACCTTCCACTTAGCCGCATAGTTTAGCGAAGAGGAGGTCCTCCTACAGTTAGAAATCGCGTCCACTGCTCGTCCTGTAAAGTGCTTGCCATGCAAGAAGGACCGCACAACGGAAAAACGTGAAGGTTGAGACCTTGCGGGTTGTGATGTAGTTGGCGCGATTTCCCCTGCCAAAGAAGATCCTCTCGTGGAGGGAGCTTCCGCGGTAGGTCCCACAACAGACACCTGAGTAGATTTATCCACGGTCTCTGTGGCGACAGAGATGCTACCAACAGAATCTTGCATTGAGATTGTTTTATCTTTAGCAATACTTGTTGAATTAACGGCGCTGGAGGATACGCATATCCTATCATTCCGTCCCAAGGGATCGATAGAGCGTCTACTGCAAATGCTCTTGGATCCGGACACGGGGACACATACGTCTGCAACTGATTGTTGAGATGTGTCGCAAATAAGTCTATCATTGGCCGTTCCCATTGGTAGCAAATCTGATTGAATACTTGTTTGTTGAGAGTCCACTCCGACGGCAACAAGCGACCCTTTCGTGAAAGGGAGTCTGCTAGCACATTCAGACGACCCGGTATGTGACGGACCGAAAGAAGAACGTGATGTTCCAACGCAAACAGAAGGATTCTTTCCGTTAGATTGAACAACGGAACTGAATGAGTGCGTCCCTGATTCCGTATATACGCCACTACTGTCGTATTGTCGGATAGGATTTGGACATGAGCATCGTGAATAATGTCCATCCAGTGACGTAATGCAAGCCAAATTGACATCATTTCCTTGATGTTTATGTGCTTGCACAGGAATTGCGGATCCCAAAGACCCTGGCATCTCGAATCCGTTGGGATTAATGATGCACCCCAACCTGTTTGACTGGCATCCGTCATAATGGTAAAACTCGGATCCGGCAACTGCAGCGGAACTCCTTGAGTTAACCACTGAATGTTTGCCCAAGTCTGAATCTCTTGTTTCACTTGATCTGACAAGAGAACGTCTACATCGAGCGAACGAATTTTCACACTCCAATTCTGAGTCAGGAAAATTTGAAGAGGCCGTGTGCGTAGCCGTCCCATCGGAATGAGATCCGCGGCGGCTCCGCACAGACCTATCAGTCTCATAAATTCTCTCGCCGTGACTTTGTCTGTATTCAGACAATAGCGAGCGTAACAACTGACTAATTTCGCTCTGGTTAACGGCAGACGAACGAGATTGTTGTGCGTCTCGAAGCTCATTCCCAGATGAGTGAATGACTTGGACGGCACCAGATCCGACTTCTCCTCGTTTACTATGAAACCGAGACGTCGGAGCAAAAGAAGAAGATTCTGAACATCGTTCTGAAGCGTTAACTCGTTGCCGTACCTCTGAAGAATGTCGTCCAGGTAGGCCGACGTTACCGCAGACGAATGAGCTCGGAAGTAAATCATTACCGAGTTCATTACCCGAGTGAAAGCCCAGGGTGCTAGATTCAATCCGAAGCACATGGCCCGGAACTGATACACCACTCCTAGGACTGCGAAGCGTAGATACTTTCGGAATGTCGGATGTACCATGACGTGAAAGTACGCATCTTTGAGATCTATGCTCGTTGCATAATCGTTCACCCGAATACTCGCTCTGACCGATCGAATCGTCTCCATATAAAACTTCGGAGCGACGATCAGCTTGTTTATCCAGCTCAAATCTATGACTGGACGGAACGAGCCGTCTGGTTTCGGAACCAGAAACAGATGGCTGTAGAATCCCAGCGATTCCTGGTTTTCTACGACCTCTACCGCGTTCTTCATTAAAAGAGACTGCACCTCTGATAGCAGAGCGTCTCTTTTCTGAGGGTTTGACGGAAGATGAGTCCACTTTGGACTTCGAGTTAATGGAGGCTTTCGTTTGAAGGATATCTTTAGACCTTCCGAAGTCACTCCTCTCACCCACGGGTCGTCCGTAATCGACACCCACTCTTGAGAAAAACTCGACAACCTTCCGCCAACCGGAATGCGATAGAGGTTTGAGCCATCACCTCCTGGACCTGCGAGGCCTGCGGTAGGAGAAACCACGTCTTCCACGACCCGCACCTCGCCTCGTCGACCTCGGGGCGTCCGACCGATTGTCCCGGCCTGAAGGACGTCCCGAATGAGAGTCACTATCCTGACGGTCTCTCGAATAAGAGCTAGAGGACGCACCGGAACCTCTATAGGAACCTCTCTTGGGCGGATAAGACCCAGAAGTGCCCGCCTTATTCGTGTCTGCTGTATCCGACCTTTTAGGAGCGGATCTAAACAACAGAGAATCACTAGCTTTCTTTTTAATATTATCATAAATAGCGGAAAGCTTGCCGTCAAAGAGAAGATCTCCTGAGACCGAAGCGACTCTAAGAGAGTTCTTCACCTTAGAATCCACTAGTGTGGATGTAGACAGGGCTGTGTCACGTCTAACCAACTCCAAATTTGCCACTGAAAGGGCGGAGTTACACGTGGAATAAGCTACTGCCCTTGAAAGAAGTCTTAAGGAGGATTGTATATCCTGAAACTCTTCCCCTTGAAGACGCAGTGATAACGCCTTAGTAAGGTGATCTGCGTAAGATAAGGCATCTAAATTGGCTCTGTTAGACGCAATAGCTGTTTCCAACACTGCGGTTGGAATAGAAGCTGACGACGGTAATGATAGCTCTAAGTCTTCCGCCTCGTCGTCCATACGCAGAGGAACTCTCGGTATACCCTGACCTGCCGTGTCGAATTTATTCCTTGCATTAATGAAAGGCAGGTTGAGAGTATTTGCGGACAAGAAGCCTGCTTTCCCCGTCCTGGAAGCAAGTTTAAAAATAGCGTCGTTCAATAATTCAAATGTTCTTGCAACATTATAGGACTGCGACGGAAACTCGGGAGCGATGTCCCTGAACCGCTCGAAAAAATCAGAGTCCAATGACGCTATAATTCTCCTGTCCGGAAGCGCAGCAGTCTGGCCCGACGGAACAACTTGAGGAAGAAAGTGCCGGATGAAGTCCACGGCAGCTTTGTGTTGTTCCGAAAGGGATAGCTCCAATTCATCCGTATCCCTTTCACCATCCGGTCGGACCTCCCGATGTTCCCGGTCGTCCGCCCCCGATGCTTCGGCGGAGCGTACCGACCCAGCGCCGTCGGATAATTCTCGATCCGACACCGTTTCTGTCGGCTGCTGGGATGCTGCGATAAGCTGTGCTATCTGCACTAGAATGTCCGACGTCGAGACCTGCGGAGGAGCGGTCTTTCGCTGCTTCGCCGAGGGCAGCTCCGCATCAGATGGCTCCCGCATACTTTTCCTATGCGAACGTCCGGAGTCCATCGGTCTCGAATCCCTGGCTGCCGGATGGTGTGACCTGGTCGCCGAAGAATCCTTCATCGGCGAAGCTGGCAAAATATCGGAGGTCACGCAGCCAAGGTGCGGTCGTGTGCGCCGACGAGAAGAGGAAGCCTTAACAGTCTCTGCGGACTGCTTATACAACGGAGCGTCCCGAGCGACGGACGTATGCTCCGCTAAAGACACATTTTGTACCACAACATCTGGTCCCAGATGTTGTTGTACGAGAGAGGGGGCTCTCTCGCTCGCGGCCCGGCTGGACCTGGACGAGCTAGGAACCGGACTAAAAGGCTTCCTCCGTTCTCGTTCACTATCCGCCGTCACTGGGTGTGCATCTATTATTTTTATAGTGCTCGCATCACCCAAAATTTCCTCTTGGACCGCATCGGACGAACCCGGCTGCCGAACCATTCGGTGAATGGACGCTACACCGGGCGAGCTAGCGGACGACATTTGTCTAATCTCCATGAGCACTTTTGCCGCTAGCTCTGTATTTAATTGTGACGACGGACGCACACTTGAAGAAGATAACATGGAAACATCACCCTGTTCTGGTTCCTCTGAAATAGAAACTGAGAGAGTAGAGTGACCTTGTGGAGAAAGAGCCGGCATCGCTCTTTCTCCAGAAACAACATATCGTGACACACGTTTCCAATGTTTCTCATCCCAATGTTCACATACAGGACAGGGATTAATGCGAGAACACTGACTACAATTAATGCAATAATCATGAAAGTCAGAGGAAGATTTCTTCCTATTACAATTTGAACAAGTTCCCTTCATTGTGAAAGAACAACAATAAGTCCTAGTTACTCGCAAAAAACCCTGACACAAAGATACATAATAACATGATCCATTAATAAATGAAAAAACAATTGCAAAACAAAATAATTTTGAAAAAATATTTTTTCAGAGAAGCCCAAGTTGCTGAAAAGTAACGTTGAGCCCCGATGGATCCGATGGCAAAGTGTGGTCAAAAATTTTAAAATTATATAAAATAATTAATGAGACACTTTCGGATAATATAAATGTATCTTATAATGAGATAAACTACCTCAAAGGCAAACAGCCCCCCTCAAAAAAGGCTGTTGCCAATGAAAACAAACAGTGTAAACACAGAAGAAAACATGACTCCAGGCACTGAAAAAACTGGCCCGGAATCAGTCATCAATTACACTCTATCTGATGCAAAACAGAGACTCCCAGGGGAGAATCTGCAGAACATCAGATGGAAGATGCAGAACACAAACGTTATACACCCATGGGTGAAAACGTAACTATGGGGAAAATAACAGAAAACATTCTGTAACCAAGCAACTCTCCCAGGGAATTTTTAGAAATGAAACTTCTCAAAAATATGCCAAAAGCATGGGAGAATTGCAAGGGGGGACTTTAGAAGGTTAGGGGAGAGGAAACACTGAATAAGCAGTGCAACAATTAGCAAGAATGACAACAAGAGGCGTTTGCCTCGAAAATAGGCAACTTAACATAATTTCAACAAAAAATTTTAAGTACAGCCCTGATTATTTTTTGCCACTTCTTTTTTCCTCTCCTCCTTCTATCCTCCTTAGAATCACATTTTCTCCAAGAATTACGTGTCTGGCATCCTTTGAACTGAGATTTACAAGCACAAAGATCAGTGAGATGTTGACTGATGAAGGGCCAAACAGAGAATGATATTTGGCGCCAATTTCGTGGGACGACTGCGTCACTGCGCATGCGCAGTAGAGTCGTACTATGGAGGTCCTTTAGGACATGATTTCTTTTTGTTTTGGATGCAAATTTTGGGGATTGGGGGGCAAAATTTGTGTTTGGCCCTGGTTTTTGTGGAGTTAGCACCAGCTAAGTCTGGGTCATTGGTACAGTATAAAAATACTAAAGTTATCATCCGGAAACCAAATATTTGACGAATTCTAAGTCCAACAGGGGCCATAATTCAGGCGCAAAATGTTCGGACCGACCCCATATTCGAACTTGACCTGTATTTTGTTGTGATTAAACCACATACCAAATTTGGAGCTGATCGGAAAACAAATACTAAAGTTATTGTTCGGAAACCAAACGGACGGCCAGACGGACAACGCCATACTATAATACGTCCCATTTTTCAAACGGGCGTATAAAAATGCTTCTGGCAGCCCTGTTTTCCGATGCACGGTAATAAAATGGGGAGGGTTTGTAGAGGACCTGCCACAGACTATCCCTGCCAGGTTTGGTTCACATCAGCTCACTAGTTCCAGAGAAGATGAAAATGTGATTTCCCGTAGGGTTTCTATAGTAACTATAAGCCACAATTGCAACCCGATCAACATTAAATGAGGATCGATGGTAGAGGGTGTCTCAGTCATCTACCATGCAAAGTTTCAAAACATTTGGCCCTGTGGTTTCAGGGAAGAAGATTTTTTAAAAATCCACCAACCAGAATCAACAATGCTTCTGGCAGCCATGTCTTTCGATGCATGGTAACAAAAATGAGGAGCATTTGTAGAAGACCTCCCATAGACTATCCCTGCCAGGTTTGGTTCATGTTGGCTCAGCAGTTCAAGAGAAGAAGATAAAAATGTGATTTCCCATAGGGTTTCTATAGTAACTATAAGATGCAATTGTGGCCATGTTTACAACCCGATCAACATTATATGAGGATCGTTGGTAGAGGGGGTCCCAGTCATCATTTAAGTGAACTATCAAAACATTTGGCCTGGCAGTTTCAGAGGAGAATATTTTTGAAAATCCACCAACCAGAAAAAAAGAATGCCTCTGGCGGTCATGTTTTTCAACACATGGTAACAAAATGAGGATCGTTTGTAGACGACCTCCCATAGACCATTCCTGCCAAGTTTGGTTCATGTCGGCTCAGTAGTTCTAGAGGAGAAGATGAAAATGTGATTTCCCATAGGGTTTCTATAGTAGCTATAAGCCACAATTGCAGCCATGTTTGCAACCTGATCAGCATAACATGAGGATCGTTGGTAGAGGGGGTGGCAGTCATCAACCATGCAAAGTTTCAAAACATTTGGCCCTGTGGTTTAAGAGATTTTTCAAAATCCACCAATCAGAATCAAAGAATGCCTCTGGCAGCCATGTTTTCAAACCCACGGGAACAAAATGAGGATCGTTTGTACAGGACCTCCCATAGACCATTCCTGCCAAGTTTGGTTCATACCGGCTCAGCGGTTAAGAGAAGAAGATGAAAATGTGAAAAGTTTACGGACAGTGGACGACGACGGATAACAAGTGATGTGAAAGGCTCACATGGCCTTTTAGGCCAGATGAGCTAAAAATAAGACATCAATGGAAACAAGTTAACAGCAATGCATCTTTGTCAATGATGTTGTATTTCAGAGTCATCACACAACACGACATGACATGCATCATGAGCAGCTATCAAGAGGAAGCTTGGACCAATTAATGAGATTATACCACTCATGATTCCTGCCTATCATTGTGGCAACTTATTCAGCTTGTTACTGCCTGTATGAGATAGTGAATCAAATGTAAATACAAACAATTTTGATGCCGAAGTATTCCAGGCAACCATCGGCATGAACCGATGGCTTCAAGTCGGCTGATGTCAGATGCGATTGCCAAACATCAGTTAATAACTAACAGATGCCCTCAGATACCCTCAATTTCAATAGCTTTATTTTATCATATCACACTTGTGCAAAAAATGGCTCTCTTGGGGCTGACAAATTCATTTGAGCAAATTGTCCAACTTCTCATTTTTTTTTTATCTCATCTGCTTTGTCTAGGTGGGGAAGCGAAGATAAAAAAAAAAAAAACAGCACATACTTGTTGTAACTGTTGCCATTCTACACAGTTCAATGAAAGTACTCCAAAAAAATGCCACAGGATACAATATATTGGTACTAATTGGCTTCATTCTGAAATTTCAGAACACCACCTGAAATAGATAAAAATGTTTTCACCAATAAAAAGCAAAATGTACATGTTTGTAGCTAAATAAGTACTTATCATGCTGGAAAGATCTCTCATTTTAAGGAAAAACATAAATTTTTTTATTTTTGCTCCCAAACAGGCTAATGCAATAGAGATGGAAAGTATTGGATTTTTGAGTTCGGTATTGGTTTTGGTATTTTTAGGTGGGCATACTGTGGCATCTGTTTGGTGGTATTTGGTATCTGACTTGAGATTTATTGATAGTACCGAAGGGGAATTGACGTCATAAAAATACAGAATAAGTTCTTGTATCATTCTACCAGAGCACTACCTATGTCACTGCCAATGAGCTCAACAGGGGCATTCTTTTGCCATCACAAATCATATCTACAGTAATTTTGTAACCTTTCAAGGCCTACAGTACCTGGAGAGTGTATTATCACTAAATCACCCGCAGAGTTGAGATTCCATCCAAGCAATAATTGCAAATTGGGTGCAAAGCATAACCAGCACAAGCAAAGTTTCAGCCAATGGACCTCCAGGTTGAACCTGGAGGTCCATTGGCTGAAACATTGCTTGTGTTTTTTATCGATATGTACACAATTTGAAAGTTATGGCTTGGGTGATAACTTCACTGAGCAGGTGATTTAGTTACAACCCACTCTCCACATACTGTATTTAAGGTGTTTGTAATCTCAGAGCATGTGCCATGTACATGCCATCCTTTGGAGGACCTGCTGATAGTAAGAAAATCATTTGGGTAGTGATTTCTAGTCAAGTCTTGGCTGCCTTAACAGGCAGCCAAGACTTGGCAAGAAATCACTGCTAAGCAACTGGACATGTACAGGTTGTAGTCTATTGGGAATTCAGGACAACTGACAAGGTTCTTAAGGGTTAACAAAACTGAAAAGAAAATCAGTCACTTTGGTATTCAATGATTAGTTTGGTTTGGTTTCTAAGAATATTTAGAAACCAGCACTGCGCCCATATTCAAAACCTGATAAAAGAATATTTGAAAATGGCACTGCACCCTTTAGAACTTAGGCCCTTATCATAGTTAACTTATAGCCCAGTAGCTAACACAATAATTATGTGCTTGTATTTAAATATTTTGTTATCAGGAATTAACAATTGCCAACGGCAATTTTTATTATCTGATAAATTAAAATTAATATCATAAAAAGCATCCACATAACATGTAAAAATAGAATGTACTTCCCCGGCCCCCCCGCACCCCCGATCATATTTATTTTAGTCTAGTTCCCACATGCTGAGTGTATGGTATGGTTTTAAAAAAGAATAAAATGAAGTTGAAAATAGATAAAAAAAAAAATAAAAATAAAAAATCAGTTTCTATTGTTACTTTTGTTCTATTATTCATAAGAATCACTCATTTTTTGGAGGACAGTTTTGGTCAAAATGCTGGAGGATGTTTCGGCCACTGCAGAGGACGGTTTGGGCTGAACTGGTTTGGGTCACATTGCTAGAGGACGGTTTGGCCAGAGAACGATTTGGGAGTAATTCATATGAATCATCCCCCCCCCCCCCCCTAAAAAAAACCCCAGAAAAGCAAAAGGTCAAAGAACTCCACCCCCCCCCCCCCCCCACCCCCCGCCCCAAATTAATTAAATAAATAAAAAACACAGGACACTAATCCCCTGTAGTAACTGTCTCATTGAAAGATTATTGCCACTGGTTTTAATTACTGAACAAACTACTGTAATCACACAGCTTCTGATTTCAGTGGAGACCCATCTTGCTCATTTTTTAATGTTTTTTGCACAGTTTCACTGAACTTGAGCTATTAATGGGTGGAATTTACACTCGGAGAGCATTTCCAAATCTGTCCACTATCCAGGTACTGTTACTGAGTTTGCAACAGGCTGCTTGACAACTCGAGCAAAATATAAGTTGTTCACGGATATAAGATCTTGTTTGATTCACTTCATTAGAATGGGTCGTTATGCATAGCAGCGAAGTTTTTTTTGACTTCCCATGCACATGTTTGAAATTTGTGAAAAACTTTTCCCTCCTGAAAAACACACAAGCTTTCTGACATGTTCTTTCAAACGTTATTGTGGAATAAATAGTTGAAACACACGTTTATTGTTTTCTGTCATTTGAGTAAGCTTTCCTTTAACCATTTTATACAATAAGTGCATGCGATCATCAAAATATCGAATTACCCAAATGGCATCTCTTCTGGTGAGTGGATGCACCAACCATGATACTGCCTTTTGACTGCTCTAGGATAAAAAGCCTATATTTTTTGTATGCACTCGGTTAAACAGCAGTACTACGCCACTGGTGGAGATGGCTCCTTTTATATATATATATTTTATAGAAACATGAAACGGGGAACATATCTTTACCACCCAAGGGAGATATGATACGGTGATTTTACAAGCAATACACTTGAATATGGAGAACAATGCATTTGAACAATTCGGGTCAAGGAATGGTTGAATGTGTGAATACTGTATGTGAACTTGCTTCTGCCTCTGTTACCAGGGCGAGGTTGAGATAAATGATTGAATGCTCCTAATTCTAAGTCTGAGAACAAAATTTGCATGTAATAACGCGGAATATATCTTCACTTGTTACAACCTAAGGAAGATATGATACGGTATTGTTTGTCCATAATTTACAATAAAATACAGTGAACTACGTGTGATGCGGAACATATCTTTACTTGTTGCCACCCAAGGAAGATATGAAACGGTGATTTCATAGATGGGTTCGTGATTAGGAGCTAGGCGGCCACTTGCCAAATAATAAATCGATCTGTAAGACGTACGCGTTTCTCGATCAATTTTATAATTCCCATTCAACAAATAGGTTAAGCGTGACGCTAAATTTTACGTTCCCATGACGCGATACACATTGGTACGGCACTTAACGTAATGGAATAAGAATTAGTCAAAAACAAAAGCTGCTTAGAAGGAAGTAATTTTCCGAGCATGACGGCAAATTGATGAAGTTATATTTTATAGACATATATAAATATATATTTCCCCATAATTTTCAGATTACTTCGCGATCAAAACCAATCATTTTACTTATCAGTGATGGTTATGTGTGGGAGATGGGGGGTCATCGGGTCCTAAATCTCCCCCCCCCCCCCACCCCCATCCCCCCTCCACACACACTTTTGAAAATGATGGGTTTTCTTTTTAATCAATATTTAATTCATTTACCCAAAATCGGTGCCTGCACTAGTGATGAACCGATTATCAAAACTTGCTATGGACCGATTACCGATTATTTCTCAGCCGATTATGCCGATTCCGATGGTTGAAATAGGACCCAGAAGAAAATCTGTTAGTGCCTATCATACTGCAGTATTTCGTTGATAAATCGCCAATTACGAAAGTTTAATACCACACAAGTTCTCAGAGTATGCATGTTTAGTGCACACGATATTGTTCTCTTGTGATGATTGTGTGTTATTCTGGTAAATAGTGTTAATACGGTGAATACAATACACTTGGCTGTATTAACCAGGAAGATAATGAGCACACATACTTTGTGTCTTAACTGAATAATAACTTTAATGTTAATGTGTGTTGTGAAATTGTATGGCGCATTGTTCATGAGACGTCAGAATATATTATTTAATGCTCATTGTTCAACTTGTTACCTCCCTTGATGTGTTTCTTCAGTGTTTACACCAAGGGAGGTAACTAAATTAAAAAATGAACTGGACAAACTGAAAATGTGTTAGTTACTTGCATGTTGCGTAACAATCATCTACCATTGGAAAAAATTTTCTCCAATTTTCATTTATTATTGTATTGTGATGCTTGCATCATGAAGTATTACATACTAGCGGCTGATCACATTTTATTTAAACATGTACCCAATTCCACGTTGTACAGCATGTTGATTGAAGACCGGTGACTTCAATCAGCTGGGAATAGTGGCGATCTCGTATTGATTGCAGATGGTAAATTCTGTAATATCACGCGCTACAAATCCCTAAATGTTCTGATATACACTACGCACGTTTTTAATAGGGAAACTTTATTGAAATGACCAGATATCAAAGAGAATTTAATAGTCAGAGTTAAATATAGAATAACCGAAAACTGCCAATTGTCATTAACGGCTGATGGCCCATAACCGGCCGGATCCGATTGCCGATTCCGATTATCGGTTCATCACTAGCCCGCACTCGCCCATAGATATTTTTTTCTAATGTAGGCTTACTGAAAAAATCATTTTTGGGCCCTGAAAATGTACCTAATTGACCCTCTTTAGAACTAGAGCTTGTTCCAGTGAGGAGTCACAGACTATATTTCTTTGGGAAGGAAGTGGGAAAATAATTAAATCTGAACAGCAATTGGAGGGGGGGGGGGGGGGGGGGGCTGAGGGTGTATCTGTTCACCTACGGTTACTTTTATGGCAGATGTAGCTCAAATAGAGTGGGGAAATCTTATTGAATATGAATTACCTCATAGGCTGTATCTTTCTCTCTCACACCCTTTCATGTTTATTTATATTTATATATTGGTGTTTAAGATCAGATATTTCTGCACAATGATGGCTAATCATGGCCTCAACAGTTTTACAGGTGGAGGAAGCTAGAGAGAACCACCGAGTAACGGTGAGCAACTGTCAGCTCCCAAACATACTACTAAACTGTAACTCCACACTAACATGGATGTCAAGAAAATGAAAGGGATTTTGAGCCACTGAAATAGAATTAAAAAACCTCCAAAATCGGGGAGATTTAACCAGTTTGAGAATCGTGAAACTGAAACTAACTCCACAAATAGGTCTAAGCATCGACTTTTCAATTTTTTAGTTGCATAATTATCATCTGGGTGCCCGATATTGTGTGTCATGTACTGTTATAGCTTTGACACTGGAAAGATTTTGTCAGATGGAAATAAAAACAACGAAAAAATCTGTTGTTCTTTAGCTTTATTTCATCAATTCAACCCATACTTCTGTTCTTGTTTCTTAGAAAAAAGTACAATTATGCCTTGACATTCTATCTCTCTGTCAAAGGCTCACAAATAAATTCTCGAAACTACTTTTGATTTATAATTATACGCAGACATCCGACGTTAGCCTACATGCACATGTATGTACAATAAACGTACATGTATACAAGATATACTGTTAGGTTCAGTGCTGAAACGGTTAGTCGGATAATTGATTTGCAACCGGTTATTGGTATAATCATTTGGAAAAGCCGTCAACCGGATAACCGCTATACCTATAGTTTACAGGATAGAGTTGGGAAAATAAATAGTATTTGCCCATGAGACGTTAGAATTCTTATGCTGATGCAAGCTTTATTGTCAAAGCTACCAAATATTTGTCGATTTACAGTGATGTGTACTCGATGTAACATGAAAGGGTTAAGGTGTTTGAATGTTGAATGAACAGTTATTTTGGTCGGTTGGGCTGTCAAGTCACAGATAAATGTTTGTAACAAACTGCCAACTGTCGAGTGAACCACAGGTTGTTTTCTGCGTGGGCTGCAGTGAGCATGTGTCTGTCAATGTAAGGTAACTTTCAAGACAAATTTGACATTCTTTTCTTTGATGAGGTGCTAAGTGCAGATTATAATCCCGAGAATATCACTCAGTGTGAGTAATAGTGCTTCCAAAATAAACTGACAGTTTGGTACCTAACCAACGTGTTTCAGAAAAACCATGTATTGACTTTATTGAACTGTTTAAAAGAATGAATGTATGTCTTAAAAAAAAAAACTTTTTTAAAATCTTGCATTCTAAAATTCATTTTTCAATGGTCGATGTCAGACAACGAGGGGCACTTGGTCAATAGGGCATATAATAATTTCTTACCACACCCCTTTCATGACTCGCAACATATTCCTGCCAGAATTTCATTGCAAGGAATAGGTAAATGTAAACGATGAACTGTTTGTAACATTTGTCTTAGCACAGAACAGAAAAATATACTCAGAAAATTTGGAGTACATATTCACCCCATGATCACATCAAATTCAAGCTGCTCAAGGTAAGCTGCTCTTTGCTAATACAGTTAACTATGCCTAACTAGAATTCACAAACTGGTTGGAAAATTGGTAACTAATATCAATGACAATTCTCCCTCACTTTAATTGCACGCCCTTGGGAACAAATCGCACATGCAAACTTTGTTTCAGGTGTGCAGTATGTCGCGGGCCTATGATTTTCAAATTGCAAGGTCTGCATTGGTTTTGTGACCAGGCAATGCATGGTGACCACAGTTACAATGTATAATCACTATTATGTGGGAACATTGCAGTCATATAAATTGTTAACGATTGTTTGCACTTTTGGTGATTTCCACTGGCTGTTGCTGGTGTTCATTTGTTTACTTTTTGCTGAAGTCAGGAAGCAGTGTTTTGAACTGTTTTCTCGCCTTCCTTACTGATTTTGCATCATAGACAATGTAATAATACCAGCAGTTGAAATTAACGAATATCCGGTTGAAATTTTGTTATGCCCGACGGTTAGCAAGTTACAACAAAAGCACCACGTAGCGGGACAATATACGCCCGTTTTGTATTTTTGAAGGGTTGGGGTAAGGATGGGGGTGAGGGTGAAAATTGTTTGGACCAACCCCATATTCAAACTTGACCTCTATTTTGTTGTGATTAAACAACATACCAAGTTTGGAACCAATCGGAAAACAAATAATAAAAGTTATCATCCGGAAACCAAATATTTGATGCATTCTATGTCCAAGAAGGTCCATAATTCAGGGGAACTTCAAAGTTCGAACTGACACAATATTCGAACTTGACCTGTCTTTTGTTTTGATTAAACCACATACCAAGTTTAGGAGTCAATCGAAAAAAAAATACTGAAGTTATCATCTGGAAACCAAATGTTGACGAAAGGAAAGACCAACAGATGAACAAATGGACAGACAGACAGACATACTGATTCCATAATTCGACGGTTTTTCAACAGGCTTATAAAAAATCAGTTAGGCCATACTAAAGTTATAACCTGGAAAACACAAAATGCACAAATTCAAGAGGAATAACTCTGGAAGGGTACATGCGATTTTGGCCGAAATTGAACTTGAGCTGTGCTTTGGGGTCATAAACAAAATCTGAGAATTTGAAACAAATTAGTCAAGGCAAACTAAAGTTATCATCCGGAAACCACATAATTCACAAATTTGCAATCATTCAAGGGGAATAACTATGGAACGGTACATGCGATTGTGGTCAAAGGTGAACTTGAGCTGTGCTTTGTGGTCAAAAACAAAATCTGAGAATTTGAAAAAAATCGGTCAAGGCAAACTAAAGTTATCATCCGGAAACCACAAAATCCACAAATTTGCAATCATTCAAGGGGAATAACTCTGGAAAGGTATATGTGATTGTGGTCAAAAGTGAACTTGAGCTGTATTTTGTGGTCAAAAACAAAAAACTGAAAATTTGAAATAAATCGGTGAAGGCAAACTAAAGTTATCGTCCGGAAACGAAAAGTTGGGCTAAATTCCCATAAATAAAGGGTCATAACTCTACTGCAAATGAGTCGCTAGAAACGGAAATCGAACCCATCCTGTATTTTGTCATACTAAATCCACATGCTAAATTTAACTCAGCTCAAACCATTACAACTAAAGTTATCGTCTGGAAACGAAATGTGTCCATGGACAGACAGACAGACAGACGGGTGGAGAGACCATTCACATAATACGTC
This sequence comes from Pictodentalium vernedei, assembly GCA_031216915.1. Taxonomy (NCBI): domain Eukaryota; kingdom Metazoa; phylum Mollusca; class Scaphopoda; order Dentaliida; family Dentaliidae; genus Pictodentalium; species Pictodentalium vernedei. The sequence continues at coordinate 142,604,518 of CM062296.1, read as the reverse complement.
CCGTTTTTCAAACGGGTGTATAAAATCAACATCTGAAAAATTTGGTGTCAATCCGTCAAGGCGTTCAGCTTTAAATGAATGGAAACCAATTTTTTTTCAAAAATTGTGTTTTCAAAGGGCAATAACTCTGCAGCAGATGGACTGAGAAACACCAACATCGAACTTGACCTGAATTTTATTGCTACAAACAACATCTGAAAGTTTGATGTCAATCCGTCAAGGCGTTCGACTTTAAATGAAGGGAAACCAATTTTTTTCAAAAGATTGGGTTTTCAAAGAGACATAACTCTGCAGTGGATGGACTGAGAAACACCAATATCGAACTTGACCTGTATTTCATTGCTAACTAGAGGGGGTATCAGTACCCCGTGGCTCACCTACAGGTGGCCAATGTAAAGGGGTGGCTGGAGTAAACAAGAGGCCCCACGTGGCCTTAATCGCTCACCTGACAAAGTGACTCTAAGAAGTATTTTAGGTCACCTTCACCATGTCATGCCTCATCAACATTAACTGGTTGAGTGATAGATTTTGTTTGAAGTTCAACATTTGTTACCTAAAATTAGTTTTATTTAAAATCATTGGTGTGTGGCCAATCTCCAATGATTTTTAATAAAGCAAATTTATCTCTGCAGACAAACTGGTTTAGCATGAAGCACAAACAAGGAATGTGAAGAGATAGCCTTGGACATCTCTCCCCAACTGTGGATATCTTCCATGTGCTACATGTATATATTTGCATGCAAGAAAACAAAAATTTTCACAAATTTTCCAAAATATTAGTTTTTTTATCATCATTGGAACAAGCTCAAACAGCTTATTCCAATAGGGGTATGGGAAGATCAGGTATATTTTTAAGACAGAAATGTGAATATATAAATAATGGTGTTTTTTTGTGAATGATGCTGGAGAATTTTGCGTAAAGATATGGTAAATGGTTTGTTCTAGATACAGAATGATGCAAAAGTATTTAAATTTGATTAGGCAAGCTGTTCCTATAATGCATTTAAAAACTGAAGTAACTGTTTTTTTGCTGACGAACTTTTAGATGTGTGTGTCTGTGTTTGTGTGTGTGTGTGTGTGTGTGTGTGTGTGTTTGTGTGTGTGTGGGGGGGGGGGGGGGGGGTAAGAGTGTTCTTGCGAACAAAATTCCTGAATAAATGGAAAATTTTATTTTTTGTGTGAAAGACATAGTGCGTGAATGTCGATTGGAACAAGCTTAGAGAGCTCATTTTAATGTGAAGTCATAAAGCTGTGTTTTACGTACGAAATTCTGGAATAACTAAAAAAATTGCTTTTTTGACTCAAAAAGCATGGTGTGCGGCCTCTCATTGGAATGAGCTCAAAAAGCTCATTCCAATGGGGTATTTACAAGCGATAAGTACATGTATGTTTAAGAGACAAAAATTAAAATTTGAATAGCGATTTTTGCGAAGAATACAGACAAGTTTTGGCAGTTATGCTGGTAAAAAGGTAAGATATGCAAAGTGGTTGTTTTTTAGAGGCGACATTTAATTAAGAGGAATTAACCCTTGATTACTGAGCTAACTTCTAAAAGTACTGAAATTTCATGAAGCAATGTGAATAACAGACAACAGTTGCCTAAAAATTTCATGAATAACTAAAATTTTTATTCCTTTGTCTCGAAAACATGGCATATGACCTTTGTTGGAATGAGCTGAATGCGTGTGTTCCAATGAGGGGTCATAAAATTTGAATGGAGATTTATGTGAATAATGCATTAGTACTGCTAGATTTGGGTAAACGGTTCACCCTGGATACCAACCCTTCTATAGTAGATCTTTTCTGCAAATTTTGTCTAAGATTCTATCAACTTTACAAATAAATACGTTCATGAATCACAATCAGATCCACCCCACAATGTTGCATACCAAATATCAAAAGATTCTGCCTGCTGGATCTGGAGAAGAAGATTTTTTAAGAAATATGCCTGAAATGCACTAAGTTAAAATTTGGGCTCCTATATGGAGCCCAAATATAAACCCAGGGGGCCGATTTGAACAAACTTGAATCAGATCCACCCCACAATGCTGCTTACCAATTATGAAAAGATTCTGAAGCTGGATCTGGAGAAGAAGATTTTTTAAGAAATTTGCCTGAAATGCACTAAGTTCGAATTCGAGCTTCTATAGTGAGCCCAAATATGAAACTAGGAAGCCGATTTGAACAAACTTGAATCAGATCCACCCCACAATGTTGCATACCAAATATCAAAAGATTCTGCCTGCTGGATCTGGAGAAGAAGATTTTTTAATAAATTTGCCCGAAATGCACTAAGTGCGAATTCGGGCTTCTATATTAAGCCCAAATATGAATCCAGGGGGCCGATTTGAACAAACTTGAATCAGATCCACCCCGCAATGTTGCATACCAAATATCAAAAGATTCTGCTTGCTGGATCTGGAGAAGAAGATTTTTGAAGAAATTTGCCCGAAATGCACTAAGTTTGAATTCGAGCTTCTATAGTGAGCCCAAATATGAATCCAGGGGGCCGATTTGAACAAACTTGAATCAGATCCACCCCGCAATGTTGCATACCAAATATCAAAAGATTCTGCCTGCTGGATCTGGAGAAGATGATTTTTTAAGAAATTTGCCTGAAATGCACTAAGTTCGAATTCGAGCTTCTATAGTGAGCCCAAATATGAATCTAGGAAGCCGATTTGAACAAACTTGAATCAGATCCACCCCACAATGTTGCATACCAAATATCAAAAGATTCTGCCTGCTGGATCTGGAGAAGAAGATTTTTTAATAAATTTGCCCGAAATGCACTAAGTGCGAATTCGGGCTTCTATATTAAGCCCAAATATGAATCCAGGGGGCCGATTTGAACAAACTTGAATCAGATCCACCCCGCAATGTTGCATACCAAATATCAAAAGATTCTGCCTGCTGGATCTGGAGAAGAAGATTTTTGAAGAAATTTGCCCGAAATGCACTAAGTTTGAATTCGAGCTTCTATAGTGAGTCCAAATATGAATCCAGGGGGCCGATTTGAACAAACTTGAATCAGATCCACCCCGCAATGTTGCATACCAAATATCAAAAGATTCTGCCTGCTGGATCTGCAGAAGATGATTTTTCAAGAAATTTGCCTGAAATGCACTAAGTTCGAATTCGAGCTTCTATAGGAAGCCCAAATATGAATCTAGGGAGCCGATTCAAACAAATTTTGCATCAGATCCATCCCACAATGTTGCATACCAAATATCAAAAGATTCTGCCTGCTGGATCTGGAGAAGAAAATTTTTTAAGAAATTTGCCTGAAATGCACTAAGTTCGAATTCGAGCTTCTATAGTGAGCCCAAATATGAATCTAGGAAGCCGATTTGAACAAACTTGAATCAGATCCACCCCACAATGTTGCATACCAAATATCAAAAGATTCTGCCTGCTGGATCTGGAGAAGAAGATTTTTTAATAAATTTGCTTGAAATGCACTAAGTTCAAATTTGGGCTCCTATACTGAGCCCAAATATAAACCCAGGGGGCCGATTTGAACAAACTTGAATCAGATCCACCCCACAATGTTGCTTACCAAATATGAAAAGATTCTGCCTGCTGGATCTGGAGAAGAAGATTTTTGAAGAAATTTGCATGAAATGCACAAAGTTCAAATTCGAGCTTCTATAGTGAGCCCAAATATGAATCTAGGAAGCCGATTTGAACAAACTTGAATCAGATCCACCCCACAATGTTGCATACCAAATATCAAAAGATTCTGCCTTCTGGATCTGGAGAAGAAGATTTTTTAAGAAATTTGCCTAAGTGCACTAAGTTCGAAATCGGGCTCCTATACTGAGCCCAAATATGAACCCAGGGGGCCAATTTGAACAAACTTGAATCAGATCCACCCTACAATGTTGCATACCAAATATCAAAAGATTCTGCCTGCTGGATCTGGAGAAGAAGATTTTTTAAGAAATTTGCCTGAAATGCACTAAGTTCGAATTCAGGCTTCTATAGTAAGCCTAAATATGAATCCAGGGGGCCGATTTGAACAAACTTGAATCAGATCTACCCCGCAACGTTGCATACCAAATATCAAAAGATTCTGCCTGCTGGATCTGGAGAAGAAGATTTTTGAAGAAATTTTGCCTGAAATGCACTAAATTCGAATTCGAGCTCCTATAGTGAGCCCAAATATGAATCTAGGGAGTCGATTTGAACAAACTTGAATCAGATCCACACCACAATGTTGCATACCAAATATCAAAAGATTCTGCCTGCTGGTTCTGGAGAAGAAGATTTTTTAAGAAATTTGCCTGAAATGCACTAAGTTCGAAATCGGGCTCCTATACTGAGCCCAAATATGAACCCAGGGGGCCGATTTGAACAAACTTGAATCAGATCCACCCTACAATGTTGCATACCAAATATCAAAAGATTCTGCCTGCTGGATCTGGAGAAGAAGATTTTTTAATGTTTTTCCCATTGCCTACAGTGTTAAAAAGTGCTGACTCAGCACTTTTTCAAAGTCCCGAAACTGTACCCTATGATAAAACCGATGGCAATTTTTTTTCACCAATCCTTTCTGTTGGTCCTAAGGAAGCTGCACACCAAATAAAAATTCTCAGTGCCGTGCAGTTTTGGAGATATGGGCGTTTTAATTTTTTTCTATTTTTAGCTCCTGCGGTTCCCACGGGGCTGCGGGAAAATTTTTTTTTGCATAAATCAAGTACTCATGACCCAATAAGCCCTCACATAAAATTTGGTTCAAATCAGCCTCTCGGTTTGGAAAATAGAAATTTTGGGCGGGGCAAAAAATTTTGCCCCTCTCATAACGACGCCAAGTATAGCCCCACAAACTTCTCTTGAACAAATCTGAGTCTACACCTCAAAAGGAAGCTGCACACCAAATATCAAGTCTCTGCTACTGCTGGTTCATGAGAAGAAGATTTACAAAGATTTTGGTGCCCCTTGGGGGCGTGGCACCACCCAGGAGGAGGGGCAACTTCATTTGAACAAATCTGAATTGGCATTAGGTAATAAACATTTAGCCAACATTTGAATAAAATTGGGCTAGTGGTTTAGGAGGAGAAGTCGATAATGTAAAGTTAACGCCGGACGGACGACGACGGACGACGGACAGAAAGTGATTAGTAAACCTCCCCTTGAGCTTCGCTCAGGTGAGCTAAAAAAACAAAAAGTTAAAAACCTGCACACATAAGTCCAAAATTAAAGAAAAGAAAAAAGCAGCTAAAGGGTTAAATAATATAATAATAACCCCTAAGAAGCATGCTAACATAAAAAAGGAACCATGACAATATGCTACAAGGTAAGTCTCCACTTTGAAGAAAAGAAAGACAAACCTCAAAACCTGCACATAAAAGTTTAAAAAAAAGTATCACATTTGTTTTAAGGGGTTAAAATTGAGAAAAATGCCCTGAAAATGTTACAGTAACCACAATGGCAATAAGCCAGTGAGGTAAAACTCCACTTAAAAAAAATATCAAAACCTGCACGAAAGTACAAAACCTGCACACAAAAGTCCAAAATTAAAGTAAATAAGCAGCTAAAGGGTTAAATAATATAACAATAGCCCAAGAAGCATTCGAACATAAAATAGGAACCATGGCAATATGCTACAAGGTAAGTCGCCACTTGGAAGAAAAGAAAGACAAACCTCAAAACCTGCACATAAAAGTAAAAAAAAAGTATCACATTTGTTTCAAGGGGTTAAAATTCAGAAAAATACCCTGTCACAGTAACCACAATGGCAATATGCCAGTAAGGTGAAACTCTACTTGAAAAATATCCACTTGGAAGAAAAGAAAGACAAACCTCAAAACATGCACATAAAAGTCAAAAAAGCATCACATTTGTTTCATAGGGTTAAAATTTAGAAAAAATACCCTGAAAATGTTACAGTAACCACAACGGCAATATGCCAGTGAGGTAAAACTCCACTTAAAAAAAATATCAAAAACTGCACACAAAAGTCCAAAACCTGCACACAAAAGTCCAAAATTAAAGTAAATAAGCAGCTAAGGGGTTAAATAATATAATAATAGCCCCAAGAAGCATCCTAACATAAAATAGGAACCATGGCAATATGCTACAAGGTAAGTCGCCACTTGGAAGAAAAGAAAGACAAACCTCAAAACCTCCACATAAAAGTAAAAAAATCGATTGAAAGGGTTAAAATTTAAAAGAAAATGCACTGGAACGATATCAATGTTATAGTAACCACCACTGCAATATGCAGTGAGGTCAACCTCAATTTAAATTTTTTTTTTTATCACAACCTGTACATAAAAGTAAAAAGCTGTAAGCCTGAGTCCAAAACCTGTACATAAAAGTCCAAAATTGAAGTGATTCAGCGGGAAAAGGGTTAAATAATACAAACTTAGCCCTAAGATGCATGTTTACATACAATAGAAAGCATGGCCATATGCTGCAAGGTAAATCTCCACTTGGAAGAAAGGAAAAAACAAATATCAAAACCTGCACACAAACATCAAAATAAGTCTAAAATTTGATTCAAAAGGTTAAAATTAAGACAAAATACCCTGGAAAAGAGTTAAATGTTGTAGTGAACCACCATAGCAATATGCAGAAACTAAACAAAATTTTAAAAAGCCAAAAAATCAAAACCTGTACACAAAAGTTCAACCGACGCCGACATGAGGGCTATGCCATAGGCTCACACAACTAACGTTGGTGAGCCAAAAAAAACATCAAAACCTGCACACAAACATCAAAATAAGTCCAAAATTTGATTCAAAGGGTTAAAATTAAGACAAAATACCCTGGAAAAGAGTTAAATGTTATCGTGAACCCCCATAGCAATATGCAAAGAAGAAAATTTTTTTTTTAAAAGCCCAAAAATCCAAACCTGTAAACAAAAGAAGTCCAAAATTGAAGTAATTAAGCAGGAAAAGGGTTAAAGAATACAACGTAGCCCTAAGATGCATGTTTACATACAATAGAAAGCATGGACATATGCTACAAGGTAAATATACACTTGGAAGAAAGGAAAAAAAAAACAACATGAAAACCTGCACGCAAACGTCAAAATATCTATTCAAAGGGTTAAAAAAATTTTAAAAATGCACTGGAAAGATATCAATGTTATAATAACCACCACTGCAATATGCAGTGAGGTCAACCTCAATTTAAATTTTTTTTTTTTTATCACAACCTGTACATAAAAGTAAAAAGCTGTAAGCCTAAGTCCAAAACCTGTACATAAAAGTCCAAAATTGAAGTAATTCAGCGGGAAAAGAGTTAAATAATACAAACTTAGCCCTAAGATGCATGTTTACATACAATAGAAAGCATGGCCATATGCTGCAAGGTAAATCTCCACTTGGAAGAAAGGAAAAAAAACCCCATCAAAACCTGCATGCAAACATCAAAATAAGTCTAAAATTTGATTCAAAGGGTTACAATTAAGACAAAATACCCTGGAAAAGAGTTAAATGTTATAGTGAACCACCATAGGAATATGCAGAAACTAAACAAAATTTTAAAAAGCCAAAAAATCAAAACCTGTACACAAAAGTTCAAAATATTTGAGAACGGACGCCGACACCGATGCTGACGTCGACGGCGACATGAGGGCTATAGCCAAAAACAACATCTGAAAAATTTGGTGTCAATCTGTCAAGGCGTTCAGCTTTAAATGAACGGAAACCAATATTTTTATACTGTACCAATGACCCAGACATAGCTGGTGCTAACTCTTAAAATACTAGGGCCAAACACAAATTTTGCCCCCCAATCCCCCAAATTTGCATCTAAAACCAAAAGAAATCATGTCCTGAAGGTCCTCCATACTTTGCCCTTACTGCGTATGCGCAGTGTCAAGGACGTTCCGAAATTGGCGCCAATTATCATCTTTGTTTGGCCCTTCATCAGTTAACATCTCACTGATCTTTGTGCTTGTAAATCTCAGTTTAAATGATGCCAGACACATAAATATTGGAGAAATGGTGATTCTAAGGAGGATATAGAAGGAGGAGAGGAAAAAGGAGTGACAGAAAATATTCAGGGCTGTAACTTAAAATTTTGTAATGAAATTATGTTAAGTTGCCTATTTTCGAGGCATGGGCCTGTTGTTGTCATTCTTGCTATGAAGTTGCACTGCTTATTCAGTGTTTCCTCTCCCCTTGTCCTGTAAGTACCCCCTTGCTATTCTCCCATGCTTTTGGCATATTTTTCAGTAAGATTACTACTAAAATTTCTTGGGAGAATTAGCTTGGTAACAGAATGAATTCTGTTATTTTCCCCATGTTTACGTTCTCACCCATGGGTGTTTAGACGTTGTGTTCTGCATCTACCATCTGATGTTCTGCAGATTCTTCCCTGGAAGTCTCTGTTTTGCATCAGATAGTGTGTATTTTGATAACTGATTTCAGGCCAGGATTGTCAGTGCCTGGAGTCATGTTTTCTGTTGTTTATACACTTCTTGTTTACATTGGCAACAGTCTCTTTTGAGGGGGGCTTTTTGCCTTTGGAGTAGTTTATCTCATTATAAGATACATTATTATTATCCGTAAGTGTTGCATTAATTATTTAAAATAATTTTAAAATTTTTGTCCACACTTAGCCTTGGGATCCATTGGGGCTCAACGTTACTTTTCAGAAAGGGTCCATTCACCGAATGGTTCGGCAGCCGGGTTCGTCCGTTGCGGTCCAGGAAGAAGTGTTGGGTGATGCGAGCACTATAAACATACAAGGTGCATACCCAGTGACGGCAGATAAAAGGAGAGATCGGAGGAAGCCTTCTAGTCCGGTTCCTAGCTCGTCCAGGTCCAGCCAGGCCACGAGCGAGAGAGGCCCCTCTCTCATACAACAACATCTGGGACCAGATGTTGTGGTACAAAATGTTTCGCAAGCGGAGCACACGTCCGCCGCTCGGGACGCTCCGTTGTATAGGCAGTCCGCTGAGACTGCTCAGGCTTCCTCATCCTCTCAGCAGCGCACACGACCGCACCTTGGCTACGTGACCGCAGATATTCTACCAGCTTCGCCGATCAGGGATTTATCGGCGACCAGGTCACGCCATCCGGTAGCCAGGGACACGAGGCCGGTAGACTCCGGACGTTCGCATAGGAAGAGTATGCGGGAGTCAGTTGATGCGGAGCTTCCGGCGGCTAAGCAGCGAAAGACCGCTACTCCGCAGGCCTCGATGACGGACGTGCTAGCTCAGACAGCACAAATTATCGCAGCATCCCACCAAACGACAGAATCGTTGTCGGATCAGGAATTATCCGACGGCGCTGGGTCGGTATGCTCCGCCGAAGCATCGGGTGCGGACGGCCGGGAGCATCATGAGGTCTGGCCGGATGGCGAAAGGGATACTGAGGACTTGGAGCTATCCCTTTCGGAACAACATAAAGCTGCCGTGGATTTCATCCGGCACTTCCTTCCTCAAGTTGTTCCGTCGGGCCAGACTGCTGCGGTACCGGATAAGAGACTGATAGCGTCATTGGACACTGAATTCTTTGACCGGTTCAGAGACATCGTCCCTGAGTTTCCGTCTCAGTCCAATAATGTCACAAGAACATTTGAATTATTGAACAACGCTATCTTCAAGCTTGCTTCCAAAACAGGCAAAGCTGGTTTCTTGTCCGCCAATGCTCTTAACCTGCCTTTCATTAATTCAAGGAATAAATTCGATACGGCAGGACAGGGTATTCTGAGAGTTCCTCTGCGTCTTGACGACAAGGCGGAAGACTTAGAATTGTCATTACCGTCGTCTACGTCCATTCCAACCGCGGTGTTGGATATGACAATTACATCTAATAGAGCCAGTTTAGATGCTTTATCTTACGCAGACCACCTTACAAAGGCATTATCACTGCGTCTTCAGGGGAAAGAATTCCAGGATATACAATCCTCTTTAAGACTTCTTTCAAGGGCAGTAGCTTATTCCACGTACAACTCCGCCCTTTCAGTGGCAAACCTGGAGTTGGTTAGACGTGACGCAGCCCTAGCTACATCCACACGCGTGGATAGTAAGGTCGGAAGGTTGTCAAGTTTTTCAGAAGAGTGGGCGTCGATTACGGACGACCCTTGGGTGAGAGAGGTGATTTCGGAAGGTCTAAGAATATCCTTCAAACGAAAGCCTCCATTAACTCGAAGTCCAAAATGGACTCAACTTCCATCAAATCCGCAGAAAAGAGACGCTCTGTTATCGGAGGTGCAGTCTCTTTTAATGAAGAACTACAAGCATAGATCTCAAAGATGCGTACTTTCACGTCATGGTACATCCGCCATTCAGAAAATATCTACGCTTTGCAGTCCTAGGAGTGGTTTATCAATTCCGGGCGATGTGCTTCGCATTGAACCTAGCACCCTGGGCTTTCACTCGGGTAATGAACTCGGTAATGATGTATTTCCAAGCCCATTCGTCTGCGGTAACGTCGGCCTACCTGGACGACATTCTTCAGAGGTATGGCAACCAGTTAACGCTTCAGAACGATGTGTAGAATCTGCTTCTATTGCTCCGACGTCTCGGTTTTGTTATAAACGAGGAGAAGTCGGATCTGGTGCCGTCCAAGTCATTCACTCATCTGGGAATGAGCTTCGAGACGCACAACAATCTCGTTTGTCTGCTGTTAACCAGAGCGAAATTAGTCAGTTGTTACGCTCGCTATTGTCTTCATGCAGACAAAGTCACAGCGAGGGAGTTCATGAGACTGATATGTCTGTGCGGAGCCGCTGCGGATCTCATTCCGATGGGGCGGTTACGCACTCGTCCTCTCCAAATTTTCTTGACTCAGAATTGGAGTGTGAAGATTCATTTGCTCGACATAGACGTTCTCTTATCAGATCAAGTGAAGCAAGAGATTCAACTTGGGCAAACATTCAGTGGTTGACTCAGGGAGTTCCGCTGCAGTTGCCGGATCCGAGTTTTACGATTATGACGGATACCAGTCAAACAGGTTGGGGTGCATCATTGATCCCAACGGATTCGAGGGTGCCAGGGTCTTTGGGATCCACAGTTTCTAAGCAAGCACATAAACATCAAGGAAATGATTTCAATTTGGCTTGCGTTACGTCATTGGATGGACATTATTCAGAAAGCTCATGTCCAAATCCTGTCCGACAATACGACAGTAGTGGCGTATATCCGGAACCAGGAAGGCACTCATTTCGTTCCGTTATTCAATTTAACGGAAGGAATCCTTCTGTTTGCTCTAGAACATCAAGTTCCGTCATATGCCGGGTCGTCTGAATGTACTAGCAGACTCCCTTTCACGGAAGGGTCGCTTGTTGCCGTCGGAGTGGACTCTCAACACACAGGTATTCAATCAGATTTGCTACCAATGGGAATGGCCAATGATAGACTTATTTGCGACACATCTCAACAATCAGTTGCAGACGTATGTGTCACCATGTCCGGGTCCAAGAGCATTTGCAGTAGACGCTCTATCGATCTCATGGGACAGAATGATAGGATATGCGTATCCTCCAGCGCCATTAATTCAGCAAGTATTGCTAAAGATAAAACAATCTCAATGCAAGATTCTGTTGGTAGCATCTCTGTCTCCACAGAGACCGTGGATAAATCTACTCAGGTGTCTGCTGTGGGATCTACCGCGAAAGCTTCCTCCACGGGAGGATCTTCTTTCGCAGGGGAAACCGCGTCAACTTCATCACAACCCGCAAGGTCTCAACCTTCACGTTTTTCCGTTGTGTGGTCCTTCTTGCATGGCAAGCACTTTACAGGACGAGCAGTGGACGCGATTTCTAACTGTAGGAGGACCTCCTCTTCGCTAAACTATGCGGCTAAGTGGAAGGTTTTTCGTCGTTGGTATAGGGATCATTCTGTTGGTATTTTTGATCCCTCCATACCAGACATTGCAAACTTTCTAGTATACTTGTTTGACGAAATCAAACTGCAGCCTGTTACTATTAAGGGTTATAGGTCTATGTTATCTGATACCTATGCACACCACGATAGTTTACAAATTGGATCTAATGTCTCTTTATCTAAGTTAGTTAGAAACTTCTCGATAAATAGACCCAGAACTCTTAGATTAATTCCTAAGTGGAATTTAGCTTGGGTTCTTCTTAAACTGAAGGAAAAGCCATTTGAGTCTCTTGGGACAGTAGATTTCAAATTCTTGTCTTATAAGACAGCTTTTCTCTTAGCTTTCTCTTCTGCTAGAAGAGTCAGTGAGCTTCATGCACTATCGGTGGACGATTCTCACTATCGTAGTGTCGGGACCACTATCACCTTCACTACTAATGTTGGATTTTTAGCTAAGAATCAGGCTCCTAATAAATATCCGGAACCTATTGTTATTAAGGCTCTGCCATCTTCAGACGGGCGTAGGCCTTTACTCTGTCCTGTTAGAGCTTTACGTATTTATAAACAAAGATCTCAGTTTATCAGAAAGGGACGAAAACATTTCTTTCTGTCTCTGATGCCTAATAGAAAGGACATTTTGGTCCATTCAATTGCTAGATGGATTCAATTAACTATCCGTACTGCTTATGAAAATTTATCTTCTACTCAGCAGTCTGTGCTTAAGATTTCGGCTCATGAAAAAAGAGCTCTTTCTACATCTTGGGCTTACGCAAATAGTGTAGCTATTACAGATTTAATGAAGGCTGCTTATTGGTCTCAGCCATCCACATTCACAAATTTTTATCTCAGAAATATTGAGTCCATTTCTGGAGACCTGCACTGTTTAGGTCCGTTATCTGTTGCTCAGAATGTCGTCCACTAAACAGTTGCAACTATAGTTATGCAGGCTTTCTGTTCCGGCAGTGACTCCGTCCTGCTGCCCTCTTTGCTCTGGACTATTTGACCCAGGGCAAGGGGAAGGGGGGGGGGGTTCCCTTAGGTCACCTGCTTTATAGTGAAAAGCAAGGGGATTCCTCCTCCGGAGTCAGTAATTCTGAGTCGTTTCCGGGATGGTTTTAAAGTGTAATATTAATGTTAAAAATTCATTCATGTCATATTTTTAAAGTGTAGCTCGGTGTGAAGCATTTGTATATGTCAAGTGTCAAACGGGTGTTAATATACAATCCTCAGACACTTTTAAAAGAATATAAAGAGTCTCAATTCTCTGGACTAACTTTATTTATTGGCTTACTTTAAAAATAATTAGTATAAAGGGTTATACTGGATGTTAATAGAGAACATGAATGTTATTGTGCTCAATTATGAAGGGTATTGTATCTTTCTAATTTATCATAAAATAAGAAAGATACATGTAAAGCCTAATACTCCTTTTCTCCTTGAGGGGATGACTCTATTTTATATAGTTGAGCTTATTGGATTTTCCTCTATGTCCTAGGTCCTCCAGCCTTTTTACTATTCAGCTATGTCTGGGTCATTGGTACAGTATAAAAATGTTAAAACATTTATAGTAATTTATATATTTTTTATACTTACCAATGACCCAGACGGGGATGGCCCTCCCAGGAGTTGGGAACTCATACCTCCCCGCTGAGTACATAGCGCTGACCAGGCACTGCTTGTAAGAATGATAATTAGGGCTGTCGCGATTATTCGATCAGTCAACTAACCGTCGACTATTGAAGTAGTCGACGTTTTTTATTTTTAGTCGATCGTTGTTCATTTTCAAGGTGGTAAACGTCTACTACACGTCGGGGCTAAATTGCATTGTCTTGTGAGGTGAATGATCAGTGAAGGTGAATAACTTTAAATATCTAACCATAGTTAACATTCATATCCGGAAGACTGTACGACTGTCACTGACTGTGTAAGAAAGAACACTCACAGTCACTCGAGAAGAATAGATTCTTCTGAATTTCTCCAGTCTTGTACACACGAATGCACCCATTGGAAAACCCAAAGCGCGGAAGTGACAAAATTATGACGAAAGTCAGAACGTCAGATCACTTCTCAAAGTTCGGAACTTCAGACTAAGATCCAATTTTAACAACTGATGAGGGAATGCATAGATCTCAATGTTCAAAATTTCGAGAAACTTATTGCAGAAAGGAAACATATGCAGGAACGTTCTTTGGTAAATTCATTTTAATTCATCGGCTTCAATCTAGTTCAAACTTGGACCCGCAGTCAGTAATATTATTTTTGGGGTTGGTACGTCCTACAGGACGTACCAACCCCAAAAATTATATTACGGACTGTGGGTCCAAGATTGGACTACATGTAGCTTCAGTCGGGACCGATTTGTTGTTCCCACAACCCCACTTCATCTGAACACACTGGTGCCTTTCTCATTTTCAGAGTTTTACGAACAGAAGAATGATTTGCGAAAAAATCATGGGAAGCGACTATTAATCGACTAACCGTTGATTACTGGTCACGATTAGTCGATTACAAAAAATGATAGTTGCGACAGCCCTAATGATAATTGGCGCCAATTTCGGAATGTCCTTGACACTGCGCATGCGCAGTAAGTGCAAAGTATGGAGGACCTTCAGGACATGATTTCTTTTGGTTTTAGATGCAAATTTTGGGGATTGGGGGGCAAAATTTGTGTTTGGCCCTAGTATTTTAAGAGTTAGCACCAGCTATGTCTGGGTCATTGGTAAGTATAAAAAATATATAAATTACTATAAATTTTTAAACTTTTTTAGAAAAGTTAAAAAATTTATAGTAATTTATATATTTTTTATACTTACCAATGACCCAGACTTAGCTGGTGCTAACTCCACAAAAACCAGGGCCAAACACAAATTTTGCCCCCCAATCCCCAAAATTTGCATCCAAAACAAAAAGAAATCATGTCCTAAAGGACCTCCATAGTACGACTCTACTGCGCATGCGCAGTGACGCAGTCGTCCCGAAATTGGCGCCAAATATCATTCTTACTGGCAGTGCCTGGTCAGCGCTATGTACTCAGCGGGGAGGCAAGAGTTCCCAACTCAGGGAGGGCCATCCCCGTCTGGGTCATTGGTAAGTATAAAAAATATATAAATTACTATAAATTTTTTAACATTTTTATACTGTACCAATGACCCAGACTTAGCTGAATAGTAAACAGGCTGGAGGGCCTAGGACATAGAGGAAAATCCAATAAGCTCAATTATAAAATAAAGAGGTAACCCCTTAAGGAGAAAAGGAGTATTAGGCTTTACATGTATCTTTCTTATTTAATATTTAAATTAGAAAGATACACTACCCTTAATAATTGAGCACAATAACATTCATGTTCTCTATTAACATCCAGTATAACCTTTATACTAATTATTTTTAAAGCAAGCCAATAAATAAAGTAGTCCAGAGAATTGAGACTCTTTATAATCATTTAAAAGTGTCCGAGTATTGTATATTAAAGCCCGTTTGACACTTGACATATACAAATGCTTCACACCGAGCTACACTTTAAAAATAAGACATGAATGAAATTAAACATTAATATTACACTTTAAAACCATCCCGGAAGCGACTCAGAAATACTGTCTTGGAGGAGGCATTCCCTTGCTTTTCACTATAAAGCAGGTGACCTAAGGGAACACCCGCCCCCCCCCCCCCCTTCCCCTTGCCCTGGGTCAAATAGCCCAGAGCGAAGAGGGCAGCCGGACGGAGTCACTGCCGGAACAGAAAGCCTGCATAACTATAGTTGCAACTGTTTAGTGGACGACATTCTGAGCAACAGATAACGGACCTAAACACTGCAGGTCTACAGAAATGGACTCAATATTTCTGAGATAAAAATTAGTAAATGTGGATGGCTGAGACCAATAAGCAGCCTTCATTAAATCTGTAATAGCAACACTATTAGCATAAGCCCAGGAAGTAGAAAGAGCTCTTACTTCATGAGCAGAAATCTTAAGCACAGACTGCTGAGAAGAAGATAAATCTTCATACGCAGTACGGATAGTTAACTGAATCCATCTAGCAATAGAATGGACTGAAATGTCCTTTCTATTAGGCATCAAAGACAGAAAGAAACGTTTCCGTCCCTTTCTGATGAACTGAGATCTCTGTTTATAGATACGTAGTGCTCTAACAGGACAGAGTAAAGGCCTACGCCCGTCTGAAGACGGAAGAGCCTTAATAACAATAGGTTCCGGATATTTATTAGGAGCCTGATTCTTAGCTAAAAAACCGACATTAGTAGTGAAGGTGATAGTGTTCCCAACACTACGATAATGAGAATCATCCACCGATAGTGCATGAAGCTCACTGACTCTTCTGGCAGAAGAGAAAGCTAAGAGAAAAGCTGTCTTATAAGATAAGAATTTGAAATCTACTGTCCCAAGAGGTTCAAATGGCTTTTCCTTCAATTTAAGGAGAACCCAAGCTAAATTCCACTTAGGAATTAATCTAAGAGTTCTGGGTCTATTTATCGAAAAGTTTCTAACCAATTTCGATAAAGAGACATTAGATCCAATTTGTAAACTATCATGATGTGCATAGGTATCAGATAACATAGATCTATAACCCTTTATAGTAACAGGTTGCAGTTTGATTTCGTCAAACAAGTATACTAGAAAGTTAGCAATGTCTGGTATAGAGGGATCAAATATATCAACAGAATGATCCCTACACCAACGACGGAAAACCTTCCACTTAGCCGCATAGTTTAGCGAAGAGGAGGTCCTCCTACAGTTAGAAATCGCGTCCACTGCTCGTCCTGTAAAGTGCTTGCCATGCAAGAAGGACCGCACAACGGAAAAACGTGAAGGTTGAGACCTTGCGGGTTGTGATGCAGTTGGCGCGATTTCCCCTGCCAAAGAAGATCCTCTCGTGGAGGGAGCTTCCGCGGTAGGTCCCACAACAGACACCTGAGTAGATTTATCCACGGTCTCTGTGGCGACAGAGGTGCTACCAACAGAATCTTGCATTGAGATTGTTTTATCTTTAGCAATACTTGTTGAATTAACGGCGCTGGAGGATACGCATATCCTATCATTCCGTCCCAAGGGATCGATAGAGCGTCTACTGCAAATGCTCTTGGATCCGGACACGGGGACACATACGTCTGCAACTGATTGTTGAGATGTGTCGCAAATAAGTCTATCATTGGCCGTTCCCATTGGTAGCAAATCTGATTGAATACTTGTTTGTTGAGAGTCCACTCCGACGGCAACAAGCGACCCTTTCGTGAAAGGGAGTCTGCTAGCACATTCAGACGACCCGGTATGTGACGGACCGAAAGAAGAACGTGATGTTCCAACGCAAACAGAAGGATTCTTTCCGTTAGATTGAACAACGGAACTGAATGAGTGCGTCCCTGATTCCGTATATACGCCACTACTGTCGTATTGTCGGATAGGATTTGGACATGAGCATCGTGAATAATGTCCATCCAGTGACGTAACGCAAGCCAAATTGACATCATTTCCTTGATGTTTATGTGCTTGCACAGGAATTGCGGATCCCAAAGACCCTGGCATCTCGAATCCGTTGGGATTAATGATGCACCCCAACCTGTTTGACTGGCATCCGTCATAATGGTAAAACTCGGATCCGGCAACTGCAGCGGAACTCCTTGAGTTAACCACTGAATGTTTGCCCAAGTCTGAATCTCTTGTTTCACTTGATCTGACAAGAGAACGTCTACATCGAGCGAATGAATTTTCACACTCCAATTCTGAGTCAGGAAAATTTGAAGAGGCCGTGTGCGTAGCCGTCCCATCGGAATGAGATCCGCGGCGGCTCCGCACAGACCTATCAGTCTCATAAATTCTCTCGCTGTGACTTTGTCTGTATTTAGACAATAGCGAGCGTAACAACTGACTAATTTCGCTCTGGTTAACGGCAGACGAACGAGATTGTTGTGCGTCTCGAAGCTCATTCCCAGATGAGTGAATGACTTGGACGGCACCAGATCCGACTTCTCCTCGTTTACTATGAAACCGAGACGTCGGAGCAATAGAAGAAGATTCTGAACATCGTTCTGAAGCGTTAACATCGTTGCCGTACCTCTGAAGAATGTCGTCCAGGTAGGCCGACGTTACCGCAGACGAATGAGCTCGGAAGTAGATCATTACCGAGTTCATTACCCGAGTGAAAGCCCAGGGTGCTAGATTCAATCCGAAGCACATGGCCCGGAACTGATACACCACTCCTAGGACTGCGAAGCGTAGATACTTTCGGAATGCCGGATGTACCATGACGTGAAAGTACGCATCTTTGAGATCTATGCTCGTTGCATAATCGTTCACCCGAATACTCGCTCTGACCGATCGAATTGTCTCCATATAAAACTTCGGAGCGACGATCAGCTTGTTTATCCAGCTCAAATCTATGACTGGACGGAACGAGCCGTCTGGTTTCGGAACCAGAAACAGATGGCTGTAGAATCCCAGCGATTCCTGGTTTTCTACGACCTCTACCGCGTTCTTCATTAAAAGAGACTGCACCTCTGATAGCAGAGCGTCTCTTTTCTGAGGGTTTGACGGAAGATGAGTCCACTTTGGACTTCGAGTTAATGGAGGCTTTCGTTTGAAGGATATCTTTAGACCTTCCGAAGTCACTCCTCTCACCCACGGGTCGTCCGTAATCGACGCCCCACTCTTGAGAAAAACTCGACAACCTTCCGCCAACCGGAACGCGATAGAGGTTTGAGCCATCACCTCCTGGATCTGCGAGGCCTGCGGTAGGAGAAACCACGTCTTCCACGACCCGCACCTCGCCTCGTCGACCTCGGGGCGTCCGACCGATTGTCCCGGCCTGAAGGACGTCCCGAACGAGAGTCGCTATCCTGACGGTCTCTCGAATAAGAGCTAGAGGACGCACCGGAACCTCTATAGGAACCTCTCTTGGGCGGATAAGACCCAGAAGTGCCCGCCTTATTCGTGTCTGCTGTATCCGACCTTTTAGGAGCGGATCTAAACAACAGAGAATCACTAGCTTTCTTTTTAATATTATCATAAATAGCGGAAAGCTTGCCGTCAAAGAGAAGATCTCCTGAGACCGAAGCGACTCTAAGAGAGTTCTTCACCTTAGAATCCACTAGTGTGGATGTAGACAGGGCTGCGTCACGTCTAACCAACTCCAAATTTGCCACTGAAAGGGCGGAGTTACACGTGGAATAAGCTACTGCCCTTGAAAGAAGTCTTAAGGAGGATTGTATATCCTGAAACTCTTCCCCTTGAAGACGCAGTGATAACGCCTTCGTAAGGTGATCTGCGTAAGATAAGGCATCTAAATTGGCTCTGTTAGACGCAATAGCTGTTTCCAACACTGCGGTTGGAATAGAAGCTGACGACGGTAATGATAGCTCTAAGTCTTCCGCCCTCGTCGTCCATACGCAGAGGAACTCTCGGTATACCCTGACCTGCCGTGTCGAATTTATTCCTTGCATTAATGAAAGGCAGGTTGAGAGTATTTGCGGACAAGAAGCCTGCTTTCCCTGTCCTGGAAGCAAGTTTAAAAATAGCGTCGTTCAATAATTCAAATGTTCTTGCAACATTATTGGACTGCGACGGAAACTCGGGAGCGATGTCCCTGAACTGCTCGAAAAAATCAGAGTCCAATGACGCTATAATTCTCCTGTCCGGAAGCGCAGCAGTCTGGCCCGACGGAACAACTTGAGGAAGAAAGTGCCGGATGAAGTCTACGGCAGCTTTGTGTTGTTCCGAAAGGGATAGCTCCAATTCATCCGTATCCCTTTCACCATCCGGTCGGACCTCCCGATGTTCCCGGTCGTCCGCCCCCGATGCTTCGGCGGAGCGTACCGACCCAGCGCCGTCGGATAATTCTCGATCCGACAACCGTCTCTGTCGGCTGCTGGGATGCTGCGATAAGCTGTGCTATCTGCACTAGAATGTCCGACGTCGAGACCTGCGGAGGAGCGGTCTTTCGCTGCTTTGCCGAGGGCAGCTCCGCATCAGATGGCTCCCGCATACTTTTCCTATGCGAACGTCCGGAGTCCATCGGTCTCGAATCCCTGGCTGCCGGATGGTGTGACCTGGTCGCCGAATAATCCTTCATCGGCGAAGCTGGCAAAATATCGGAGGTCACGCAGCCAAGGTGCGGTCGTGTGCGCCGGCGAGAAGAGGAAGCCTTAACAGTCTCTGCGGACTGCTTATACAACGGAGCGTCCCGAGCGGCGGACGTATGCTCCGCTAAAGACACATTTTGTACCACAACATCTGGTCCCAGATGTTGTTGTACGAGAGAGGGGCCTCTCTCGCTCGCGGCCCGGCTGGACCTGGACGAGCTAGGAACCGGACTAAAAGGCTTCCTCCGTTCTCGTTCACTATCCGCCGTCACTGGGTGTGCATCTATTATTTTTATAGTGCTCGCATCACCCAAAATTTCCTCTTGGACCCGCATCGGACGAACCCGGCTGCCGAACCATTCGGTGAATGGACGCTACACCGGGCGAGCTAGCGGACGACATTTGTCTAATCTCCATGAGCACTTTTGCCGCTAGCTCTGTATTTAATTGTGACGACAGACGCACACTTGAAGAAGATAACATGGAAACATCACCCTGTTCTGGTTCCTCTGAAATAGAAACTGAGAGAGTAGAGTGACCTTGTGGAGAAAGAGCCGGCATCGCTCTTTCTCCAGAAACAACATATCGTGACACACGTTTCCAATGTTTCTCATCCCAATGTTCACATACAGGACAGGGATTAATGCGAGAACACTGACTACAATTAATGCAATAATCATGAAAGTCAGAGGAAGATTTCTTCCTATTACAATTTGAACAAGTTCCCTTCATTGTGAAAGAACAACAATAAGTCCTAGTTACTCGCCAAAAACCCCTGACACAAAGATACATAATAACATGATCCATTAATAAATGAAAAAGCAATTGCAAAACAAAATAATTTTGAAAAAATATTTTTTCAGAGAAGCCCAAGTTGCTGAAAAGTAACGTTGAGCCCCGATGGATCCGATGGCAAAGTGTGGTCAAAAATTTTAAAATTATATAAAATAATTAATGAGACACTTTCGGATAATATAAATGTATCTTATAATGAGATAAACTACCTCAAAGGCAAACAGCCCCCCTCAAAAAAGGCTGTTGCCAATGAAAACAAACAGTGTAAACACAGAAGAAAACATGACTCCAGGCACTGAAAAAACTGGCCCGGAATCAGTCATCAATTACACTCTATCTGATGCAAAACAGAGACTCCCAGGGGAGAATCTACAGAACATCAGATGGAAGATGCAGAACACAAACGTTATAACACCCATGGGTGAAAACGTAACTATGGGGAAAATAACAGAAAACATTCTGTAACCAAGCAACTCTCCCAGGGAATTTTTAGAAATGAAACTTCTCAAAAATATGCCAAAAGCATGGGAGAATTGCAAGGGGGGGACTTTAGAAGGTTAGGGGAGAGGAAACACTGAATAAGCAGTGCAACAATTAGCAAGAATGACAACAAGAGGCGTTTGCCTCGAAAATAGGCAACTTAACATAATTTCAACAAAAAATTTTAAGTACAGCCCTGATTATTTTTTGCCACTTCTTTTTTCCTCTCCTCCTTCTATCCTCCTTAGAATCACATTTTCTCCAAGAATTACGTGTCTGGCATCCTTTAAACTGAGATTTACAAGCACAAAGATCAGTGAGATGTTGACTGATGAAGGGCCAAACAGAGAAATGATATTTGGCGCCAATTTCGGGACGACTGCGTCACTGCGCATCGCGCAGTAGAGTCGTACTATGGAGGTCCTTTAGGACATGATTTCTTTTTGTTTTGGATGCAAATTTTGGGGATTGGGGGGGCAAAATTTGTGTTTGGCCCTGGTTTTTGTGGAGTTAGCACCAGCTAAGTCTGGGTCATTGGTACAGTATAAAAATATTGTGTTTTCAAAGGGCCGTGTGTCTGCAGCAGATGGACTGAGAAACACTAATATCGAACTTGACCTGTATTTTAATGCTAAAAACAACTTCTGAAAGTTTGATGTCGATCCGTTAAGGCGTTCGACTTTAAATGAACGGAAACCAAATTGTTTATGGACAGACAGACGGACAAAGGGACAGACTGATAACATTAATACAACCGTTTTTTAAACGGGCATATAAAAATGGGCCAACCATTTCAGCAGTAGTTAGGTTACTTGACCAAGATAATCTCTATCACTAGCCGACGTGGCAGATTTGCTCGAACCATCAAATTCACTGTTCATTTCAAAACCTGATCACTAATACCCGTACCACTCCCGATTTTCCGGGGACTGTGGTTGCTGCTGAGCTGCGTCGCCACGAGTTTTAATCCTTTATGCGCGAAATCGCCTCACTGCGGGGACCGGCGTATTGGTGGTAATCCTCCCTCCACGTACTGTATGTGCAATTAACAGGTATTTGTACTGAAGGTATGGTAAATGGTTTCGTGTTATATTTAATTTACAGGGTGTTTCAGTTAAGAGATATCCAATTAAGGAGGCTCCACTGTATGGATTTTTATTTTTTTGTGATTTTCGAGATGAAGGGTACAACTCTTGTGAACTAGTTTTTTTATGACCTTGAACGATTAATTCAAAACTGATTTTCTGCTTTTACTTTCCACGAGTGGACAATATTTCCACGGACACAATAATATTACATTACAAACACTAATTATAGGAATAAACAGCAAAAATTTATTTAATGCCAGCACCAGGTACAACCCAATGCTTCATTAATTCAAATTTTGCTGGTGATTTTTATTACCTAGTAAACACATGCTTGACATCACTGCCCACACATGGATTATGACCAGTCGATAGTGACTATACTGTATCAATGTTTTTTTATTTACACCAAGGCAAAAATATACCTTAAACTAGTGGAATGGAAAGTATATTCACGTTTTTTTAATTTCTGATATTTAATGCACCCCCCCCCCCCCCCTTTCTCGGAGGTTTGGGCCGGTGTAACAGGTATCTTCCCCCCCCCCCCCCCCCCCCCCCATGTATCCCCCCCCCCCTGGGTATCTTCCCCCACATGTGAGTAAAAAAAAACAACAAAATATTTAAAGTTATAAAGCATTATTATACAGGGGGAAAGTCAAGTGGAGTGGTGCTATGGGGCAGGGACCAGCCTAGGGGGGAATTTTAGGGAGACTTGAAGACTTCAAGTCTCCCTCCAGAAAAAATAGGGAGACTGCAGAGTCATGTAGGGAGACTTGATAGGCAAGTGGCGGGAAAATTAAGAATATTCATGTACCACCCCCCGCCGCCCCTTCATATTTTCAATTTATGGTCCTCCATTAACGTACAAATAATCCAGGTCCAGTTGTCTATGATGCATCTGTGCCAGGTTAAAAAATCACAATGTAATTATTGACTGAAAATCCCCCACTGCTACCATTCTCCTTCATGACCCCTCACCTCTTCTTCGTGCCAGTCCCCCCATCACCCTCCTGTGGTTGCCTTTCAACAAAGTCTACTAAGCTAATAATTTCCTAAGCTCTGAAAGTGTGAACAGGACCAGATGTAAGAAGGTTGCTTGGGAGGTACTTTGTTAGTTAATAAACAAAATACATTCTGGGGTCGAGTATTTTGTAAAGGAAATGTCATTCCGCATCATTTTTATGGCATTCCGGTGTCATTCCGCGTCATTTCATGTCATTCCGATGTTTAGGAGGACCCTTTTTCAAGATCGTCCACATGCACCACTTGTGTCCTGTACAAAGCGTTTAGGAGGACCCTTTTTCAAGATCGTCCACATGCACACTTGTGTCCTGTACAAAGCGTTTCTTGACATCACTAAAGCTTTTTTTCATGTGTTTCAATCCATTCGTGTTTTTCTGGGAATAGACAGCCCAACAGTTAACAGTCGTCAGCAAATCGAAATGAAAATAATGTGTTATAAAATACGTCCGTTGTGTATACATTTTCGGCATCCTAAGCGATGTAACCTACTTTCAAACTGGGTTGTTTTGTTGAGTCGTGTAAGTCATCTATTTTCGTTTCGACACTTGAAGCTCCGACTGGAACGCAACAAAATAGAAATAAAACAAGAGGCCCCAAGGGGCCTGAAGCGCTCATCTTGTACAGAACACAATTTAAACAGAGTCCAAGAATGAGTCTACATTAAGCAAGCCATCTCCATAGGCTACACTGTCAATCCTTGAGTTCCTCAGGAGTGACAAAAATAATCTGGGCATCATGCCTTTTCTTCAGTTGATCATAAGTAAAATGTAGAGCTCCCCTATGAAGCCCCTTGATACAACCTATGTGGATTAATCTTAGTACCTCTAGAAGGTACTGAATACAAAATTTTTAATTCTTCAGCAAAATGGCAAATTCCGGCTCCCATAGAGAGCCCAAATATTAACCCAGGCTCTTGATTTGAACACAGTTAAATCTGACTTCCCTAGAGATGTTGTGTACCGAATATGAAAGCATTCTGACTGTTGGATCTGAAGAAGAGAAATTGTAAAGAAATTTCTCCGAATTGCACTAAGTTCAAATTTGGGCTACCATAGCGAGCCCAAATATTGACCTATGGATCCGATTTGAACAAACTTGAATCTGACCCTCCTAGAGATGTTGTATACCAAATGTGAAAGCATTCTGACAAGTGAATCTGAAGAAGAAGATTTTTGAAGAAATTCCCTCATATTGTACTAAGTTAAATTTCATGTTCCCATATGGAGCCCAAATATTAACCTAGGCACTCGAATTGAACAACCTGGAATCTGACCCCCCTAGAGATGTTGTATACCAAATATAAAAGCATTCCGACTGGTGGATCTGAAGAAGAAGATTTTTAAAGAAATTTTCTCATATTGCACTAAGTAAAAATTTGGGCTACCATAGCGAGCCCAAATATATACCTAGGGATCTGATTTGAACAAACTTGAATCTGACCCCCATAGAGATATTGCATACCAAATATCAAAGCATTCTGACTGATGGATCTGAAGAAGAAGATTTTTTTAAATTACCCTCCATATTGAACAAAGATCAAATTTAGGCTTCCGTAGGAAGCCCAAATATTAACCTAGGGACTTGGTTTGAACAATCTAGAATCTGACCCTCATAACAATGATGTATACCAAATATTAAAAGATTCTGACTGGTGGTTCAGAAGAAGAAGATTTTTAAAGAATATTCCCCATATTACCCTATGTTAAAACTTCGGGCTCCTGTAGAGAGCCCAAATATGAACCAATGAGCTTTATTTCAACAAACTTTTATCTGACCCCCCTATGAATGCTGTATACCAAATATCAAAAGATTCTGATGATTGGTTCTGGAGAAAAGATTTTTTTAAATTTTTGCAAATATGCTGACTCAGCATTTTTTCGATGCCCATTACAGAACACCCTATTATGTTAGGCAATTTTTTTTTACCATTCAATTCTACTGGTCATAAGGATACTTCATACCAAATAAAAGCTCTCTGTTCCGTGGGGTTTGGGAAATATGGGCGTTTGAAAATATTTCTATTTTTAGCTCCCAGGGTTCCCATGGGGATGCGGGAAATTTTTTTTGCATGGGTCATGTACTTATGCCCCAATAATACCACAAACCAAATTTGGTTCATACCGGACCATCGGTTCAGAAAATAGAAATTTTGGGCAGGGCCAAAAATCTTACCCCTCCTATTACAAAGCCAAATATTACTTCACGAACTTCGTTTGAACAAACTTGATTCTACACCTCATATGGAAGCTCCATAGCAAATATCAAGTCATTGTACACACTGGTTCTTGAGAAGAAGATTTTAAAAATATTTTGGTGCATTTTCCCCCACTCCCTCCCTATGGGGCTGGGCATGCTGAGTTGAACAAAAATGAAATGCCCCTTTGGGACCATCACTCACACAAACTTTCACTTGAATTGGCCCAGTGGCTTTGGAGGAGAAGACCAAAACATGGTGTTGACGGACGACAGACGACGGACGACGGACGGGAAGCGATGAGATTAGCTCAGCTTGACTTTGTCGAGATGAGCTAAAAATCCGCCAAAAGCGACAATGGATAATTGCTTGTCGTGTGATTTCAAATAAATGGACGTTTATTTGATGAATTAAAATGCCCATTTATCACACTCGAGCACATTCGATTTTTGAAAATACTCGTTTTCATGTAAACCTCGCATCACTCAGTTCAGCCTTTTCTCATTTTGGCCAATTTTTAGAGGGCGACTTGTAATCGCCCCGACTATTTTTCTAGGCGACTTAATCGCCCTAGTCGCCCTCACGGCTGGTCCCTGCTATGGGGGCCTGGGAAGATTCATGGGACTGGGTATCTACCTGTTCATAAGGCTCACAGGCCTGTGTATCTTCCCCTCCACTCATAATTTTTTTCTCAACTCTCAAGCTGGCAATCTATATTGTATAGGGAATTGTGGATACGCATAGACACTTTTCTGATAATATAAACCTTTCATTGAAAGGCGTGCAATGTTATTATAATTTCTAAATAACAATGATGAATGAATATTTGGGGGGGGGGGGGGGGGAAGATACACAGGCCTGTGTATCTTCTCCACCTCCCCCCTTAGCCTTCCATAAAGTGCTCCCCACAATGTTCATTTTGATAGACATTTTTCTGATAATATAAACCTTTCTCTGAAAGGCATGGAATGTTATTATAATTTCTAAATAACAATGATGAGTGAACTGTTCTGTAATTATCAACCTTCCACTGTGAGGTATGGAATGTTATAATAATTTCAAAATGTGTACATATTTTTTGCTACTGTCAATAAAGATCTGAATTGAAAAATATTTTTTGTCCGAGTGAATTTTTTTCATCAAAAAACCTGTCAAACCTGAAATGTCAGAAAAAATAATAAACACCACCAATAGTCATGCCTGATGTTATCAATGTATCAATGTTAAAAAAAATATTTGAGGGGAGTGGGGGGGGGGGGGGGGGGGGGGGGGTACCCAGGGTGGGGTGTATCTTCCCACATGGGGGGGGGGAAGATGCACATGGGGGGGGGGGAGATACCGTGGGACACCAGAAATAGATCCTCTAACAACGAAAGTGGCACTATGGCAGCCATATAAAAAATCTGAAACCTTTACGCACATCTGGAGCCCCTACCTGAACATATAAAAACACTTTCAACGTTCTGAATTAAAACCACAGGGAGCCTTTTGCTGGAAACCGATTTTCTAACGACAAAAGTGGTACTACAGGTGCCCACTTGGGGTTGGGGGGGGGGGGGGGGGCAAATCCAAGGTCCCAATCTTTTATGCACATCTAGAGACCCGACCTAAACATATGAACACACTTTCAATATTTCAAATAAAAGACTAAAAAAAAAAAAAGATACTTTTGCTAGAAATTGATTCTCTAATGACAAATATTTCTGTCTTATGAAACATAGCAAGCTGGAAAGGATAATAAAAGTCATGTGTGGAACACAGAGTTAAAAACAAGGCTATGCCATTTGTACATGTAAACTCTGTAAGAAGAAGATTATGGCAGAATATGGAAATGTGATGTCGTATTCGTACCAGACTGATAATAAAATATTTCAGGCAAACAACTTGTGGCCAAATGTGCTTCAGATATCCAAGAACAAAGCTAGGGCATCAAAATTCTTCAAAATGCAGCGACAGAGCTGAGTGGAGGTAAATTCCAAAACTCTCAGCTTTGTTTACACTGTAAATACTTTCGATTTCCAGTCAAAATCATCGGACGGAAGAAGCATCGATATACAACATGGTCTCAAATCAAATACTGAGAAAGATTCCCTTAATACAGCATATTATTATTATACATAGACTGCACAGTTTCCATATTCTATGCATGTTGAAATTCTTAGAATTACAATTTTGTTTTTGTCGATGGAAATTCATGGTATCGAGTGATTTGCGCATGTCCGTAGAACATGGAATCCATCTTCTTTATAAAATGCAGACATTGTTGTCCTTTTCCCAATTGCAGTCCTATCACTGCATTCTAGAGTGTTATAAATGCCTAACTTTGTTCTTGGATATGTGAAGCACATTTGGCCACAAGTTGTTCTCCGGAAATATTATTATATTTTCAGTTCTGGTACGAAAACAGTAGCAGACTTCCAAGGAACCATTGGTGCTTGTTCTCAACTCTATGATGAGTTGATTTCCTACTTTTTTCGTGTTCTGTAGATCACAACCTTCATTTTGGTGTATAATTTGGGTATGTGTAATTTAAATTTAAGGAATATCAAAGGTGTGAATTTCAAAATAAACAAAATTCTCTTACTTATATAGTAGGGCTGAAACGGATGTCTCATTTTTGTAACCGACTTACCAAGAGCTATAACCGGATAATATCCGGTTATCCGTGGCCATTATTTCACTGAATATGGGGTCAAAATTATAGGAATTGGAAAGCAGCATTCTCAAACTATTCCGTAGTTTGTATACAAACGAACGTTGGCGAGTACTCGACAACATTCGTTTATATACACACTACGGAATAGTTTCTGCGATTACTCACAGAAAATCCCAATCATTAACGAAGTCTTGAACGCCCAAGTCGATTATTTCTCAATATATCAAATGCAGCATCAATGTGTAATCTATCACAAAGGAGAGATTTACTATGCTTTAAATGTGTAATGACGATCACTATTGATATTTCAGATAATCAGTTGACGGTTTTTCTAATCGGTTAGGTAGCTAACTGGTTTCAAACCGATTATCCGGTTAACCATTTCAGTACTATTACATAGCACATTAAAACAAAATATTCTCAAAAAACTGTACCATTTTTTTTAGCATTTAGGAGGTTCCGCTTTGGGCATTTGTTCACAGTGAACCAAAACATATAATTTGATCTTTTCATTTTTAAAATTATTTATATATTTTTTAAAATTATTTGGTTGGTAATTGCCACTAGATGGATGTTCACTGAATATTTTGGTTTAACTATTTCAGTGATATTTCCCACGTATTCAGCTGGGGTTAGTCCCACCTACCAGGTTGGTTGTAGGTAATTAATAACTAATATGCAAAGTAAACACGCTGTTGTCTGTTCCAATATGTTTGTCTGTGTTGATGATTATCCATGTGTGTTTTAACTTTTCATTGACACTCATCGCACTTAACTCTTTTTACAAATAAAGCGGGTTATTTTAAAGTGTGTTCTGTTTTTAGTACTCGCGGAATTTGCAGTATATTTTAAGAGAGTTCTTTGTTAGTACTCAGTGCTCTGAATGCACAGTGTATAAATATGTAGCATTATTTAGTATCCTCACCCAATAATAATGTGCTGAATACAAGCGACGGAACTATGGCCCTGGATGACAAGGCAAAAGCCAGTGCTTTTGTTGATCTTCTAAAGAAAGGTCATCGTCCACAAGACGGGAACAGATATGACAATGATTTCAAGGTAAAAGTAAATAAATCTGTCCAAGATAACAACTCAATTTTCAATGAACCCAACTTTGACCAAAGGCATGAAGATTGGGATGACCATGAATTAACTGAACCAATAAGTGTAGAAGAAGTCATGGGTATAATTAGAAAATGCATACAAGCTTGCCTGGCTGGGACGAGTGTACTCTCACCCTAATTTACTCAAGATGACAGACTTCATATCATTCCAGGAATTCACAATATTGCAGTTGAGTGCTGGGGGAAAGTTTACACCCAGAAAAAGAAAATACAACAAAAATACACAATTCAATTGAACATTTCAAAAGAATATTTCTAGCTGGAGAAATTGGACTACTAAACTACTCAGACTTTGTGTCTCACAGTACTGGATTTTAGTGTATTTATAAAGTAACTTTGAATTAATATACTGTACTTTCGGGTTAATCTGGTCTGTCCCACCTATCCGGTTGGTTGTTGGTAATGAACACGAATTGAATTAAGCGAACAAACTTACTAGATACTGACTATAATCCGCCTCCCTTTGATCTACCTAAGTTTCACAGATTTTACCGAAACAATAGTAACCAGGTAAGTGAGATGAACCCCTTGAGCTGTAGGTGTTTTTTTCAAATTGGAGAATTAAAAGTCACTTCAAAATCCATTTTTGGTCTTTTCAGGTATCACTGATGTGTTAATCAAATAGCCGAGATCCAACAGATATGAAACATCAACATCCAAAATGTTTCAACTGTGTGTTTTAGCACTGTGCTTTTGGGTTGAAATTTGGGGTAACACAGCACTTTCCTGAGAATATTTTTCTTCATAACTACTATAAATCCATTTGGAACACTGTAGAAATGATGAAACAGCATTGAAACCTATAGGAAACATCCTAAACCTGCACATACAAAGCTTGATTACTGCAGAGCTGAGAATTCCTGAATTCATGTCCATTTCAAAACATGAAAAAGAGGAAATTGATATTATTGCCCAATAATGGCAGGAACTGGACAGTGGGTGAAAGGTCAAATAGGATATAGCTCACCAGGTTTTTGTGTACCTCTACAAATCGGCACCTGGCAAAACCAATTCGGTTTTCTTTTTTGTCTTTCGACAATTTCATAGTCTCCTATAGAGAATTTTCTTAGGAACTCTAAATTCTACACTTTTTTCATCTGGGAGCAAAGAGGAATATTAGGCACTTTGTATTACTTTGGTAAGTTGAGAAAAGATAGGTGACAAGAGAAATGTCGAAAATCAATTTCCTGAGAGAAAATAAACCAAAAGCTTCATGTGGTTGCACTAAAAACATCATGTATGCCCAGGATAATCCATTTTCATCTCCAGAATCCTCCAAAGAGCCATTTTTCTAAGAAATTACGAGAGAGCACAAAAACAATATCTTTTCCATTGTTTGGAAAAGAGGAAATTGTCTTTGCGCATGATGGGAGTGAATTGAACAATAGGTCACCGTTTTTTGGAGGATACTGGTCACCAGGTTTTGTGAACCTATATAAATCGGTACCATTGTGAACTCGGTAAGATCTAAATTTTGACTTTTGGCAATTTTAACCCCAGTAATAGATTTTTTTTAGAATTCTCCAAAATTTCCCCTCTTTTCCATTTGAGAGTAAGAAAGAAGAACATGCACTAGTGTTACTTTAGTAAGATTGGAAACAATGACAGAAGATAAAGAAATAAAACAACAAACACATTTAAAATGTTTCTGGAACCACATTATAAGCAAATGGCAATGAACATACTCAGTGTTTCAGACAACCTGTTAATCCTTTGAACACTGGTGGTATCTTCCATGCCAGTTAAATGGCAGAAATTAGAAGAGTCCATATACATTATTTGGGGGTAGAGGCTGCACGTTGAAAATATTAATTGTTCTACCACACACATTCACTTAGTTGCCATCCTACTTAACCCTTTATCTAACATGAAAAGCAGACGACACTTGCAAAAATAATTCTTGAATAGTTAAAAAATTTATAGTAATTTATATATTTTTTATACTTACCAATGACCCAGACTTAGCTGGTGCTAACTCCACAAAAACCAGGGCCAAACACAAATATTGCCCCCCAATCCCCAAAATTTGCATCCAAAACAAAAAGAAATCATGTCCTAAAGGACCTCCATACTACGCCTCTACTGCGCATGCGCAGTGACGCAGACGTCCCGAAATTGGCGCCAATTATCATTCTTACTGGCAGTGCCTGGTCAGCGCTATGTACTCAGCGGGGAGGCAAGAGTTCCCAACTCCAGGGAGGGCCATCCCCGTCTGGGTCATTGGTAAGTATAAAAAATATATAAATTACTATAAATTTTTTAACATTTTTATACTGTACCAATGACCCAGACTTAGCTGAATAGTAAACAGGCTGGAGGGCCTAGGACATAGAGGAAAATCCAATAAGCTCAACTATATAGTAAAGAGGTAACCCCTTAAGGAGAAAAGGAGTATTAGGCTTTACATGTATCTTTCTTATTTAATATTAAATTAGAAACATACACTACCCTTAATAATTGAGCACAATAACATTCATGTTCTCTATTAACATCCAGTATAACCCTTATACTAATTATTTTTAAAGCAAGCCAATAAATAAAGTAGTCCTGAGAATTGAGACTCTTTATAGTCATTTAAAAGTGTCCGAGTATTGTATATTAAAGCCCGTTTGACACTTGACATATACAAATGCTTCACACCGAGCTACACTTTAAAAATAAGACATGAATGAATTTAAACATTAATATTACACTTTAAAACCATCCCGGAAGCGACTCAGAAATACTGACTTGGAGGAGGCATTCCCTTGCTTTTCACTATAAAGCAGGTGACCTAAGGGAACACCCGCCCCCCCCCCCCCCCCCCCTTCCCCTTGCCCTGGGTCAAATAGCCCAGAGCGAAGAGGGCAGCCGGACGGAGTCACTGCCGGAACAGAAAGCCTGCATAACTATAGTTGCAACTGTTTAGTGGACGACATTCTGAGCAACAGATAACGGACCTAAACAATGCAGGTCTCCAGAAATGGACTCAATATTTCTGAGATAAAAATTCGTAAATGTGGATGGCTGAGACCAATAAGCAGCCATCATTAAATCTGTAATAGCAACACTATTAGCATAAGCCCAGGAAGTAGAAAGAGCTCTTACTTCATGAGCAGAAATCTTAAGCACAGACTGCTGAGAAGAAGATAAATCTTCATAAGCAGTACGGATAGTTAACTGAATCCATCTAGCAATAGAATGGACTGAAATATCCTTTCTATTAGGCATCAAAGACAGAAAGAAACGTTTCCGTCCCTTTCTGATAAACTGAGATCTCTGTTTATAGATACGTAATGCTCTAACAGGACAGAGTAAAGGCCTACGCCCATCTGAAGACGGAAGAGCCTTAATAACGATAGGTTCAGGATATTTATTAGGAGCCTGATTCTTAGCTAAAAAACCCACATTAGTAGTGAAGGTGATAGTGTTCCCAACACTACGATAATGAGAATCATCCACAGATAGTGCATGAAGCTCACTGACTCTTCTAGCAGAAGAGAAAGCTAAGAGAAAAGCTGTCTTATAAGATAAGAATTTGAAATCTACTGTCCCAAGAGGTTCAAATGGCTTTTCCTTCAATTTAAGAAGAACCCAAGCTAAATTCCACTTAGGAATTAACCTAAGAGTTCTGGGTCTATTTATCGAAAAGTTTCTAACCAACTTCGATAAAGAGACATTAGATCCAATTTGTAAACTATCATGATGTGCATAGGTATCAGATAACATAGATCTATAACCCTTTATAGTAACAGGCTGCAGTATACAAGTATACTAGAAAGTTTGCAATGTCTGGTATAGAGGGATCGAATATATCTACAGAATGATCCCTACACCAACGACGAAAAACCTTCCACTTAGCCGCATAGTTTAGCGAAGAGGAGGTCCTCCTACAGTTAGAAATCGCGTTCACTGCTCGTCCTGTAAAGTGCTTGCCATGCAAGAAGGACCGCACAACGGAAAAACGTGAAGGTTGAGACCTTGCGGGTTGTGATGGAGTTGGTGCGATTTCCCCTGCGAAAGAAGATCCTCCCGTGGAGGAAGCTTCCGCGGTAGGTCCCACAACAGACACCTGAGTAGATTTATCCACGGTCTCTGTGGCGACAGAGATGCTACCAACAGAATCTTGCATTGAGATTGTTTTATCTTTAGCAATACTTGTTGAATTAACGGTGCTGGAGGATACGCATATCCTATCATTCCGTCCCAAGGGATCGACAGAGCGTCTACTGCAAATGCTCTTGGATCTGGACACGGAGACACATACGTCTGCAGCTGATTGTTGAGATGTGTCGCAAATAAGTCTATCATTGGCCGTTCCCATTGGTAGCAAATCTGATTGAATACTTGTTTGTTGAGAGTCCACTCCGACGGCAACAAGCGACCCTTTCGTGAAAGGGAGTCTGCTAGCACATTCAGACGACCCGGTATGTGACGGACCGAAAGAAGAACCTGATGTTCTAGCGCAAACAGAAGGATTCTTTCCGTTAGATTGAACAACGGAACTGAATGAGTGCCTCCCTGATTCTGTATATACGCCACTACTGTCGTATTGTCGGATAGGATTTGGACATGAGCATCGTGAATAATGTCCATCCAGTGACGTAATGATGCACCCCAACCTGTTTGACTGGCATCCGTCATAACGGTAAAACTCGGATCCGGCAACTGCAGCGGAACTCCTTGAGTTATCCACTGAATGTTTGCCCAAGTCTGAATCTCTTGTTTCACTTGATCTGACAAGAGAACGTCTACATCGAGCGAATGAATTTTCACACTCCAATTCTGAGTCAAGAAAATTTGAAGAGGACGTGTGCGTAACCGCTCCATCGGAATGAGATCCACGGCGGCTCCGCACAGACCTATCAGTCTCATAAATTCTCTCGCCGTAACTTTGTCTGCGTGCAGACAATAGCGAGCGTAACAACTGACTAATTTCGCTCTGGTTAACGGCAGACGAACAAGATTGTTGTGCGTCTCGAAGCTCATTCCCAGATGAGTGAATGACTTGGACGGCACCAGATCCGACTTCTCCTCGTTTACTATAAAACCGAGACGTCGGAGCAATAGAAGAAGATTCTGAACATCGTTCTGAAGCATTAACTCGTTGCCGTACCTCTGAAGAATGTCGTCCAGGTAGGCCGACGTTACCGCAGACGAATGAGCTCGGAAGTAGATCATTACCGAGTTCATTACCCGAGTGAAAGCCCAGGGTGCTAGATTCAATCCGAAGCACATCGCCCGGAATTGATACACCACTCCTAGGACTGCGAAGCGTAGATACTTTCGGAATGTCGGATGTACCATGACGTGAAAGTACGCATCTTTGAGATCTATGCTTGTTGCATAATCGTTCACCCGAATACTCGCTCTGACCGATCGAATCGTCTCCATATAAAACTTCGGAGCGACGATCAGCTTGTTTATCCAGCTCAAATCTATGACTGGACGGAACGAGCCGTCTGGTTTCGGAACCAGAAACAGATGGCTGTAGAATCCCGGAGATTCCTGGTTTTCTACGACCTCTACCGCGTTCTTCATTAAAAGAGACTGCACCTCTGATAACAGAGCGTCTCTTTTCTGCGGATTTGACGGAAGATGAGTCCACTTTGGACTTCGAGTTAATGGAGGCTTTCGTTTGAAGGATATCTTTAGACCTTCCGAAGTCACTCCTCTCACCCAAGGGTCGTCCGTAATCGACGCCCATTCTTGTGAAAAGCTCGACAACCTTCCGCCAACCGGAACGCGATAGAGGTTTAAGCCATCACCTCCTGGACCTGCGAGGCCTGCGGTAGGAGAAACCACGTCTTCCACGACCCGCACCTCGCCTCGTCGACCTCGGGGCGTCCGACCGATTGTCCCGGCCTGGATGACAAGGCAAAAGCCAGTGCTTTTGTTGATCTTCTAAAGAAAGGTCATCGTCCACAAGACGGGAACAGATATGACAATGATTTCAAGGTAAAAGTAAATAAATCTGTCCAAGATAACAACTCAATTTTCAATGAACCCAACTTTGACCAAAGGCATGAAGATTGGGATGACCATGAATTAACTGAACCAATAAGTGTAGAAGAAGTCATGGGTATAATTAGAAAATGCATACAAGCTTGCCTGGCTGGGACGAGTGTACTCTCACCCTAATTTACTCAAGATGACAGACTTCATATCATTCCAGGAATTCACAATATTGCAGTTGAGTGCTGGGGGAAAGTTTACACCCAGAAAAAGAAAATACAACAAAAATACACAATTCAATTGAACATTTCAAAAGAATATTTCTAGCTGGAGAAATTGGACTACTAAACTACTCAGACTTTGTGTCTCACAGTACTGGATTTTAGTGTATTTATAAAGTAACTTTGAATTAATATACTGTACTTTCGGGTTAATCTGGTCTGTCCCACCTATCCGGTTGGTTGTTGGTAATGAACACGAATTGAATTAAGCGAACAAACTTACTAGATACTGACTATAATCCGCCTCCCTTTGATCTACCTAAGTTTCACAGATTTTACCGAAACAATAGTAACCAGGTAAGTGAGATGAACCCCTTGAGCTGTAGGTGTTTTTTTCAAATTGGAGAATTAAAAGTCACTTCAAAATCCATTTTTGGTCTTTTCAGGTATCACTGATGTGTTAATCAAATAGCCGAGATCCAACAGATATGAAACATCAACATCCAAAATGTTTCAACTGTGTGTTTTAGCACTGTGCTTTTGGGTTGAAATTTGGGGTAACACAGCACTTTCCTGAGAATATTTTTCTTCATAACTACTATAAATCCATTTGGAACACTGTAGAAATGATGAAACAGCATTGAAACCTATAGGAAACATCCTAAACCTGCACATACAAAGCTTGATTACTGCAGAGCTGAGAATTCCTGAATTCATGTCCATTTCAAAACATGAAAAAGAGGAAATTGATATTATTGCCCAATAATGGCAGGAACTGGACAGTGGGTGAAAGGTCAAATAGGATATAGCTCACCAGGTTTTTGTGTACCTCTACAAATCGGCACCTGGCAAAACCAATTCGGTTTTCTTTTTTGTCTTTCGACAATTTCATAGTCTCCTATAGAGAATTTTCTTAGGAACTCTAAATTCTACACTTTTTTCATCTGGGAGCAAAGAGGAATATTAGGCACTTTGTATTACTTTGGTAAGTTGAGAAAAGATAGGTGACAAGAGAAATGTCGAAAATCAATTTCCTGAGAGAAAATAAACCAAAAGCTTCATGTGGTTGCACTAAAAACATCATGTATGCCCAGGATAATCCATTTTCATCTCCAGAATCCTCCAAAGAGCCATTTTTCTAAGAAATTACGAGAGAGCACAAAAACAATATCTTTTCCATTGTTTGGAAAAGAGGAAATTGTCTTTGCGCATGATGGGAGTGAATTGAACAATAGGTCACCGTTTTTTGGAGGATACTGGTCACCAGGTTTTGTGAACCTATATAAATCGGTACCATTGTGAACTCGGTAAGATCTAAATTTTGACTTTTGGCAATTTTAACCCCAGTAATAGATTTTTTTTAGAATTCTCCAAAATTTCCCCTCTTTTCCATTTGAGAGTAAGAAAGAAGAACATGCACTAGTGTTACTTTAGTAAGATTGGAAACAATGACAGA
Source organism: Pictodentalium vernedei (assembly GCA_031216915.1). Classification (NCBI taxonomy): domain Eukaryota; kingdom Metazoa; phylum Mollusca; class Scaphopoda; order Dentaliida; family Dentaliidae; genus Pictodentalium; species Pictodentalium vernedei. The sequence goes on along the minus strand of CM062296.1, from coordinate 142,567,676 downwards.
AGATAAAGAAATAAAACAACAAACACATTTAAAATGTTTCTGGAACCACATTATAAGCAAATGGCAATGAACATACTCAGTGTTTCAGACAACCTGTTAATCCTTTGAACACTGGTGGTATCTTCCATGCCAGTTAAATGGCAGAAATTAGAAGAGTCCATATACATTATTTGGGGGTAGAGGCTGCACGTTGAAAATATTAATTGTTCTACCACACACATTCACTTAGTTGCCATCCTACTTAACCCTTTATCTAACATGAAAAGCAGACGACACTTGCAAAAATAATTCTTGAATAGTTAAAAAATTTATAGTAATTTATATATTTTTTATACTTACCAATGACCCAGACTTAGCTGGTGCTAACTCCACAAAAACCAGGGCCAAACACAAATATTGCCCCCCAATCCCCAAAATTTGCATCCAAAACAAAAAGAAATCATGTCCTAAAGGACCTCCATACTACGCCTCTACTGCGCATGCGCAGTGACGCAGACGTCCCGAAATTGGCGCCAATTATCATTCTTACTGGCAGTGCCTGGTCAGCGCTATGTACTCAGCGGGGAGGCAAGAGTTCCCAACTCCAGGGAGGGCCATCCCCGTCTGGGTCATTGGTAAGTATAAAAAATATATAAATTACTATAAATTTTTTAACATTTTTATACTGTACCAATGACCCAGACTTAGCTGAATAGTAAACAGGCTGGAGGGCCTAGGACATAGAGGAAAATCCAATAAGCTCAACTATATAGTAAAGAGGTAACCCCTTAAGGAGAAAAGGAGTATTAGGCTTTACATGTATCTTTCTTATTTAATATTAAATTAGAAACATACACTACCCTTAATAATTGAGCACAATAACATTCATGTTCTCTATTAACATCCAGTATAACCCTTATACTAATTATTTTTAAAGCAAGCCAATAAATAAAGTAGTCCTGAGAATTGAGACTCTTTATAGTCATTTAAAAGTGTCCGAGTATTGTATATTAAAGCCCGTTTGACACTTGACATATACAAATGCTTCACACCGAGCTACACTTTAAAAATAAGACATGAATGAATTTAAACATTAATATTACACTTTAAAACCATCCCGGAAGCGACTCAGAAATACTGACTTGGAGGAGGCATTCCCTTGCTTTTCACTATAAAGCAGGTGACCTAAGGGAACACCCGCCCCCCCCCCCCCCCCTTCCCCTTGCCCTGGGTCAAATAGCCCAGAGCGAAGAGGGCAGCCGGACGGAGTCACTGCCGGAACAGAAAGCCTGCATAACTATAGTTGCAACTGTTTAGTGGACGACATTCTGAGCAACAGATAACGGACCTAAACAATGCAGGTCTCCAGAAATGGACTCAATATTTCTGAGATAAAAATTCGTAAATGTGGATGGCTGAGACCAATAAGCAGCCATCATTAAATCTGTAATAGCAACACTATTAGCATAAGCCCAGGAAGTAGAAAGAGCTCTTACTTCATGAGCAGAAATCTTAAGCACAGACTGCTGAGAAGAAGATAAATCTTCATAAGCAGTACGGATAGTTAACTGAATCCATCTAGCAATAGAATGGACTGAAATATCCTTTCTATTAGGCATCAAAGACAGAAAGAAACGTTTCCGTCCCTTTCTGATAAACTGAGATCTCTGTTTATAGATACGTAATGCTCTAACAGGACAGAGTAAAGGCCTACGCCCATCTGAAGACGGAAGAGCCTTAATAACGATAGGTTCAGGATATTTATTAGGAGCCTGATTCTTAGCTAAAAAACCCACATTAGTAGTGAAGGTGATAGTGTTCCCAACACTACGATAATGAGAATCATCCACAGATAGTGCATGAAGCTCACTGACTCTTCTAGCAGAAGAGAAAGCTAAGAGAAAAGCTGTCTTATAAGATAAGAATTTGAAATCTACTGTCCCAAGAGGTTCAAATGGCTTTTCCTTCAATTTAAGAAGAACCCAAGCTAAATTCCACTTAGGAATTAACCTAAGAGTTCTGGGTCTATTTATCGAAAAGTTTCTAACCAACTTCGATAAAGAGACATTAGATCCAATTTGTAAACTATCATGATGTGCATAGGTATCAGATAACATAGATCTATAACCCTTTATAGTAACAGGCTGCAGTATACAAGTATACTAGAAAGTTTGCAATGTCTGGTATAGAGGGATCGAATATATCTACAGAATGATCCCTACACCAACGACGAAAAACCTTCCACTTAGCCGCATAGTTTAGCGAAGAGGAGGTCCTCCTACAGTTAGAAATCGCGTTCACTGCTCGTCCTGTAAAGTGCTTGCCATGCAAGAAGGACCGCACAACGGAAAAACGTGAAGGTTGAGACCTTGCGGGTTGTGATGGAGTTGGTGCGATTTCCCCTGCGAAAGAAGATCCTCCCGTGGAGGAAGCTTCCGCGGTAGGTCCCACAACAGACACCTGAGTAGATTTATCCACGGTCTCTGTGGCGACAGAGATGCTACCAACAGAATCTTGCATTGAGATTGTTTTATCTTTAGCAATACTTGTTGAATTAACGGTGCTGGAGGATACGCATATCCTATCATTCCGTCCCAAGGGATCGACAGAGCGTCTACTGCAAATGCTCTTGGATCTGGACACGGAGACACATACGTCTGCAGCTGATTGTTGAGATGTGTCGCAAATAAGTCTATCATTGGCCGTTCCCATTGGTAGCAAATCTGATTGAATACTTGTTTGTTGAGAGTCCACTCCGACGGCAACAAGCGACCCTTTCGTGAAAGGGAGTCTGCTAGCACATTCAGACGACCCGGTATGTGACGGACCGAAAGAAGAACCTGATGTTCTAGCGCAAACAGAAGGATTCTTTCCGTTAGATTGAACAACGGAACTGAATGAGTGCCTCCCTGATTCTGTATATACGCCACTACTGTCGTATTGTCGGATAGGATTTGGACATGAGCATCGTGAATAATGTCCATCCAGTGACGTAATGATGCACCCCAACCTGTTTGACTGGCATCCGTCATAACGGTAAAACTCGGATCCGGCAACTGCAGCGGAACTCCTTGAGTTATCCACTGAATGTTTGCCCAAGTCTGAATCTCTTGTTTCACTTGATCTGACAAGAGAACGTCTACATCGAGCGAATGAATTTTCACACTCCAATTCTGAGTCAAGAAAATTTGAAGAGGACGTGTGCGTAACCGCTCCATCGGAATGAGATCCACGGCGGCTCCGCACAGACCTATCAGTCTCATAAATTCTCTCGCCGTAACTTTGTCTGCGTGCAGACAATAGCGAGCGTAACAACTGACTAATTTCGCTCTGGTTAACGGCAGACGAACAAGATTGTTGTGCGTCTCGAAGCTCATTCCCAGATGAGTGAATGACTTGGACGGCACCAGATCCGACTTCTCCTCGTTTACTATAAAACCGAGACGTCGGAGCAATAGAAGAAGATTCTGAACATCGTTCTGAAGCATTAACTCGTTGCCGTACCTCTGAAGAATGTCGTCCAGGTAGGCCGACGTTACCGCAGACGAATGAGCTCGGAAGTAGATCATTACCGAGTTCATTACCCGAGTGAAAGCCCAGGGTGCTAGATTCAATCCGAAGCACATCGCCCGGAATTGATACACCACTCCTAGGACTGCGAAGCGTAGATACTTTCGGAATGTCGGATGTACCATGACGTGAAAGTACGCATCTTTGAGATCTATGCTTGTTGCATAATCGTTCACCCGAATACTCGCTCTGACCGATCGAATCGTCTCCATATAAAACTTCGGAGCGACGATCAGCTTGTTTATCCAGCTCAAATCTATGACTGGACGGAACGAGCCGTCTGGTTTCGGAACCAGAAACAGATGGCTGTAGAATCCCGGAGATTCCTGGTTTTCTACGACCTCTACCGCGTTCTTCATTAAAAGAGACTGCACCTCTGATAACAGAGCGTCTCTTTTCTGCGGATTTGACGGAAGATGAGTCCACTTTGGACTTCGAGTTAATGGAGGCTTTCGTTTGAAGGATATCTTTAGACCTTCCGAAGTCACTCCTCTCACCCAAGGGTCGTCCGTAATCGACGCCCATTCTTGTGAAAAGCTCGACAACCTTCCGCCAACCGGAACGCGATAGAGGTTTAAGCCATCACCTCCTGGACCTGCGAGGCCTGCGGTAGGAGAAACCACGTCTTCCACGACCCGCACCTCGCCCCGTCGACCTCGGGGCGTCCGACCGATTGTCCCGGCCTGAAGGACGTCCCGAACGAGAGTCGCTATCCAGACGGTCTCTCGAATAAGACCAAGAGGACGCACCGGAACCTCTATAGGAACCTCTCTTGGGCGCATTAGACCCAGAAGTGCCTGTCTTATTCGTGTCTGCTGTATCCGACTTCTTAGGAGCAGATTTGAACAACAGAGAATCCTTAGCTTTCTTTGTAATTTTATCATAAATAGCGGAAAGCTTGCCGCCAAAGAGAAGTTCTCCTGAGACCGAAGCGACTCTAAGAGAGTTCTTCACCTTAGAATCCACTAGTGTGGATGTAGCTAGGGCTGCGTCACGTCTAACCAACTCCAGATTTGCCACTGAAAGGGCGGAGTTACACGTGGAATAAGCTACTGCCCTTGAAAGAAGTCTTAAAGAGGATTGTATATCCTGAAACTCTTTCCCCTGAAGGCGCAGTGATAACGCCTTAGTAAGGTGATCTGCGTAAGATAAGGCATCTAAATTGGCTCTGTTAGACGCAATAGCTGTTTCCAACACCGCGGTTGGAATAGAAGCTGACGACGGTAATGATAGCTCTAAGTCTTCCGCCTCATCGTCCATACGCAGAGGAACTCTCGGTATACCCTGTCCTGCCGTATCGAATTTATTCCTTGCATTAATGAAAGGCAGGTTGAGAGTATTAGCGGACAAGAAACCTGCTTTCCCCGTCCTGGAAGCAAGTTTAAATATAGCGTCGTTCAATAATTCAAATGTTCTTGCAACATTATTGGACTGCGACGGAAACTCGGGAGCGATGTCCCTGAACCGCTCAAAAAATTCACAGTCCAATGACGCTATAATTCTCTTGTCCGGAAGCGCAGCAGTCTGGCCCGACGGAACAACTTGAGGGAGAAAGTGCCGGATGAAGTCCACGGCAGCTTTATGTTGTTCCGAAAGGGATAGCTCCAAGTCATCCGTATCCCTTTCACCATCCGGTCGGACCTCATGATGTTCCCGGTCGTCCGCCCCCGATGCTTCGGCGGAGCATACCGACCCAGCGCTGTCGGATAATTCTCGATCCGACACCGTTTCTGTCGGCTGCTGCGATAAGCTGTGCTATCTGCACAAGAATGTCCGGCGTCGAGACCTGCGGAGGCGCAGTTTTTCGCTGCTTCGCCGAGGGCAGCTCCGCATCAGATGGCTCCCGCATACTTTTCCTATGCGAACGTCCGGAGTCCATCGGTCTCGAATCCCTGGCTGCCGGATGGTGTGACCTGGCGCCGAAGAATCCTTGATCGGCGAAGCTGGTAATATATCGGCGGTCACGCAGCCAAGGAGCGGTCGTGTGCGCTGACGAGAAGAGGAAGCCTTAACAGTCTCTGCGGACTGCTTATACAACGGAGCGTCCCGAGCGACGGACGTATGCTCCGCTAAAGACACATTTTGTACCACAACATCTGGTCCCAGATGTTGTTGTACGAGAGAGGGGCCTCTCTCGCTCGCGGCCCGGCTGGACCTGGACGAGCTAGGAACCGGACTCAAAGGCTTCCTCCGTTCTCGCTTACTATCCGCCGTCACTGGGTGTGCATCTATTATGTTTATAGTGCTCGCATCACCCAAAATTTCCTCTTGGACCGCATCGGACGAACCCGGCTGCGAACCCTTCGGTGAATGGACGCTACACCGGGCGAGCTAGCGGACGACATTTGTCTAATCTCCATGAGCACTTTTGCCGCTAGCTCTGAATTCATTTGTGACGACGGACGCACACTTGAAGAAGATAACATGGAAACATCACCCTGTTCTGGTTCCTCTGAAATAGAAACTGAGAGAGTAGAGTGACCTTGCGGAGAAAGAGCCGGCATCGCTCTTCCTCCAGAAACAACATATCGTGACACACGTTTCCAATGTTTCTCATCCCAATGTTCACATATAGGACAGGGATTAATGCGAGAACACTGACTACAATTAATACAATGATCATGAAAGTCAGAGGAAGATTTCTTCCTATTACAATTTGAACAACGTCCCTTCATTGTGAAAGAACAACAATAAGTCCTAGTTACTCGCAAAAACCCCTGACACAAAGATACATAATAACATGATCCATTAATAAATGAAAAAACAATTGCAAAACAAAATAATTTTGAAAAAATATTTTTTCAGCGAAGCCCAAGTTGCTGAAAAGTAACGTTGAGCCCCGATGGATCCGATGGCAAAGTGTGGTCAAAAATTTTAAATTTATATTAAATAATTAATGAGACACTTTCGGATAATATAAATGTATCTTATAGTGAGATAAACTACAGCAAAGGCAAACAGCCCCCCTCAAAAAAGGCTGTTGCCAATGAAAACAAACAGTGTAAAAACACCAGAAAACATGACTCCAGGCACTGAAAAAACTGGCCCGGAATCAGTCATCAATTACACTCTATCTGATGCAAAACAGAGACTTCCAGGGGAGAATCTGTAGAACATCAGATGGAAGATGCAGAACACAAACGTTATACACCCATGGGTGAAAACGTAACTATGGGGAAAATAACAGAAAACATTCTGTAACCAAGCAACTCTCCCAGGAAATTTTAGAAATGAAATTTCTCAAAAATATGCCAAAAGCATGGGAGAATTGCAAGGGGGGACTTTAGAAGGCTAGGGGAGAGGAAACACTGAATAAGCAGTGCAACAATTAGCAAGAATTACAACAAGAGGCTCATGCCTCGAAAATAGGCAACTTAACATAATTTCATCAAAAAATTTTAAGTACAGCCCTGATTATTTTTTGTCACTTCTTTTTCCTCTCCTCCTTCTATCCTCCTTAGAATCACATTTTCTCCAAAAATTACGTGTCTGGCATCCTTTAAACTGAGATTTACAAGCACAAAGATCAGTGAGATGTTGACTGATGAAGGGCCAAACAGAGAAATGATAATTGGCGCCAATTTCGGGACGTCTGCGTCACTGCGCATGCGGAGTAGAGGCGTAGTATGGAGGTCCTTTAGGACATGATTTCTTTTTGTTTTGGATGCAAATTTTGGGGATTGGGGGGCAAAATTTGTGTTTGGCCCTGGTTTTGTTAGAGTTAGCACCAGCTAAGTCTGGGTCATTGGTACAGTATAAAAATACTAATTTTTTTCATTTTTTGTCTCAAAAACATAGGTTATGACCCCTCGTTGGAAAGAGCTTGACGAGCTCGTTCCAACGAGGGGTCATAACCTATGTTGTTGAGACAAAAAATGAAAATGAAAGAGTCAATGACTCTGTAGCTCAACTTGGATATGACAGGAATTAGTACTTGCTGTGACCAAGACAACTGAATAATGAATATGACAGGAATTAGTATTTGTTTTGGCCCAGTCAACAATAATAAAAGAATTACAAGGTGACTGTAATGGACTACAGATTAAGACCAATCATTGTAGATTATTATTTTTGTGTGGAAATTTTCAGTCCCAAACAAAATATTTTCAGACTAAAATTTTTTCTTCTTCTTAAAATTGACCAAAATGCATCAAAACACAAAAAACTAATTTCCGGATTTTGGTCCAAAGTCCCAGCCGGACCCCAAATTTTCAGTATAAAAAATTTTTTTTTTTTTTTGTCTTAAAATTGACCAAAACGCATAAAAAACAAAAAAACTAATTTCCGGATTTTGGTCCAAAATTTTCTAAGTCCCACCCGGACCCCTAATTTGCATAATTTAGTCACGAGAAAAACTCTGTATTATATGTAATGTATCCCATGGTACTAAACATTCATACAAAAATTTATTCAAATCAGATCTTTCATTTGGAAGTTCTGCGCAAAAATCTGATTGCACTTAATTTTGAACAAAATGGCTGCTAGCGGCCATCTTGAATTTCAGACTGGACCCAAAAACACTCCTTCTCGTCCCACAGTGATAACAAAGGTACCCAAGAAGTTTCGTGAAGATCGGTTCATAAATACGGCCTCTAGCCCGAGCCGTATTGGGATTTGCACTCACAGTGCTGAAAGTAACACTAAATAAATCAAAGTTAGTCTAATTTGCATAATTTACGCACGAGAAAAAAACCCGTATTATATGTGATGTATCCCATTGTACTATACATTTATACAAAACTTTATTCAAATCAGAACTTTCATACAGAAGTTCTGTACAAAAAACTGATTTTTGCATCATCGGTACAAAATGGCCACTGGCAGCCATCTTGAATTTCGGACCACACCCAAAAACACTCGTTCCCGTCCCAGGGTCATAACAAAGGTACCCAAGAAGTTTCGTAAAGATTGGTTCATAAATACGGCCTCTAGCCCAAGCCATAGCAGCTTGGCACTTACAGCTCTGAAAGTAACACTAAATAAATCAAAGTCAGTCTAATTTGCATAATTTACGCACGAGAAAAAAACCCGTATTATATGTGATGTATCCCATGGTACTAAACATTTATACAAAACTTTATTCAAATCAGAACTTTCATACAAAAGTTCTGTACAAAAAACTGATTTTTGCATCATCGGTACAAAATGGCCGCTGGCAGCCATCTTGAATTTCGGACCACACCTAAAAACACTCGTTCCCGTTCCAGGGTCATAACAAAGGTACACAAGAAGTTTCGTAAAGATCGGTTCATAAATACGACCTCTAGCCCGAGCCATAGCCAATTGTTGACGTACGGACAGACGGACAGATGGACAGATGGACGGACGGACAGACGGACGACGGGCCATGACAATAGCTCAAATTTGACTTCATCAAAGTTGAGCTAAAAATAGTGAAAATGAATTGGCGATTTTTTAGAATAGCGCTGGCCAGTTTTGGTCGTTACGTTAGGTAAAGGGTTAATGAAATTCTGACGTATATCGTTTTCCTGGACCGGAAAAGCAGTCTCTCATGTTGAAAGAGTTAATGTTGCAATTAATCTCACATAATGGGAGTGCAGTGGCAGACTGTTGGACTTCTGATTGAGACGTAATACACTTGGCACGTACTGTATGCAAGAGGTTCCGAGTTCGATCCCCGTCGGGGATGACCGGTATTGTCTCCTTGGGCAAGGCACTTTATCCCAGTTGCCTACATGGGGGCACGATGACGCCGTGTACTAAGGCATACTGCATGCTGATGGTCCACATGTCTTCAACTGCTGTAACCCCGCTTGAACGGAGCTTGAACAGAGTTAGAATGTTGAGGAGCTGACAGTTGCTCGTCGATGCTCGGTGGTTCTTTCCGGGTACTCCTGCTTCTTCCACCAGTAAAACCATCACAGACATGATTAGCCATTGTGCATAAATGTGACCTTAAACACCAATAAATAAATATCTCACACAATTCTAAAATGAAAGTGTCAATGACACTGTAGCTCAACTTGTCAAGACAAAGACATGTACATGTATAGTATGTGACACAGCAATGACAAACATCTAGGTAATGACCTAATAACAAAGGTACATATAAAGTATTGTAACGGTCTGTATATAAATACTGATCGTTGCCTGTAACAAATGTATAGGTAAAGTATTGTAAAGGTGGGTGACAGTCAGATGCTAAACTAGAAAAAAATCTTTGAGTCCCAGAGTGGGTCTGACTGAACCCCAAAATATTTGTTCTCATAGCACAGTGATAACAAAGGCACCCCAAAACACACTCATTCCTGTCCCAAGGTGAAAACAAAGGTACCCAAGAAGTTTTGTGAAGATCAATTCATAAATACGAGCTGTATAAAACTTGTGACAAAAAACTAATTGGACCTAATTTTGGTACAAAATGGCCACTGGCAGCCATCTTGAATTTTGGACCGTACCCAGAAACACTCATTCTCGTCCCAAGGTGATAACAAAGGTACCCAAGAAGTTTTGTGAAGATCGGTTCATAAATACAGCCTCTACCCTGAGCGGTATTGACATGTGTGCTTACATTGTGCTCACATTGTGTAAGTAGCACTGAATAAATCAAAGTTCATCTAATTTGCATAATTTCTGCACAAAAAAAAAACCCCTTACAATATGTGATGTATTCCATTACATTCATACAAAAATTTATTCAAATCAGAACTTTCATACAGAAGTTCTGTACAAAAGACTGATTGCACTAATTTTGGTACAAAATGGCTACTGGTGGCCATCTTGAATTTCGGTCCACACCCAAAAACACTCGCTCTCATCCCACGGTGATAACAAAGGTACCCAAGAAGTTTCGTAAAGATTGGTTCATAAATATGGCCTCTAGTCTGAGCTGTAAAGAAGTTGTGTACAAAAAAACTGATTAGACCTAATTTCGGTACAAAATGGCCACTGGCAGCCATCTTGAATTTTAGACCGCACCCAGAACCACTCGTTCTCGTCCCAAGGTGATAACAAAGGTACCCAAGACATTTCGTGAAGATCAGTTCATAAAGACAGACTCTAGTCTGAGCCATATTGACATGTGTACTTACTGTGTGTAAGTCGCACTGAAAAAATCAAAGTTCATCTTATTTGCATAATTTCTGCACGAGAAAAAAACCCGTATTATATGTGATGTATCCCATGGTACTAAACATTCACACAAAAAATTATTCAAATCAGCGCTTTCATATAGAAGTTCTGTGCAAAAATCTGATTGCACCTAATTTTGTACAAAATGGCTGCCATCGGCCATCTTGAATTTCGGACAGGACCCAAAAACACTCGTTCTCGTCCCACGGTGATACCAAAGGTACCCAAGAAGTTTCGTAAAGATCGGTTCATAAATACGGCCTCTAGCCCGAGCCATATTGGCATTTGCACTTTCAGTGCTGAAAGTAACACCAAAAAACATCAAAATTAGTCTAATTTGCACAATTTACGCACGAGAAAAAAACCCGTATTATGTGTGATGTATCCCATGGTACTAAACATTCATACAAAAAATTATTCAAATCAGAGCTTTCATTTGGAAGTTCTGTACAAAAAACAGATTTCTGAATCGTCGGTACAAAATGGCGGCTGGCAGCCATCTTGAATTTCGGATCGCACCCAAAACACTCGCTCTCGTCCCACGGTCATAACAAAGGTACCCAAGAAGTTTCGTAAAGATCGGTTCATAAATACGGCCTCTAGCCCGAGCCGTATCCAATTGTTGATGTACGGACAGACGGACGACGGACAACGGGCCATGACAAAAGCTCAAATTTGGCTTCGCCAAAGTTGAGCTAAAAAATTAAAAAATGTACTGAATGCGTTGATAAAATACTTACTGTTTATAAATCAATGTATTGTACAGAATCTGAATGGTAGTCTTCCACCAAATGATCTACTTTATAAAGCTCATCACAGTCATCATATATAAAATCTCCTAGACTGCCAAAGCTTCCCTGTCTTTTCCCTGGATTAGACTAACCACTTGGCCTTGGTACCACTGTCTGTGCCCATACGCATCACTCCACTCATCACTTACATATCTGTTCAGAACTTTAGGATAGGTCTTTTTTGATGGCTTTGCAGAGGATGTGAAGGGTTCTGTAATACATGAAGATTGCCATAGATTCTCATTTTCTGGATTTGTTTGAATCAGATCATGCTGAAATACCAAAAAGAAAATTTGAATAAGGTACTCCCCCTGACCCACAATCTTCTGCTCAAAAAACTGAAGGTGATTCAATTGAATCTACATCCTTCTGATAAAACTTTTCCCCAGTGTGTATTAGAAAAGTTACTCTGACCTTCCACCTTCATAACACAAAAGAAGTAACTATCATCACATTATAGCCAACAGGCATGTAGGAATTGGAGGACTTGAAATCTGTCCCGACTCATGAGAATCGGTTTTAAATCTAGCTCACTCTTGCTGCGCAAATCTCTTTCAATCCTGAAATAATTTAGAATTTGAGAGTGCTGTTCTATCTACAGTTAAAACTAGAAGTCCTGTCATGAAATGCGCACATATAGCACGTCGATCTGCATGATAATCTACGCGTTCTGACGATAGTAAGGCTCTCAAATTCTCTACATGTGGCCTGTGCACAAGCAATGTTTCAGCCAATGGACCTCAGGGTTACACAGAGGTCCACTGGCTGAAACATTGCCTGTGTTTGCTATGAGTAACCAGGAGAACCTGCTGTGCTTTGGATGCCATTTGATATGGCAACTGCGTGCAATTAAGCCTAGATAAGTGCACAGTTCATGACAGGACTTCTAGTTTTAACTGTAGAGTGGTGGAAAATCCCCAGATCAAAAGCGTATTAACGGAATACAGCTGTCTATTCACCCATAGGTATAGGTACATAATTGATTCCTAAATCATACTTTCTACAAATAATCAAAAACATAAGGTAAGGTAGTCATTTAATATTCTTTTCAAACACAGAGATTAGACTTTAGTTAACTCCTTTGTGAGATTTTTTTCTATGAATTTGCAAGTTTGGACATGTGGAATAACCAAAGGGCACCAAAAGGAGGGAGGGGGAGGGCACGAGCAGCTGTCCCCTTGCTCTGAGTTCGTGACAGGACTTCTAGTTTTGACTGTACACTGGTGATTACAGCAAGAACAGATTTCATTACAAAAAATACCACTTAGATTTATATGTATACTAGAGAAAGTTAAAAAATTTATAGTAATTTATATATTTTTTATACTTACCAATGACCCAGACTTAGCTGGTGCTAACTCCACAAAAACCAGGGCCAAACACAAATTTTGCCCCCCAATCCCCAAAATTTGCATCCAAAACAAAAAGAAATCATGTCCTAAAGGACCTCCATAGTACGACTCTACTGCGCATGCGCAGTGACGCAGTCGTCCCGAAATTGGCGCCAAATATCATTCTTACTGGCAGTGCCTGGTCAGCGCTATGTACTCAGCGGGGAGGCAAGAGTTCCCAACTCAGGGAGGGCCATCCCCGTCTGGGTCATTGGTAAGTATAAAAAATATATAAATTACTATAAATTTTTTAACATTTTTATACTGTACCAATGACCCAGACTTAGCTGAATAGTAAACAGGCTGGAGGGCCTAGGACATAGAGGAAAATCCAATAAGCTCAATTATAAAATAAAGAGGTAACCCCTTAAGGAGAAAAGGAGTATTAGGCTTTACATGTATCTTTCTTATTTAATATTTAAATTAGAAAGATACACTACCCTTAATAATTGAGCACAATAACATTCATGTTCTCTATTAACATCCAGTATAACCCTTATACTAATTATTTTTAAAGCAAGCCAATAAATAAAGTAGTCCAGAGAATTGAGACTCTTTATAATCATTTAAAAGTGTCCGAGTATTGTATATTAAAGCCCGTTTGACACTTGACATATACAAATGCTTCACACCGAGCTACACTTTAAAAATAAGACATGAATGAAATTAAACATTAATATTACACTTTAAAACCATCCCGGAAGCGACTCAGAAATACTGTCTTGGAGGAGGCATTCCCTTGCTTTTCACTATAAAGCAGGTGACCTAAGGGAACACCCGCCCCCCCCCCCCCCCCTTCCCCTTGCCCTGGGTCAAATAGCCCAGAGCGAAGAGGGCAGCCGGACGGAGTCACTGCCGGAACAGAAAGCCTGCATAACTATAGTTGCAACTGTTTAGTGGACGACATTCTGAGCAACAGATAACGGACCTAAACAATGCAGGTCTCCAGAAATGGACTCAATATTTCTGAGATAAAAATTAGTAAATGTGGATGGCTGAGACCAATAAGCAGCCTTCATTAAATCTGTAATAGCAACACTATTAGCATAAGCCCAGGAAGTAGAAAGTGCTCTTACTTCATGAGCAGAAATCTTAAGCACAGACTGCTGAGAAGAAGATAAATCTTCATACGCAGTACGGATAGTTAATTGAATCCATCTAGCAATAGAATGGACTGAAATGTCCTTTCTATTAGGCATCAAAGACAGAAAGAAACGTTTCCGTCCCTTTCTGATGAACTGAGATCTCTGTTTATAGATACGTAGTGCTCTAACAGGACAGAGTAAAGGCCTACGCCCGTCTGAAGACGGAAGAGCCTTAATAACAATAGGTTCCGGATATTTATTAGGAGCCTGATTCTTAGCTAAAAAACCGACATTAGTAGTGAAGGTGATAGTGTTCCCAACACTACGATAATGAGAATCATCCACCGATAGTGCATGAAGCTCACTGACTCTTCTGGCAGAAGAGAAAGCTAAGAGAAAAGCTGTCTTATAAGATAAGAATTTGAAATCTACTGTCCCAAGAGGTTCAAATGGCTTTTCCTTCAATTTAAGGAGAACCCAAGCTAAATTCCACTTAGGAATTAATCTAAGAGTTCTGGGTCTATTTATCGAAAAGTTTCTAACCAATTTCGATAAAGAGACATTAGATCCAATTTGTAAACTATCATGATGTGCATAGGTATCAGATAACATAGATCTGTAACCCTTTATAGTAACAGGTTGCAGTTTGATTTCGTCAAACAAGTATACTAGAAAGTTAGCAATGTCTGGTATAGAGGGATCAAATATATCAACAGAATGATCCCTACACCAACGACGGAAAACCTTCCACTTAGCCGCATAGTTTAGCGAAGAGGAGGTCCTCCTACAGTTAGAAATCGCGTCCACTGCTCGTCCTGTAAAGTGCTTGCCATGCAAGAAGGACCGCACAACGGAAAAACGTGAAGGTTGAGACCTTGCGGGTTGTGATGTAGTTGGCGCGATTTCCCCTGCCAAAGAAGATCCTCTCGTGGAGGGAGCTTCCGCGGTAGGTCCCACAACAGACACCTGAGTAGATTTATCCACGGTCTCTGTGGCGACAGAGATGCTACCAACAGAATCTTGCATTGAGATTGTTTTATCTTTAGCAATACTTGTTGAATTAACGGCGCTGGAGGATACGCATATCCTATCATTCCGTCCCAAGGGATCGATAGAGCGTCTACTGCAAATGCTCTTGGATCCGGACACGGGGACACATACGTCTGCAACTGATTGTTGAGATGTGTCGCAAATAAGTCTATCATTGGCCGTTCCCATTGGTAGCAAATCTGATTGAATACTTGTTTGTTGAGAGTCCACTCCGACGGCAACAAGCGACCCTTTCGTGAAAGGGAGTCTGCTAGCACATTCAGACGACCCGGTATGTGACGGACCGAAAGAAGAACGTGATGTTCCAACGCAAACAGAAGGATTCTTTCCGTTAGATTGAACAACGGAACTGAATGAGTGCCTCCCTGATTCCGTATATACGCCACTACTGTCGTATTGTCGGATAGGATTTGGACATGAGCATCGTGAATAATGTCCATCCAGTGACGTAACGCAAGCCAAATTGACATCATTTCCTTGATGTTTATGTGCTTGCACAGGAATTGCGGATCCCAAAGACCCTGGCATCTCGAATCCGTTGGGATTAATGATGCACCCCAACCTGTTTGACTGGCATCCGTCATAATGGTAAAACTCGGATCCGGCAACTGCAGCGGAACTCCTTGAGTTAACCACTGAATGTTTGCCCAAGTCTGAATCTCTTGTTTCACTTGATCTGACAAGAGAACGTCTACATCGAGCGAATGAATTTTCACACTCCAATTCTGAGTCAGGAAAATTTGAAGAGGCCGTGTGCGTAGCCGTCCCATCGGAATGAGATCCGCGGCGGCTCCGCACAGACCTATCAGTCTCATAAATTCTCTCGCCGTGACTTTGTCTGTATTCAGACAATAGCGAGCGTAACAACTGACTAATTTCGCTCTGGTTAACGGCAGACGA
Source organism: Pictodentalium vernedei (assembly GCA_031216915.1). Classification (NCBI taxonomy): domain Eukaryota; kingdom Metazoa; phylum Mollusca; class Scaphopoda; order Dentaliida; family Dentaliidae; genus Pictodentalium; species Pictodentalium vernedei. Next base: position 142,551,818 of record CM062296.1, on the reverse strand, counting down.
ACGAGATTGTTGTGCGTCTCGAAGCTCATTCCCAGATGAGTGAATGACTTGGACGGCACCAGATCCGACTTCTCCTCGTTTACTATGAAACCGAGACGTCGGAGCAATAGAAGAAGATTCTGAACATTGTTCTGAAGCGTTAACTCGTTGCCGTACCTCTGAAGAATGTCGTCCAGGTAGGCCGACGTTACCGCAGACGAATGAGCTCGGAAGTAGATCATTACCGAGTTCATTACCCGAGTGAAAGCCCAGGGTGCTAGATTCAATCCGAAGCACATGGCCCGGAACTGATACACCACTCCTAGGACTGCGAAGCGTAGATACTTTCGGAATGTCGGATGTACCATGACGTGAAAGTACGCATCTTTGAGATCTATGCTCGTTGCATAATCGTTCACCCGAATACTCGCTCTGACTGATCGAATCGTCTCCATATAAAACTTCGGAGCGACGATCAGCTTGTTTATCCAGCTCAAATCTATGACTGGACGGAACGAGCCGTCTGGTTTCGGAACCAGAAACAGATGGCTGTAGAATCCCAGCGATTCCTGGTTTTCTACGACCTCTACCGCGTTCTTCATTAAAAGAGACTGCACCTCTGATAGCAGAGCGTCTCTTTTCTGAGGGTTTGACGGAAGATGAGTCCACTTTGGACTTCGAGTTAATGGAGGCTTTCGTTTGAAGGATATCTTTAGACCTTCCGAAGTCACTCCTCTCACCCACGGGTCGTCCGTAATCGACGCCCACTCTTGAGAAAAACTCGACAACCTTCCGCCAACCGGAACGCGATAGAGGTTTGAGCCATCACCTCCTGGATCTGCGAGGCCTGCGGTAGGAGAAACCACGTCTTCCACGACCCGCACCTCGCCTCGTCGACCTCGGGGCGTCCGACCGATTGTCCCGGCCTGAAGGACGTCCCGAACGAGAGTCACTATCCTGACGGTCTCTCGAATAAGAGCTAGAGGACGCACCGGAACCTCTATAGGAACCTCTCTTGGGCGGATAAGACCCAGAAGTGCCCGCCTTATTCGTGTCTGCTGTATCCGACCTTTTAGGAGCGGATCTAAACAACAGAGAATCACTAGCTTTCTTTTTAATATTATCATAAATAGCGGAAAGCTTGCCGTCAAAGAGAAGATCTCCTGAAACCGAAGCGACTCTAAGAGAGTTCTTCACCTTAGAATCCACTAGTGTGGATGTAGACAGGGCTGCGTCACGTCTAACCAACTCCAGATTTGCCACTGAAAGGGCGGAGTTACACGTGGAATAAGCTACTGCCCTTGAAAGAAGTCTTAAGGAGGATTGTATATCCTGAAACTCTTCCCCTTGAAGACGCAGTGATAACGCCTTAGTAAGGTGATCTGTGTAAGATAAGGCATCTAAATTGGCTCTGTTAGACGCAATAGCTGTTTCCAACACTGCGGTTGGAATAGAAGCTGACGACGGTAATGATAGCTCTAAGTCTTCCGCCTCGTCGTCCATACGCAGAGGAACTCTCGGTATACCCTGACCTGCCGTGTCGAATTTATTCCTTGCATTAATGAAAGGCAGGTTGAGAGTATTTGCGGACAAGAAGCCTGCTTTCCCCGTCCTGGAAGCAAGTTTAAAAATAGCGTCGTTCAATAATTCAAATGTTCTTGCAACATTATTGGACTGCGACGGAAACTCGGGAGCGATGTCCCTGAACCGCTCGAAAAAATCAGAGTCCAATGACGCTATAATTCTCCTGTCCGGAAGCGCAGCAGTCTGGCCCGACGGAACAACTTGAGGAAGAAAGTGCCGGATGAAGTCCACGGCAGCTTTGTGTTGTTCCGAAAGGGATAGCTCCAATTCATCCGTATCCCTTTCACCATCCGGTCGGACCTCCCGATGTTCCCGGTCGTCCGCCCCCGATGCTTCGGCGGAGCGTACCGACCCAGCGCCGTCGGATAATTCTCGATCCGACACCGTTTCTGTCGGCTGCTGGGATGCTGCGATAAGCTGTGCTATCTGCACTAGAATGTCCGACGTCGAGACCTGCGGAGGAGCGGTCTTTCGCTGCTTCGCCGAGGGCAGCTCCGCATCAGATGGCTCCCGCATACTTTTCCTATGCGAACGTCCGGAGTCCATCGGTCTCGAATCCCTGGCTGCCGGATGGTGTGACCTGGTCGCCGAAGAATCCTTCATCGGCGAAGCTGGCAAGATATCGGAGGTCACGCAGCCAAGGTGCGGTCGTGTGCGCCGGCGAGAAGAGGAAGCCTTAACAGTCTCTGCGGACTGCTTATACAACGGAGCGTCCCGAGCGACGGACGTATGCTCCGCTAAAGACACATTTTGTACCACAACATCTGGTCCCAGATGTTGTTGTACGAGAGAGGGGCCTCTCTCGCTCGCGGCCCGGCTGGACCTGGACGAGCTAGGAACCGGACTAAAAGGCTTCCTCCGTTCTCGTTCACTATCCGCCGTCACTGGGTGTGCATCTATTATTTTTATAGTGCTCGCATCACCCAAAATTTCCTCTTGGACCGCATCGGACGAACCCGGCTGCCGAACCATTCGGTGAATGGACGCTACACCGGGCGAGCTAGCGGACGACATTTGTCTAATCTCCATGAGCACTTTTGCCGCTAGCTCTGTATTTAATTGTGACGACGGACGCACACTTGAAGAAGATAACATGGAAACATCACCCTGTTCTGGTTCCTCTGAAATAGAAACTGAGAGAGTAGAGTGACCTTGTGGAGAAAGAGCCGGCATTGCTCTTTCTCCAGAAACAACATATCGTGACACACGTTTCCAATGTTTCTCATCCCAATGTTCACATACAGGACAGGGATTAATGCGAGAACACTGACTACAATTAATGCAATAATCATGAAAGTCAGAGGAAGATTTCTTCCTATTACAATTTGAACAAGTTCCCTTCATTGTGAAAGAACAACAATAAGTCCTAGTTACTCGCAAAAACCCCTGACACAAAGATACATAATAACATGATCCATTAATAAATGAAAAAACAATTGCAAAACAAAATAATTTTGAAAAAATATTTTTTCAGAGAAGCCCAAGTTGCTGAAAAGTAACGTTGAGCCCCGATGGATCCGATGGCAAAGTGTGGTCAAAAATTTTAAAATTATATAAAATAATTAATGAGACACTTTCGGATAATATAAATGTATCTTATAATGAGATAAACTACCTCAAAGGCAAACAGCCCCCCTCAAAAAAGGCTGTTGCCAATGAAAACAAACAGTGTAAACACAGAAGAAAACATGACTCCAGGCACTGAAAAAACTGGCCCGGAATCAGTCATCAATTACACTCTATCTGATGCAAAACAGAGACTCCCAGGGGAGAATCTGCAGAACATCAGATGGAAGATGCAGAACACAAACGTTATACACCCATGGGTGAAAACGTAACTATGGGGAAAATAACAGAAAACATTCTGTAACCAAGCAACTCTCCCAGGGAATTTTTAGAAATGAAACTTCTCAAAAATATGCCAAAAGCATGGGAGAATTGCAAGGGGGGACTTTAGAAGGTTAGGGGAGAGGAAACACTGAATAAGCAGTGCAACAATTAGCAAGAATGACAACAAGAGGCGTTTGCCTCGAAAATAGGCAACTTAACATAATTTCAACAAAAAATTTTAAGTACAGCCCTGATTATTTTTTGCCACTTCTTTTTTCCTCTCCTCCTTCTATCCTCCTTAGAATCACATTTTCTCCAAGAATTACGTGTCTGGCATCCTTTAAACTGAGATTTACAAGCACAAAGATCAGTGAGATGTTGACTGATGAAGGGCCAAACAGAGAATGATATTTGGCGCCAATTTCGGGACGACTGCGTCACTGCGCATGCGCAGTAGAGTCGTACTATGGAGGTCCTTTAGGACATGATTTCTTTTTGTTTTGGATGCAAATTTTGGGGATTGGGGGGCAAAATTTGTGTTTGGCCCTGGTTTTTGTGGAGTTAGCACCAGCTAAGTCTGGGTCATTGGTACAGTATAAAAATATGAAGAAATATACTGAATGCACTGCAAAAATACTTACTGTTTATAAAGGGATTAGTTCCAAGTTTTGTGAGTTACTTTGTATGACATGTCATGTAGAATACAAGTTCCAACATACAGCTTTTTTGTGGCCTTGATGATGGAATTCAGTACCTTGGCGGTGATTTCTAAATGAAATCTTGGGAGCTCGGTGGCTCCATGGTAGACTGTTGGACTTTTATGCTAGAGGTCCCGAGTTCGATCCCCGTCTGGGACGAACCGCGTTGTGTCCTTGAGCAAGGCACTTTATCCTAGTTGCCTACTTGGGGTCACGATGACGCCGTGTACTAAGGCGTACTGCACGTTGAAGGTGCACATGTCTTCAACCGCTGTAACCCTGCTTGCGCGGTGCTTGAACAGAGTTAGAATGTTGAGGAGCTGACAGTTGCCCGTCGTTGCTCGGTGGTTTTCTCCGGATACTCCGGCTTCCTCCACCCGTAAAACTGTCACGGTCATGATTCGCCATTGTGCATTAAGTATGTGATCTTAAACTCCAATAAATAAATAATAAATAAAAAAATACTGAAATCTTGAATGCCTGTACAGGCAAAAAAGGCTTCACTCTCCACCACTGCTCAAAGTGCTGCCTTATTGTAAGGGAGCAACAAATAAATAGAATTATTTATTTATTTATTGATGTTTAAGGTTGATTCTGATTCTTGCATGAATATTACAGTTAAAACTAGACGTCCTGTCATGAACATGCGCTTATCTAGGCTTAATTGTGTGTAGGAATTGCACGCTATTGCCATATCGAATGGGATCCAAAGCACGGCAGGTTCTCCTGGTTGCTCATAGCAAACACAAGCTATGTTTCTGCCAATGGACCTCCGGGTTACCCGGAGGTCCATTGGCTGAAACATTGCTTGTGCACAGGTCATAAGTACAAAATTTTATAGCCCTACTACAGTCGTAACGTGCAGATCGACATGCTATTTGTGCGCATTTCATGACAGGACTTCTAGTTTTAACTGTAAGTTCTGAATTGGGGGAACAAGCATTCAAACTGCACTGAAAGAAATAGGGCAATCAACATATTGTTTGTCTACATTACAGTGGAGCCCTGTTAATTAAATAGCTATTTTGTCAATGAAAATTATTCAATTAACAGGAGTATTCAATTAACGGGGATTGTGTCACTTTCCTGCATTCTAGAGATAAACTTACCATGTATTCTATTATATCTTGTCCATGAGCTCTGTCAAACAAGATATAATAGATTAAATGCCTGTATTGGATGTACTGAGGCCAAATATGTCTAAAGGACAAAGGAAAACTGGGGAGAGTCAGGATAATTTCTCGACAGGCTACAAGATTTTTTATTCAATCAACAGGAGTTTACTCTATTTATTTATTTATTGGTGTTTATGGTCACATATTTATGCACAATGGATAATCATGACCGTGACAGTTTTACGGGTGGAGGAAGCCGGAGTACACGGAGAGAACCACTGAGCAACGGTGAGCAACTGTCAGCTCCCCAACATAACTAACTCCACACAAGCGGGGTTTGCATTGGTTGATTACAAGTGCACCATCGACGTGCAGTACGTCTTAGTACACAACACCACCGTGCCCCCACGCGGGCAATGGAGATGGAGTTTACCCTTATAAACTATATTCAATTAACAGGTCAAATTCATACTAGAAGTATGGTAAATGGTTTTGTGTTGGGGAATTATATTCAATTAACAGGGTTTATCAGTCAAGCGATTATCTGAATTTTATAGTAAATTTCCTTTCTTATTATACCTACCACAATTGTTTACTTCAGGCTTGCACTACACTGGAAGTCCCTAACTCGGATAAAATACTCTCTATTTTTGTCTTTCCCAAGCAATTTGGGAAAGAAAAGTGGTGCAAAAGCACCAATAAAAAATAAGCCAAAACTGGGTCGAGTGCAACCGGCGCAGACCCAGTACGGGATGCTCTCTCCCAAGTACAACTCCACGACTTCCGTTGCCAGTGCACATATACCGTCTCTAAAGACTCATTCTTTTTGAATCCGTCAACATTAGAGTTATGTGATCAGCGGGGAGGAAAGATTCTTTACCCGTAAAGAAGACGGGAGGGCCTCCATGTAAACAATTGTGGTAGGTATAATAAGAAAGAAAATTTACTATAAAAGTTAAAAAATTTATAGTAATTTATATATTTTTTATACTTACCAATGACCCAGACATAGCTGGTGCTAACTCTTAAAATATAGGGCCAAACACAAATTTTGCCCCCCAATCCCCAAAATTTGCATCTAAAACTAAAGAAAACATGTCCTGAGAGGCCCTCCACACTTCGCCCCTACTGCGCATGCGCAGTGTCAAGGACGTTCCGAAATTGGCGCCATTTATCATTCTAATAACCAGTGCCTGGTAAGCGCTATGTACTCAGCGGGGAGGCAAGAGTTCCCAACTCCTGGGAGGGCCATCCCCGTCTGGGTCATTGGTAAGTATAAAAAATATATAAATTACTATAAATTTTTTAACATTTTTATACTGTACCAATGACCCAGACATAGCTGAATAGTAAAAAGGCTGGAGGGCCAAGGACATAGAGCAAAATGGAATACGCTCAATAAAATAAAATAGAGTCATCCCCTGTAGGGAAAAGAAGTAATAGGCCTTACATGTATCTTTCTTATTTATGATAAATTAGAAAGATACAACACCTTTCAAAAATTGAGCTTCATACATCCATGTACTCTATTAATATCCAATAATCCTTATACTAATAATTTTTAAAGTAAGCCAATAATAAAGTAAGTCTAGAGAATAGAGACTCTTATACTCCTAAAAGTGTGTGAGAATTGCATAATCATGTCCGTTGACATATGCAATATTCAAAAGCTATACTTTAAAAACTAAGACTTGAATGAATTTTATAAACTTCACTGAATGCCGAAACTGATCGGATACTCGAGGTCACGTAGCCAATGTGCGGTCGTGTGCCCTGCTGTGAGGATGAGGAAGCATTAAAGACAGTCTCTCGGACTGACAATATAACGGAGCGTCCCGAGCAACGGACATATGCTCCGAATGTAAAATATCTGAACCACAACATGCGGTCCCCTATGTTGTTGGCTTCCTCCGATCTGTCCTCAATCTGCCGTCACTGGGTGAGTACTAAAGTAATTAAAGTGCTCGCATCACCCAAATCTTCTTCCTAGACCGCAACGGACGAACCCGGAAGCCGAACCATTCGATGAATGTACGCTACACCGGGTGAGCTAGCGAATGTCACTCCGTAAGCAATAGACATATTCCATGAGCACTTATTGCCGCTAACTCTTCATTAACTATGACGACAGAGGCACACTTTTGAAAGACATCTCCATAATTCTTCGAACAAGAAACCAGAAATGCTTGGATAGCAAGCATAAAATAATAATATATATAGCGTCGTTCAATAATTCGAAAGTTTGTGTGACATTATTGGACTATGTCGGAACTGAGGGACGATGTCCCTGAACCGAACCAAAAATTTCTAAGTCCACCGACGCTATCAATTTCTTATCCGGCATCGCAGCATATGTTGTTCCGAAAGGGAAAGCTTGAAATCCACCGAATCCCTTTCGGTATCCCGTCGGACCGGATGAAACTTTCGGACGTCCGTACCCGCTTCCGCGGAGCGTCCCGACCCAGCATCGTCGGATAAAATATATGCGACAGATTCAGTTGATGCTGGGATGCTGCGATAAACTGTGCTATTAAGGAAAGCACGTCCGTTCCCGAGGCCTGTGCAGTAGCGGACTTACGATGCATTGCCGCTGGAAGCTCCGTGTACGTTGACTCCCGCATACTTCCTATGCGAACGTCCGGAGTCTGCAGGCCTCGAGTCCCCGGCTACCGACCCAGCGCTGTCGGATAATTCTCGATCCGACACCGTTTCTGTCGGCTGCTGCGATAAGCTGTGCTATGTGCACAAGAATGTCCGGCGTCGAGACCTGCGGAGGCGCAGTCTATCGCTGCTTCGCCGAGGGCAGCTCCGCATCAGATGGCTCCCGCATACTTTTCCTATGCGAACGTCCGGAGTCCATCGGTCTCGAATCCCTGGCTGCCGGATGGTGTGACCTGGTCGCCGAAGAATCCTTGATCGGCGAAGCTGGTAATATATCGGCGGTCACGCAGCCAAGGTGCGGTCGTGTGCGCTGACGAGAAGAGGAAGCCTTAGCAGTCTCAGCGGACTGCCTATACAACGGAGCGTCCCGAGCGACGGACGTATGCTCCGCTAACGACACATTTGTACCACAACATCTGGGGCCAGATGTTGTTGAACGAGAGAGGGGCCTCTCTCACTTGCCGTCCGGACGGACCGGAACGAGCTATGAACCGGACTAAAAGGCTTCCTCCGTTCTCCCTCCGATCCGCCGTCACTGGGTGTGCATTAAGTTAAGTTTATAGTGCTCGCATCACCCCAAAATTCCTTCTAGACCGCAACGGACGAACCCGGCTGCCGAACCGTTCGGTGAATGGACGCTACACCGGGCGAGCTAGCGGACGTCAAAGGCCGTCGAACCTACTAGGGTCCTCTTAGGCAATTGGCGTATTACATGAGCACTTTTCCGCTAGCCCTTCATTAATTGTGACGACGGAGGCACACTGTTGGAAGACATCACAGATACATCACCCTAATCTTGATCGTCTGAAATAGAAATTGATAAAGTAGAGTGACCCTGCGGGGAAAGGACCGGAGTGTCCAAATCCCCAACAACATACCGTGACATACGCTTCCCATATTGTCATCGAAATCATACGATACAGAACAGGAGTTAATGCGAGTACACTGACCACATATAGAATGATAATAAGGTCAGAGGAAGACTTCCTCTTAAAACAATTGATCAATATCCTTTCAATGTGAAAAGAAAACAAGTCCTGGTACTCGCACTAACCCCGGCAATCAAAATACATAATAATAATATGATCCATTAATATAGAAAAAATAATTGAAATCAAAATATTTTGAAAAAATATTTTTTCAGAACAGCCCAAGTTTCTAAAAAGTAACGTTGAGCCCCAATGGATCCCAAGCCTAAGTGTGGACAAAAATTTTAAAAATATTTTAAACAATTTATTCAACACTTACGAACAATAATAATGTATCTAGTTATGATTAAAATAACATAAAGATATTATTTTTTAGAAATCCCCCCCTCACACAGAGGGCTGTTGTAAATGTAAACAATGAGTGTAAAAACACTAAAATAAGACTCCAGGCACCCAGGCCCGAAATCAGTTACCAAAAATACACCATCTGATGCAAAACAGAGACTTCCAGGGAAGAAACTGCAGAACATCAGATGGTAGATGCAGAACACAACGCCTAACCACCCGTAGGTGAAGACGTAAACATGGGGAAAGAACAGAATTCATTCTGTTATTCAGCTAAACTCCCAAGAAATTTTAGTAATAATAATTACAGAAATTATGCCAAAAGCATGGGAGAATAGCAAGGGGGAACTTAAAGGACAGGGAGAGAGGAAAAACACTTGAAAAAACAGTGTAACTAAATAATCAGAATGACAACAAAATGGCTGCTGCCTTGAAAATAGGTAACTTAACATAATTTCATTAAAAAATTTTAAGTTACAGCCCTGATAATATTCTGTCACACATTCTTTTCCTCTCCTCCTTTTCTATCCTCCTTAGAATCACCATTTCACTAATATTTATGTGTCTGGCATCATTTAAACTGAGATTTAAAAGCACAAAGATCAGTCAGATGTTAACTGATGAAGGGCCAAACTTAGAATAATAAATGGCGCCAATTTCGGAACGTCCTTGACACTGCGCATGCGCAGTAGGGGCGAAGTGTGGAGGGCCTCTCAGGACATGTTTTCTTTAGTTTTAGATGCAAATTTTGGGGATTGGGGGGCAAAATTTGTGTTTGGCCCTATATTTTAAGAGTTAGCACCAGCTATGTCTGGGTCATTGGTACAGTATAAAAATTTTAGATTTCTTATCAACCTACTCACAATTGTTTACTTCAGGCTGAATAGACAAAAGGCTGGAGGGAATCGCATAACCAAACCCACACATAACCCCAGTGCACTGGAACCGTGAAGCAGAAGGAAGAGGTCCCGAGGCTTATCAACCATAATGTTGCAATCATTGGTAAAGGACAATGAAAGGAGACATATGGGCCTGTGTGACACACAGACAGAAAAAGGGCAGTAACAGCACAAGGCTGAAACTGACCTTCAAGAAGCCTAATGGCTATGGCAGACAACAGCCTGAGCAGAAGAAAGAGGACCCAGGGCAAAAAGGTCCTCCGACTGCTCCTGCAACTGGCGCAAATAAAAGGTGGAGAAAGTAGAAGCATTTCTCCAGTAGGCTGCCTGCATAACATCCGACAACTTGACGGAGTTAGAATAAGCCCAAGAGGTGGACAGTGCCCACACCTCGTGGGCAGAAATACGATTGGTAATACAATCACCAGCTGCTAAACGACCATAAGCCGTACGAATAGCAAGACAAATCCATCGAGAAATGGATTGAGGAGAGATCTTCTGTCGACCCGGAATAAGAGACAGAAAAAAACGTTTCCTGCCTTTCCGTATGAAGCGTGTCCGATCGAGATAAATGCGAATAGCACGGACCGGACAGAGCAAAGGGCGATTACCCTCAACAGAAGGAAGAGCCCTGATACAGATAGGAGGAGGAGTAGTATCTGGTAACTGATTCTTGGCCAAAAAGGAGCAATCAGTGGTAAAAGTAACACTGTTGGGAGAGCTCCTAAAAAAGGCCGGGTCAACCGAGAGGGCGTGAAGCTCACTAACCCGTCTGGCCGAAGCAAATGCTATAAGAAAAGCCGTCTTATATGTGAGAAAATGCATATCCACCTGGGATAAAGGTTCGAACCCCCCTCCCCCCCCCCCCCCCCCCAAGCAAAGCAGCACCCACGAAGGATTCCATCGTGGAGTAAGCTGCAAAGTCCGAGGCCTTTTCAAAGAAAAGTGCCGAACAAGCTTGGAGAGGTAAGGATTAGTGCCGATACGACGCTTCCCCACATAAGAAAAAGTCTCTGAAAGCATGGACCTGTAACCCTTGATGGTAACAGGCTGGAGACCCCGAGAATCAAACAGATATACCAGAAGTTCCGCAATCTGTGAAACAGAGTGATCAGCACACCATCGACAGAAGACCTTCCATTTAGCTGCATAAGCTAAACCAGTGGAGAACCTCCTTGAAGAAGAAATGCACTCCACTGCTCGTCTCGAAAAACCTCTACGGAGGAAGCAGGACCTGACAAAACATATGTGTGAAGGCACAACGAAGTCGGGTCGACGTGAAAGCTCCTCGGGCGACCTTGACAAAGAAGGTCAACCCTGGTGAAGAACGATGTCTTCAAAGCCTTGGAATTCAGCTTGGAGTCCAATGCTGAAAAAGCTTCAACCACCTGTACCGACTGGCTCGGTCGAAGGCGCCCAGAAGCAGGTTGCTCCATAGGCTGTAGGCATGCGACCGATGATCGTGGCCTGGCTGACACTGTCGGCTGGTTAGTAGGTTTGAGATCAGGCAGAAACCCAAACACAAAGTCAAGAGCTGCCCCCAAGTCCGAAGACTGCAGGCCCTCGACATCAAGCATGTCGGACTCCTCCCCAGAGTCGGAAGACACATAGCCCATCGTGGGCAAACCAGCCAACACCTTCCCATGGTGTCGGGACACCTGGGGAATCAGAAACCGGCCTGTTTCCAATCCCGGGAGGCGGCGCCTTAGGAGGCGCCTGGAAACCACTCGTTGCCTCGCTGGAAGCAACAGGAAGGCTCTTTGAAAGAATCTGAGTGAGTAAGGAGAGGGCCTCCCTAAGCTCACTGCCCGTACTGGTCGGTTCGACAGGGGAGCGAACCGGCAAAGTGGCTTCACCTCTGACCCTCTTAACCAGCGAAGGGTCACGATCCTCCAAAACACCCGACGTGGGACGATGGGCGGCAGCCGAAACATCTGAAGGCAGACGTGTATAGGGGAACGAGGCACCCCGAGGATCAATATAGCTAGAACTCATGAGAGTCACCGCAGACCTCTGCGGGGCAGAAGGTCCAGGCTGCACAAAAGGCGTTGGTCCCCCAAAACTGGTCGTGTGTCCAGAATGAGTGGACGGAAACACCACAGAGTTCATAGTGTCTCCACTAAGAACATCCGAATCCAAAGACACAACTGTGGTGCTCGACGGCGTAGAGACCACAGAGATGGGTTCGGCCGGCAGCCCCTTCCAACTTCGCCGAGTTGAAGTCAGGGAAGGCTGAGGCTGATATCCCACGTCTACAGTACCAGACATTCCTGCAGTCCCCTGCAGCGAAAAGCCGAGGACGAAGCAGACAGACCAGCAGTAGTAGTAGATACATCGGGAGTCGTTGAGGCTGGTGGAAAAGTGGAGAGAGCATATCTGCTCGGCTCCGAAGGAGGAGTCACAACCCTAGTGACAGTCTCAGATGTCGACTGGAGGGGGACCATAGTCCCGGAGCCAGGCACCTCTTCACCAGAACACTCAACGGCTCCCGCAGTATCCACTACAGGAAAAGACTGCACATCCCCCATGGAGGAGGAATAACTCTCACCAGACAAGGTTGGCTCAGGAGCCCCCGAACGACCATGTTCTCCTTTCCCGCGGGAGCGGGAGGCACGGCCACGAGAACTAACAACACGGTTCACTAACGGCCAGAAAGTGGATGACCATGATCCACAGACACCACATGGCCGCTCGGCCGAACACCCATTACAGGAGGAACAAGAAGAATGTAAATCGTCCACATGCTTTGGCAGCAGACATTACCCACAAGGAATTGTCCTGGGCATGATAGAGGTGAGAGGAGCAAAGAAGGTGATATCAGAAAACAGAAGAACACCCCCAAAGAAGAGAGAAAGGTGACAGAAACAAAGATCCCAGACGGTCGACCGGGAACCACACAACAGGATGACTACTCTCAAAACAGAGAAGAAAAACTGTAGGAGTGGTACCCCACTGACACCTAACTCTAACACAATTAGAAAATTTAGCAAATTAAGCATTAACAATAATTGTGAAAAATATTAAGTCCGAACAGCATGGCACACGAAATTTGCGCGCGACTCGAGAGGGAACAATTAAAATACATTATGGATATATAATATTGAAGAGAATATAAAGAAAACTGTTCCTGAGAATACAAAGGATACACTGATGCACTATGAATCAGGAATCATCAAACAACGAGATGGATAAACACTGATAAACATGCAGAAACATCTCGACACGAAGCGGATGATAAAAACAATGAGTCTTTTGCGACGGCATAAGCGCACTGGCAACGGAAGTCGTGGAGTTGTACTTGGGAGAGAGCGTCCCATACTGGGTCTGCACCGGTTGCACTCGACCCAGTTTTGGCTTATTTTTTCTTGGTGCTTTTGCACCACTTTTCTTTCCCAAATTGCTTGGGAAAGACAAAAATAGAGAGTATTTTATCCAAGTTAGGGACTTCCATTGTAGTGCAAGCCTGTATTAAACAATTGTGAGTAGGTTGATAAGAAATCGATAGCTCCCATCTAGAAGTCACCCTAAACAAGCATGCCAGGTTTCAAAGCAATCCGATCATAAATCTGCCCTGTGGGGTGTGCCAAGTGAAAATATTGAGGTCTTCTGACTAAAGTAAGTTCTAAGAATGTTGGCCGCGACAACACTTTTTGACAGAAATTGAAGAAAATCGATAGCTCCCATCTAGAGGTCACCCCAAACAAGCATACCAAGTTTCAAAGCGATCCAATCATAAATGTGCCCTTTTGGGTGTGCCAAAGGGAAATATTGAGGTTTGACTAAACTAAGTTCTAAGAACGTTGGCTGCGGCAACATTTTTTGACGGAAATTGAAGAAAATCGATAGCTCCCATCTAGAGGTCATCCCAAACAAGCATACAAAGTTTCAAAGCAATCCAATCATAAATGTGTCCTGTTGGGTGTGCCAAAGGGAAATATTGAGGTTTGGCTAAACTAAGTTCTAAGAACGTTGGCCGCGGCAACATTTTAAATGGAAATTGAAGAAAATCGATAGCTCCCATCTAGAGGTCACCCCAATCAAGCATATCAAGTTTCAAAGTGATCTGATCATAAATGCGACCTGTGAGGTGTGCTAAAGGAAATTGTGGACGTACGTACGTACGCCGACGAACGAGAAGTGATGGCAATAGCTCAGCTTGACTTTGTCAAGTTGAGCTAAATATAAAAATTAGAAAAATAAAGTTAGTAAAAAAAATGTTTTGGGCAGGTCAACTCGGCTCAAAGCAGAGGCGATTTGACCCGGAAATATATGTGGGGGAGACTTGACCCGGAGCCAATGAACAGACTATCACTAAAAAGTGTATACCAATGCTGAGTCTGAGTCCGGAATTCGTGCATATAGAAATCAATATTCAAATATCCCCTTAACGCCAAAGTGTTGACGAGATATTTTTATTTATATGTCATATAAAACCAGGTTCTTTTGAATTAGTGAAAGAAAATCCAATTTTTTTCATTTTTCTGACTTACATGAATGTCTTTCAAACACAATAAAAAGTGTACACAGAAAGACTATTTGGTCACGTGATTTGTCTCTTATTTTGATCGGCGGTGATATGAATCTTATATTTTCGGTACTTTCTGGAACGAAACTGGTACGAGTTACACCCGTAAACTTTGGTAGTAATTTTGTTTTGTTGATTTCTGACGTGTGTCCAAATTTTAATGTTGTACACAAATTTATTTATCGAGTTATTATTGATTGAAGTGCCAGAGGCAAAAATCATCAACAGCCGAGTCCGAGAAGATGTATACTGTAATTATTTATGTAAATCTCTTCGCTATAGCTAATTGGAAATTATTTTTTTTAAATTTACAATATGGTTAAAACTGGAAGTCCTGTCATGAACTGTGCACTTATCTAGGCTTAATTGCGCGTATCAGTTGTCATGCAATTGTCATATCGAATGGCATCCAAAGCCTGGTTACTCATAGCAAACAAAGGCAATGTTTCTGCCAATGGACCTCCGGGTTACCCGGTGCCGGTGGTCCATGGGCTAAAACATTGCTTGTACACAGACCATATGTACAGAATATGATAGCCTTACTATGGTCACAACGCGTAGATTAACGCACATATCGACGTGCTATTTGCATGCATTTCATGACAGGACTTCTAGTTTTAACTGTAGAACATGCCAAACCCTAGTTTATACTCAAATAAAAATATTCAACTCTCTCTTACCTGTGTTTTTTGTGAAAAGTGATTTTTTACCACACTAAAAAGTGTATACAGCTGCCGAGTCCGAGTCAAGTTTGGTTGTATGCAGTGAGTGCATGGAGGGTACACTCGCATTCCCCATGGGAAACCAGAAAAGTGAAGCAGTGCTTATTTACTGAGGTAAACAGGTTCTGATTTATTTGTAAAATAGGACCCGGTCCCCAATGCCAAGGGTGGCAGTCCTCTACAATGGTCAGCATGTGTGTAGACGATTGGCTAAAGTTGACTTTATACCCTTTTTGCGGTCACAATTAGACAAGCAAACATCTATTTAATTTCAAACTATGAAATGACTTGAAAGCCAAACAATCAAACCCACCGTGAGTAAGTAAATACAACAGTCCACCCTCCATGTACTGTGTACAACCTGATCTGAACTCTGGCAATTCGCCATCGGCAGCTGTATACACTTTGTAGTGTGGTTATTTCTGTATACACCTTCCCGGACTCGACTGTTGATGATTTTCACCTCAGGCGCTTCAATCAACAATAATTCAAAAAATAATTTCCGTACATTAAAATTCGGACACACGTTAGAAATATACGAAACAAAATTACTACCGAAGTTTACGTGTGTAACTTGTACCAGTTTCCTTCCAGAACTTGCCGAAAATATGATTCATAACACCGCCAATCAAAATAAGAGACAAATAGTCTTTCGGTATACACTTTTTAGTGTGTTTGAAAGACATTTTTCATGATATAAGTCAGAAAAATGAAGAAAGTTAAAAAATTTATAGTAATTTATATATTTTTTATACTTACCAATGACCCAGACATAGCTGGTGCTAACTCTTAAAATATAGGGCCAAACACAAATTTTGCCCCCCAATCCCCAAAATTTGCATCTAAAACTAAAGAAAACATGTCCTGAGAGGCCCTCCACACTTCGCCCCTACTGCGCATGCGCAGTGTCAAGGACGTTCCGAAATTGGCGCCATTTATCATTCTAATAACCAGTGCCTGGTAAGCGCTATGTACTCAGCGGGGAGGCAAGAGTTCCCAACTCCTGGGAGGGCCATCCCCGTCTGGGTCATTGGTAAGTATAAAAAATATATAAATTACTATAAATTTTTTAACATTTTTATACTGTACCAATGACCCAGACATAGCTGAATAGTAAAAAGGCTGGAGGGCCAAGGACATAGAGCAAAATGGAATACGCTCAATAAAATAAAATAGAGTCATCCCCTGTAGGGAAAAGAAGTAATAGGCCTTACATGTATCTTTCTTATTTATGATAAATTAGAAAGATACAACACCTTCCAAAAATTGAGCTTCATACATCCATGTACTCTATTAATATCCAATAATCCTTATACTAATAATTTTTAAAGTAAGCCAATAATAAAGTAAGTCTAGAGAATAGAGACTCTTATACTCCTAAAAGTGTGTGAGAATTGCATAATCATGTCCGTTGACATATGCAATATTCAAAAGCTATACTTTAAAAAACTAAGACTTCTCACTAAACAACCATCCCAATAACAGCTCAGAATTACTAACTCCGGAGGAGGTATCCCCTTGTTTTCATAGTAAAAAACAGGTGACCCAAGGGAACACCCTCGCCCCCCCCTTTTTCTTGCCCTGGGTCAAATAGCCCAGAGCAAAGAGGGCAGCCGAACGGAGACACTGCCGAAACAGACAGCCTACGTAGCTATAGTAGCAACTGTTAAGTGAATGACATTCTGAGCAGTAGAGAATAGACCTAACAATAGAGGCCTCCAGAAATGGACTCGATATTTCTGAGATAAAATTCATGAATGGATGGCTGAGCGCAATGAGCAGCCTTCAAAAATCTATAATAGCAACACTATTAATGTAAGCCCAAGAAGTAGAAGAACTCTTACTTCATGAGCCGAAATCTTAAGCACAACTGCTAAGCCAATGATATACCATAAGCAGTACGCTAGTTAATAGAATCCATTAACAATAAAATGGAGCGTAACGTCCTTCTACTAGACATCAAAGACAGAAGAAGCTTACGCCCTTGTAATAAACAGATATCTGTTTATAAATACATAAACTGTACCCGGAAAGAGTAAAGGCCTATGCCTATACAAAGACGGAAGGACCTTAAAATAATAGATTCCGGATAATAGGAGCCTAACTCTTATGCAACAATCCAACCTAAATAGTAACGGAAGTATTGATTCCGAAACTATGAAAGTGAAAATCATCCATCGATAGTGCATGAAACTCACTGACTCTACAGTAAAAGAGAAACCAACAGAATTACTGTCTAAAAGGTCAGAATTTGAAAACTACTGTTTCCAGAGGCTCAAATGATTACTTAGCTAAATAAGAACCGAAGTTAAAATCCGTATAGGAATTTAATCTAAAGATTCTAAGTCTATTTATCAAAAAGTTACTAACTGACTTAGATAAAGAGACAAAAGACTCAAATGTAAACTATCGTAGAGTGCATAGGTATGAGGTAACATAAACCTATAACCTAAATAACAACAGGCTGCAGTAGATCTTGTGAAACAAGTATACTAAAAAATAGCAATGAGTAGTATGGAGGGATCAACCATATGAACATAATGATCCCTACACCACGACGGAAGAGCCTCCACTTTAGTCGCATAGAATAGCGAAGAAGAGGATCTCCTATAGTAAGAAATCGCGTCCAAAGCTCGTCCAGTACAGTGCTTACAATGCAATACGGACCACACAACGGAATACATGAAGGTTGCAACTTTGCTGGTTGTGATAAAAATGACACGATTTACCCAGTGAAAAAAGATCCTCACATAGAGGAAGATTTCACGTTAAGATCCACAGTAAACAAGAGAGTAAATTACTCATGATCTCTGTGAAGATAGAGATGCTATCAACAGAAATGTATTGTGGTTGTTTATCTTAGCAATACCTGCTAAAACAACAGCGCCGGAGGATACGCGTATCCTATCATTCCGTCCTATAGATCAATAGAGCGTTAACAGTATTAGCTCAGAGATCTGGACAAGCCAACACATACGTCTGCAATTGATTAGCAAGCTGTGTCATAAATAAAACATCATTGGGCGCTCCCATAGATAGCAAATCTGATTAAATACTTGTTTGTTGAGAGTCCATTCTGACAGCAACAAGCGACCCGTAAGAGAACGGGAGTGCGATAAAACAATCAGACGACCCAGAATATGACGGACCAAAACTGAACTTGGTGTAGTATAACCAACAGACGGATTCTTTCCATTAAATTGAATAACGGAAACGAAAGAGTGCCTCCCTGGTTCCGGAGATACGCCACTACTGTCGAATTAAAGGACAGGAATTTGGGCATGCGTTTCTGAATAATGTTCATGCAATGACATAAAGCAAGCCTAAAAAACATTATTCCGCGGAAGTTAAACTGATAGTTAAAAGACTGCGGAACCCAAAGACCCTGGCACTTCGAATCCGTAGGGATCAGTATATATCCCAATCTGTTTGACTGGCAACCGTCATAACAGCCACACTCGGGTCCGGCAACTGCGGCGGCACTCTCTGAGTCAACCACCGAATGTTTGCCCCAGTCTGAATCTCTTGTAACACTAGATAGACAAGAGAATGTATAAATCAAGCAATTCATGGATTGCCGGAAAGTTGCCGTCGAAGAGAAGCTCCTCCGAGAACGAAGCGACTCTGAGAGAGTTCTTAACCTACTATCCACGCGTGGATGTAGCTAGGGCTGCATCACGTCTAACCAACTCCAATCAGCCACTGAAGGGCGGAGTTATACGTGAACAAACTACTGCCCTCAAAAGAAATTACATTGAGAATAATATCCCGTAAATCTTTTCTTGAAGACGTAATGATAACGCCTCAGTAAGGCGGATTACGTATAATAAAGCGTCTAAGTTAAGTCTACTATACATAATGTCGTTCCCAACATTGAAATTGGAAAAGACATAAACGGCGAAAAGAATATATGCAGTCTTTAATCACACCGTCTAGACGCATATGAACTCTCGGTATGCCCTGCTCTGCCAAAATAAACTATATGTAAAAAGATAAAATGGCAGAAATGAGCCACGCGGACAAGAAACTAAACTATCATGCTTAGTAGCAGGCTTGTATATATATATAAATATATAGCGTCGAAAAATAAAACACATGTTGTAATGACAATATTGGACTGCGTCGGTAAGTCAGGGACAAAGTCCCTGTACCGATCGAAAAATCCGAGTCCAATGACGCTATAAGTCTCTTATCCAAGATCGCAGCAATGAAGTCCGAAAAATAATCACTGGAAGAAATGCCAGAAGATATGAAAGGCATCTTCCGATACTACTAAAGGGAAAACTCGAAATCTTTCGAATCCCTTTCGCCATCCTGTCGGACCCTATAAAGCGTTCGGTCGTCCGTAGCTTGATGCAACCGCGGACCGCACCGACCCAGCGCCGTCGGATAATTCCTGATTCGACCGAGAAACCGTCAATTGCTGGGATGCTGCGAAACAACTGTGCTAACTCGGATAGCACGTCCGTCACTGAGGCCTGAGGAGCAGCGGTCTTACGATGCATTGCCGCAGGAAGCTCCGAGATCGTTACCCCGTGCATACTTCCAATTCCACACTTCGCCCCTACTGCGCATGCGCAGTGTCAAGGACGTTCCGAAATTGGCGCCATTTATCATTCTAAGTTTGGCCCTTCATCAGTTAACATCTGACTGATCTTTGTGCTTTTAAATCTCAGTTTAAATGATGCCAGACACATAAATCCCCAACAACATACCGTGACATACGCTTCCCATATTGTCTATCGAAATCATACGATACAGAACAGGAGTTAATGGGAGTACACTGACCACATATAGAATGATAATAAGGTCAGAGGAAGACATCCTCTTAAAGCAATTGATCAATATCCTTTCAATGTGAAAAGAAAACAAGTCCTGGTACTCGCACTAACCCCTGGCAATCAAAATACATAATAATAATATGATCCATTAATATAGAAAAAATAATTGAACTTAAAATATTTTGAAAAAATATTTTTTCAGAACAGCCCAAGTTTCTGAAAAGTAACGTTGAGCCCCAATGGATCCCAAGCCTAAGTGTGGACAAAAATTTTAAAAATATTTTAAACAATTTATTCAACACTTACGAACAATAATAATGTATCTAGTTATGATTGAAATAACATAAAGATATTATTATTTAGAAATCCCCCCCTCACACAGAGGGCTGTTGTAAATGTAAACAATGAGTGTAAAAACACTAAAATAAGACTCCAGGCACCCAGGCCCGAAATCAGTTACCAAAAATACACCATCTGATGCAAAACAGAGACTTCCAGGGAAGAAACTGCAGAACATCAGATGGTAGATGCAGAACACAACGCCTAACCACCTGTAGATGAAGACGTAAACATGGGGAAAGAACAGAATTCATTCTGTTATTCAGCTAAACTCCCAAGAAATTTTAGTAATAATAATTACAGAAATTATGCCAAAAGCATGGGAGAATAGCAAGGGGGAACTTAAAGGACAGGGAGAGAGGAAAAACACTTGTAAAAACAGTGTAACTAAATAATCAGAATGACAACAAAATGGCTGCTGCCTTGAAAATAGGTAACTTAACATAATTTCATTAAAAAATTTTAAGTTACAGCCCTGATAATATTCTGTCACACATTCTTTTCCTCTCCTCCTTTTCTATCCTCCTTAGAATCACCATTTCACTAATATTTATGTGTCTGGCATCATTTAAACTGAGATTTAAAAGCACAAAGATCAGTCAGATGTTAACTGATGAAGGGCCAAACTTAGAATAATAAATGGCGCCAATTTCGGAACGTCCTTGACACTGCGCATGCGCAGTAGGGGCGAAGTGTGGAGGGCCTCTCAGGACATGTTTTCTTTAGTTTTAGATGCAAATTTTGGGGATTGGGGGGCAAAATTTGTGTTTGGCCCTATATTTTAAGAGTTAGCACCAGCTATGTCTGGGTCATTGGTACAGTATAAAAATATTGGATTCTCTTTCACTAATTCGAAAGATTGGTTTATACGACATATAGATACAAATATCTCGTCACCATCTTGGCATTAAGGGGATATTCAGGGTATTTTTTGTTTTTAAAAATTTGATTAGCAGTTTGCATCTTGGTTTCAAAAAGTGATGATAAATAGTGAATTTTAGACCAATATGAAAGAAAAATGGTTAGCATTTGGACATTTTTGTGTAGCATTTTGTGATGCGAATCCAGTCATCAAAAACCCTGATATTTGAATAATCGATTTCTGTATACACCAATTCCGGACTCGGTATACACTTTTTAGTGATAACCAATGAACTGACATTGACAAATCATTGAATACATAAATCGATTACCATAAACACCCTTCTCTCTTGGAATTACACCCATTTCGGCCACAAACCAAATAGTCCGCTGCAATTGTACCCAAGTCAAGCAATTTTTCCCAACTCGTCCACTGGGGGAAAGTATTGAAGTATTGTATTTTGAATCATTTTTTATTTATTTATATAATAATTTTATTGTATACTTTATTGTATATTGCCGATAATGATTATTGTTTAACATATCTCTTATTTGTCATTGTTCTTTTGTGAACAAAGAACATGGCTTTAATGATTGTTTAATGAAAAGTGATTATTGTTTTGTGATGAGCGTTTACTTCAGGTATGGAATCTATAAAATGATGGTGTAGGCCAGTGCCTGTATCAGTTCATCATGGAGTCTGACATATGCGTATACTGTTCGGAAAGATGCGGAAAAAAATGAAAGTGTCAATGACACTGTAGCTCAACTTGTCAAGACATGTACATGTATAGTATGTGACAAAGCAATGACAAACATCTAGGTAATGACCTGATAACAAAGGTACATATAAAGTATTGTAACGGCCTGTACATAAATGCTGACCGTAGCCTGTAACAAATGTATAGGTAAAGTATTGTAAAGGTGGGTGACAGTCAGATGCTAAACTAGAAAAGAAATCTTTGAGTCCCAGAGTGGGTCTGACTGAACCCCAAAATATTTGTTCTCATAGCACAGTGATAACAAAGGCACCCCAAAACACACTCATTCCTGTCCCAAGGTGAAAACAAAGGTACCCAAGAAGTTTCGTGAAGATCAGTTCATAAATACGAGCTGAATAGAAGTTGTGACAAAAAACTGATTGGACCTAATTTCGGTACAAAATGGCCACTGGCAGCCATCTTGAATTTTGGACTGCACTCAGAAACACTTGTTTTCGTCCCAAGGTGATAACAAAGGTACCCAAGAAGTTTCGTGAAGATCGGTTGATAAATACAGCCTCTAGCCCGAGCCCCGAGCCGTATTGACATGTGCACTTACAGTGTATAAGTAGCACTAAATAAATCAAAATTCATCTAATTTGCATAATTTCTGCACGAGAAAAAAACCCGTACTGTATGTGATGTATTCAATTTTACTGAACATTCATACAAAAATTTATTCAAATCAGAACTTTCATACAGAAATTCTGTACAAACGACTGATTGCACTAATTTTGGTACATAATGGCTGCTGGTGGCCATGTTGAATTTCGGACCAGACCCAAAAACACCCGTTCTCATCCCACGGAGGTAACAAAGGTACCCAAGACGTTTCATAAAGATCGGTTCATAAATACTGCCTCCAGCCTGAGCCGTATAGAAGTTGTGTACAAAAAACTGATTAGACCTAATTTCGGTACAAAATGGCCACTGGCAGCCATCTTGAATTTCTGACCGGACTCAGAAACACTCGTTCTCATCCCAAGGTGATAGCAGAGGTACCCAAGAAGTTTTGTGAAAATCGATTGATAAATACAGCCTCTAGCCCGAGCCGTATTGACATGTGTACTTACTGTGTGTAAGTAGCACTGAAAAAATCAAAGTTCATCCAATTTGCATAATTTTTGCACGAGAAAAAAACCCGTATTATATGTGATGTATCCCATGGTACTAAACATTCACACAAAAAATTATTCAAATCAGAGCTTTCATGTGGAAGTTCTGCGCAAAAATCTGATTGCCCCTAATTTTGAACAAAATGGCTGCCAGCGGCCATCTTGAATTTTGGACCGCACCCAAAAACACTCGTTCTCGTCCCACAGTGATACCAAAGGTACCCAAGAAGTTTCATAAAGATCGGTTTATAAATGCGGCCTCTAGCCCTAGCCGTATTGGCATTTGCACTGACAGTGCTGAAAGTAACACTAAATACATCAAAGTTAGTCTAATTTGCATAATTTACGTACGAGAAAAAAACCTGTATTATATGTGATGTATCCCATGGTACTAAACATTCATACAAAAAATTATTCAAATCAGAGCTTTCATATGGAAGTTCTGTACAAAAAAAAAATTTCTGCATCGTCGGTACAAAATGGCTGCTGGCAGCCATCTTGAATTTCGGACTGCACCCAAAAACACTCGTTCTCATCCCACGGTCATAACAAAGGTACCCAAGAAGTTTCGTAAAGATTGGTTCATAAATACGGCCTCTAGCCCGAGCCATAGCAGCTTGGCACTTACAGCTCTGAAAGTAACACTAAATAAATCAAAGTCAGTCTAATTTGCATAATTTACGCACGAGAAAAAACCCGTATTATATGTGATGTATCCCATGGTACTAAACATTTATACAAAACTTTATTCAAATCAGAACTTTCATGCAGAAGTTCTGTACAAAAAACTGATTTTTGCATCATCGGTACAAAATGGCCGCTGGCAGCCATTTTGAATTTCGGACCACACCTAAAAACACTCGTTCCTGTCCCAGGGTCATAACAAAGGTACACAAGAAGTTTCGTAAAGATCGGTTCATAAATACGACCTCTAGCCCGAGCCATAGCCAATTGTTGACGTACGGACGGACAGACGGACGACGGGCCATGACAATAGCTCAAATTTGACTTCGTCAAAGTTGAGCTAAAAAGAATCCATCCAATGCGAAGATGGCAACACAGAAAATGCCAATCCAGTATAACACAGGAATTCTACAGGCGGATGAATAAAGGCCTAGAGGTACTATCAGACTGGAGGTGCTACGGCTGTACTATGCCCTCAATCAGTAATGACAATTCCTCCAGCACTGCGACGATCTTAGAAGATGAGTTGCAGAGCCATGCTGAAGAAGCCATGCAACAAGACTTTCATACATGTAGATGAAAGTGTTGCAAGACTGGAATCCATAAGAGATGTGGAAGTATTTACTGACAATCAAACCATTGTCTACACAACGTGTAAAAAATTGTTTGGTAGACAGCAAAGGTTACTCGTACGCCAAGAACGAAGTTAAGAAAGAATTTACATATTGGACATGTTCAATTCGTTCTAAAGACAACAAACTTATTAGCAAATGTATTATAAGAATTAATTATATTAAGAAACGCATCAAAATTTATGTTATATTAAGTCCCGCAACATAATCTTATAATTTTGCAATTATTCATTGAAGAGCGCCACCGGCACTTTACAATGAATAATCGCAAAATTATCAGAAAATGTATTATAAGAATTAATTATATTAAGAAATGCATCACAATTTATGTTATACATGTATTAAGTTCCGCAACATAATCTTATCATTCAACACTTATAAGTTTTGATGCGTTTCTTAATATAATTATGACAAGTGTTGAACACTTGTCATAATTATATTAAGAAACGCATCAAAACTTGTAATTATATAAAGAAATGCATCAAAACTTGTTATATTAAGTTTCGTAACAATAATTCATTGAAAAATATTTGCTATGCTATGCTAACTGTTTATTATCTTGTGCACTGAATAAATATCATGATTTCATTTGATACGGAATAATGAAAGTGTCAATGACACTGTAGTTCAACTTGTCAAGACAAAGACATGTACATGTATAGTATGTGACACAGCAATGACAAACATCTAGGTAATGACCTGATAACAAAGGTACATATAAAGTATTGTAACGGTCTGTACATAAATACTGACCGTTGCCTGTAACAAATGTATAGGTAAAGTATTGTAAAGGTGGATGACAGTCAGATGCTAAACTAGAAAAAAATCTTTGAGTCCCAGAGTGGGTCTGACTGAACCCCAAAATATTTGTTCTCATAGCACAGTGATAACAAAGGCACCCCAAAACACACTCATTCCTGTCCCAAGGTGAAAACAAAGGTACCCAAGAAGTTTCGTGAAGATCAGTTCACAAATATGAGCTGTGTAGAAGTTGTGACAAAAAACTGATTGGACTTAATTTCGGTACAAAATGGCCACTGGCAGCCATCTTGAATTTTGGACCGCACCCAGAACACTCGTTCTCGTCCCAAGGTGATAACAAAGGTACCCAAGAAGTTTTGTGAAGATCGGTTCATAAATACAGCCTCTAGCCCGAGCCATATTGACATGTGCACTTACAGTGTATAAGTTGCACTGAATAAATCAAAGTTCATCCAAT
This sequence comes from Pictodentalium vernedei, assembly GCA_031216915.1. NCBI lineage: Eukaryota > Metazoa > Mollusca > Scaphopoda > Dentaliida > Dentaliidae > Pictodentalium > Pictodentalium vernedei. The sequence goes on along the minus strand of CM062296.1, from coordinate 142,526,139 downwards.
TTGCATAATTTCTGCACGAAAAAAAACGCCCGTACTATATGTGATGTATTCCATGTTACTAAACATTCATACAAAAATTTATTCAAATCAGAACTTTCATACATAAGTTCTGTACAAAAGACTGATTGCACTAATTTTGGTACAAAATGGCTGCTGGTGGCCATCTTGAATTTCGGACCACACCCAAAAACACTCGTTCTCATCCCACGGTGATAACAAAGGTACCCAAGAAGTTTCGTAAAGATCGGTTCATAAATACGGCCTCTAGCCTGAGCCGTAGAGAAGTTGGGTACAAAAAACTGATTAGACCTAATTTCGGTACAAAATGGCCACTGGTAGCCATCTTGAATTTTGGACCGCACCCAGAAACACTCGTTCTCGTCCCAAGGTGATAACAAAGGTACCCAAGATGTTTCGTGAAGATCGGTTCGTAAATACAGACTCTAGCCTGAGCCGTATTGACATGTGTACTTACTGTGTGTGTAAGTAGCACTGAAAAAATCAAAGTTCATCTAATTTGCATAATTTCTGCACGAGAAAAAAACCCGTATTATATGTGATGTATCCCATGGTACTAAACATTCACACAAAAAAAATTATTCAAATCAGCGCTTTCATATGGAAGTTTTGTGCAAAAATCTGATTGCACCAAATTTTGTACAAAATGGCTGCCATCGGCCATCTTGAATTTAGGACCGGACCCAAAAACACTCGTTCTCGTCCCAAGGTGATAACAAAGGTACCCAAGGAGTTTCATAAAGATCGGTTCATAAATACGGCCTCTAGCCCGAGCCGTATTGGCATTTGCACTTACAGTGTTGAAAGTAACACCAAAAAACATCAAAGTTAGTCTAATTTGCATAATTTACGCACAAGAAAAAAACCTGTATTATATGTGATGTATCCCATGGTACTAAACATTCATACAAAAAATTATTCAAATCAGAGCGTTCATATGGAAGTTCTGTACAAAAAACAGATTTCTGCATCGTCGGTACAAAATGGAGGCTGGCAGCCATCTTGAATTTCGGACCGCACCCAAAAACACTCGTTCTCGTCCCACGGTCATAACAAAGGTACCCAAGAAGTTTCGTAAAGATCGGTTCATAAATACGGCCTCTAGCCCGAGCCGTATCCAATTGTTGACGGACAGACGGACGACGGACCATGGCATAAGCTCAAATTTGGCTTCGCCAAAGTTGAGCTAAAAATCATTAATTGTATTTTCCATGTTTTTATGATATTCAAACCCTTGGCGGATGAATTGGGTAAAATTGCAACCGGACGAATTGGGCAAAATTGCTTGTGGTCGATTCGGCATGCTGGCAGACAAAATGGGTAAAATTGGAAGCAGACGATTCAGCTAGTACTAGTAGTAGCAGATGAAATGTCCGTATACCCTCTCTTGGAAAAGGGAGTATAAAAACCTTATAAAGTTGTAAGTACCTAGAAGTTAAATGTTTAATTTGAATAACAAGCAACTGAACAATGTTTCATGTCTTACATTTAGGAGATAAACGTCTCTTGTTGAGTTAGACATTCAGGAATTTGACTATGGAATACCAATTACCATAATAATACTGATTAACGAGGTTACTAGACTGTTGAAGTGTTCGCCCCCAGAGACTGTTCGCCACAGGTTTTTCTGGACTGTTCGCCTCGAGACTGTTCGCCCCTTGGTTCTTTGAACTATTTTTGTTGTTGATGTTTTTGTTTTGTGACCTCAAAAGAAACAAAGAATAAAAATTGGCTTCAACAAATGTTCAAATCTTCAAACAAGTATATCCAAATAGTGCCGACAAGAGACTAAAAATATTCTATTAAAAATATGTATAAATTGACCAACAGTTGTAGCAGAACTGTTTTTTCTACATTTGTCACTTCTGGCATTTTGTTCATATGGACAAACATAAAAAGTCAAACAAGTTAACTAAGTGTTTATACAATGATTAAATAACAATATGAGCGGCACATGGAAGCAAACTTTTCTCATCAAGAGCTTTTGTTTTTCAAACTGCAGTTACCACTAATCATCAAGCTGACAGCCGTCAGAAAATTCTCATTATGTGGTTTTGATATTATTAGAAGAGATCGCCCCATCCAAAAAGGTGGCAGATTCGCTCTGCTAATAAGGCAGGAGATTAAATACAAAACAATACTATGCGACCACCTCACCTGAAATTGAACTTGGCCACAAACACGTGGTCATCATATCATATTAATTGTGAGGCACGGCATAGGCGTCTGATCACCAATGTTAGGAGCAGGCTTGGGGCGAGTACTTTGTAAATGTATTCAAATGTGAATACAAATACTTTGAAATTTCATGAATACGAATACGAATACAAATACACAAATTTCAAATGTATTTGAATACGTATACAAATACATTACAATGTATTCATACATTTTTGAATACTTGAATACTTATTAAATTAGAAGTATTTATAGCAAGGCATTTAAGTTTTTTTTTGTTGGGTTAAAAGTCATTTTTAAACTGATGGTCCTTTAGCTGAAGCTTTAATTGTGCTTATCATGCTTTGTTGGAAAACTAAAGTAATTACCTGATGGGAAATCCACTCTATGGGTGTCACAGTAATTAGACTACTCTCCATGGACAACACATCACAAAATGTGAGTGGATTACCTCTAAAAAATCACAGACGGCGTTTACTCTTGAACGTTAAGTATCAATTGCAATGACACCACATAAAAAGGACTAGTAAAGTTTTAGCCAATGCACTTCATGGTTAAACCTGGAGGTCTGGTGGCTGAAAGTTTGCTAACAGGGGTTATGGACTATTCGACGAAAGACAAATTCGACGAATTTTTTTTAGGACGATTTGACGAGATTTTGGACGATTCGACAAAACTTCTGAACAAATTCGACGAAACTTTGGACGATTCGACGATAAAAAAGTACAAGTTCGACGAAAACTTTTTATTTCCTCCAGAGGATTAAAAGAAGTTATTTTTACAACATACCCCACCCAATATAACGTTGAGTAGAGTATGTTGTAAGATAGCGTCTTTTATCTCGGAACTTATTGGCTGGGGGCAAGAGTGTGTGTGCATGAATGGCTGAGAATTTTTCTGGAAAATTACATTTAATTAAGGTGTCATAGCCTATATTTATGAGACGCTCACACTTAAGGCGCCAATTCTAGGATTATCGGGGTGTTAAAAATAAAACCAATTAATAAATGAATGGATCATCCCAAGGAAGTTTGCTGAAAAATAAAAGACAATGAATGGGTATCAATGTTTTTATTTTAATTATAATATAAAACTTATCTTATGTTAACAATAGCGCACAGAATAAAGACCATAATGGAGAAGAAACGTAAATGAACAAACATTTGAACAACTTCTCCAACAGAATTATGACTGCAATTTTTATTTAACTCTTTACCTTACAAAACCGCCAAAAATTTAAATGGAAATGGCTAAACAAGCCGGTTTTAATGATAAACATTTTAATTGACCCTTTAAAAAAAAATTTGCTGAAATTGTCTTCCGTCAAATTGTCTTCTCATCGAATAGTCCATTTCGTTGAGTTTGTCTTTCGTCGAATAGTCCAGGTCCCGCTAACAGCAGTAGTATTTTCTTTATAATATTTACATACTTTCACCGATTATAATTAGACATACTGAGCTGTACAAAGGTGGCCGGGGCCACCCTTAAACAGGAATAAATAAATAAATATGTGTTTTCACTGTGAAATAATGGTTAAATAGAAAAACTTTAAATAAATCCCCAAATTTTAGAATATAATATCATTGAATAACTAAGTTGTGTGCAATAACACAAGGTTTTTTGTTTTATTTTTATTGTCCATGTTTTCAACAATTTAAAAAGCCATGGGGATATGTGGCCATTGTTACATAAATATGTTGTATTGTGACAAGTTGATTGATAATTAAGTCTATTGTATGTTTTCAATGCATAAATTTCAGACAAGGTGTTTGGTGGTGTATAAATAATATAGGGGATTATTAAGTCTTTAATATTGATAGGAGTTGTGAATTTGTTGTCTGGAGCCCATGGGCTTGATCTGTGAAAACCTTTTATTCAGTATATGGTTCTTTAACTCCAAAATATAGAAAGTATTCATAATGTATTCATGAATACAGCTCAAATTTTAATGTATTTGAATATGAATACGAATACATGTATTCATAACATTCAGTGAATACTGAATACATGTGAATACTTGATAAACTGTATTCGAATACGACTGAATACGAATACCCCAACCCTGGTTAGGAGGCATCATCTACCTTTTTACCAGTTGGTTAAGGTTTTACACAAAGAGGCATTAGTAGTGGATGTGCAGGCTCAGTTTCTTACCGATGATAAACTTCGCCAACATCTCAGGGCAAAGCCTAAGTCTGACAGTGCAAAAATTGGTGCAGCATGGGAAAATTTACTGCTGGTAATAAAAACACTTTGGTCGGCCACTGATTTGTCGCGATTCTCGGATGAGAAGGCCTTGGTTACCCCTGTGCCACCAACTGCCTCCCTATTCCCATGCTTCTTCTCTCCTCCCAACACTCGGAGACGAACTGCTTGATGACATCCCTTGCCCCATTCTTCCAATCTCTCTGATTAGCATATTAACCCTCTGCTTTGAGTCTCCCACTAACCACATGTCCTTCATTCTCCCATCCCACTTCCCCATTATACTCCCAGTGAATCTTATTCTTTTAGACTGGTATTTTGGGCATTCAAGAAGAAAGTGTTTCAGGGTCTCCACCAGGCCCAAATTACACATCTGGCACTCCTTTTCACTGTTTTTCCCAATTTTTTCCCTCAGCTCCAGGGACCGTGACCTCAGCTTGAACAACAGTGACCCCCCAAAGGTGCCATCAAGGTACTCTTCAAAACCAGGCTTCTCTTTATCATGCAGGCCACCCAGAGACCTCTTTCATTTGCCCCCCTCTTGCCAATTACGCTTACCATCCTCAATGACCCTTTCTCTGACAATTTTTTTACCCTGGTTTGCCCAAACGTCTAGGTCCGAGATCTCCAATGAGCAGTTCTCTACAAGCTCTCTCACTTGGACCATCCATCCCGTCTTAATATTTGAGTTGAAAATTCGCAGGAACATTACTTTACATCATCAGCTGTCGGGGAGATTCACCAAATAATTAAGATAACCGAATTTCAGTAAGCCTATCCTGTCCTTGATCATCATCCACCCAAGCTCAACCCTGATTGCTTCTAGTGCTGTGGCATTATTCAACCCCGTTATCCAGAATACAGAACTCCCCAACTCTTTCGAGTGGGGTCCACTTTGCGGCCCACAGGTATAACTTTGCTCTTGCTTTCATTAAGTTCGAGTCTCCATTTGCTACCATATTTCCAAACAATTTCCAGCATTTTCACTAGCCCCTCTTTGCTTTCTGACACTAGCACCATATCGTCTGCAAAAAATAGCCCTGGGATCTTCAAGTCCCCAACTGCTACCCACTCGTCACTATGCAGGAGTTCATCTCCTAAACCTCTGATGTACAATGCAAAAAGAATTGGCGAAAGGATACACCCCTGTTTTAGGCCTATCTCCATGGGCATACGTTTTGTTGTTATGTTAACCAGGCTTAGTTCACTCTGTACATCTTTATATACCTGGTAATGCTTTCATAATTCAAACAAACTCGCCTCCCAAACCCAGAGCCTTCACCTTCACCCCCGGAAAGCACAAGACTGTTCGATTAGAACTGTAAGGACCACAAACCACATTGTCAATCCCACTCCCCGCTACAACTAATTTTCTTCTTCCCCCAGTTCCTATATCATCTGCAACTCGCCTCATGTTGATTATGTGATTTGTGTCTTCGATATGAAGCCTGAACTGAGTCAACCCAAATGCGGTCAGTTTCTTTCAGTTTTAGTCAGATGAAATTTGAATGGGTTGTTCAAAGACTGTGAGGGCCAGGAGGGCCCCGGGTCACAGTCTTACAAAGACTATAATATCGTCCCCAGAATCCTAAACTCCCAAAGTTCCTTGTTTGGTTGAATCTTTTGTTTTTTACGTTTTTTTTTTTTACCGGTTTAGTAACGTATTTTCAGTTGAACTTTTGATATTACATGTGTATTCGGATGAAAATCTATATGAATATATGATGTATATTAGCGCGCGCAAAAGCAGCCCAAAGGGCTGCTTTGAAGCAAGCCTAATAGACAATGTGTACGTGAATTTGGAAAAACCAAGGAATGCTATGCCATCCAATCTAAACCGGAAGTAAAAACATGTGGAACCCCAGCTCTCGTTTTCAGAAGCGAACAAATCGAATGACGCCCCCTAAAAAGCGAACGGTGTAATGCGAGATTTCTCCTTAGATCATTCCATGCAGACTGTGAATAATTTATTGAACATTCTTTTCAAAATTAAAGTTTTTCCAAACAAACTCAACTGTCGTTTGCTTTGCTGACTAAATGACAGAAATTGTCGAAAAGCTAAATGTTCCCATATATGCACACTGGATTTCATCGTCTGCTGGCTGGCTGTTGGGATCCCGCTGTTGTACGATTCTGCTGAGTATTCTGTCACATGATTTATCTGTTTTGCATTTGCAAAAACGCTGTTCACTTCAAACCAACACTGCGTGTTACTGGAACAAAGTGAACCCTAGCAGCCACATCGCCCCTTAGCAACTGGCTAACTACTGGTCCGATTTTGACCAAATTCGGTATACGAACCCAAAATGCATTGCAAATAAAAACAGACATATCAATGTTGACGTCTCGTGACTTCCCTAGCAACCAGAGCACGCCCTTAGCAACCGGCTAACTACTGGGCCGATTTGGACCAAATTCGGTATACGGATCCAGAATGCATTGCAAATGAAAACAGATAGATCAATGATGACGTCACGTGACTTCCCTAGCAAACAGAGCGCCCCCTTAGCAGCAGACTAACTACTGGTCTGATTTTGACCAAATTCGGTATACGAACCCAAAATGCAATGCAAATAAAAACAGACATATCAATGTTGACGTCTCGTGACTTCCCTAGCAACCAGAGAGCGCCCTTAGCAATGGGCTAACTACTGGGCCGATTTGGGCTAAATTCGGTATACGGACCCAGAATGCATTGCAAATGAAAACAGACAGGTCAATGGTGTCGTCGCGTGACTTCCCTAGCAACCAGAGCGCCTCCTTAGCAATGGGCTAACTACTGATCCGATTTTGACTAAATTCGGTATACGGACCCAAAATGCATTGCAAATAAAAACAGATATATCAATGTTGACGTCTCGTGACTTCCCTAGCAACCAGAGCGCATCCTTAGCAACAGGCTAACTACTGGGCCGATTTTGACCAAATTCGGTATATGGACCCAAAATGCATTGCAAACGAAACAGACAGGTCAATGGTGTCATCGCATGACTTCCCTAGCAACCATAGTGCCCCCTTAGCAACGAGCTGACTACTGGGCCGATTTTGACCAAATTCGGTATAAGGACCCAAAATGCATTGCAAATGAAAACAAACAGATCGAAGTTTTACATCTTTTGATTTCCCTAGCAACCAGAGTGCCCCCTTAGCAACTGGCTAACTAATGGGCCGATTGTGACCAAATTTGGAATACGGACCCAAAATGTATTGCAAATGATAACAGATAGGTCAATGTTGATGCCAGGTGACGTCATTAGCAACCAGAGCTCCCCCTTAGCAACAGGCTAACTACGGGGCCGATTTTGGCCAAATTCGGTATGCGGACCCAAAAAGTATTGCAAAAATCCAGAAGCACAGGATTAGCAGTTTCATAATTACTCTCAGAATTATCTGTTGTGATAACTACAAACAATACCGGTACGTCGGTATTTTTTTCAGTGAAATTAATGAAAACGGCTTATTGAAATTGGCACATAAAGCTCAAGGCCTATTTACTTCACACGACAAGTCTGTGCTGTCTTTTGAAGTTTGTATGTCTGTGCTGGCTTATGTAGTTTGTGTGCCTGTTGGGCAAATCGCCCAGAAACCTGGTCCAAATCGTCCACAAATATGGACCGAATCATCCAATAGTCTGGTCCAAATCGGCCATAGATCTGGGTGCGAAACGTCCTATATAAAAATCTGGTCCGAATCATGAAACTACATTTGTGATACTCAGTCTTATTATTTTGAAGATGGCCTTTTCAGTAAAACTGCATTGGAATATTATCAACGTCCTTTTTTTGCACAGCACTGCTGTATTTTCTTGTAGTGGCTACTAAACATTGGTAATAGTAACAATAAATGATACACGCTATTTGTGAAAAAATAAAAATGAACGCAGCAATTTCCGTAACTCATCGGATAAATTGCGGAAAACAACGACGCCATAAATACATCTTCCAATCAAAGTAATGATAAAATTATCTTTCAATCAGAGGATTGGAAAATATCTTCCCATCAAAACGCAGATAAAAGTAGTTATCTCGAAATTTGGTTGGTCCCCTATTCTTTACCAGTAAATGTAGGCCTGCAGCACATTAGGCCTAATGCATCACTTTCGCTCGTTTTTAGGTTTGCCGAAATTTCATATTATATTGTAGGTCTGATATGTTTGTAGGGGAAAATAAATCTACAAGACAGCATGTACATGCATTAGTTCACAACGCAAAATGTTTTGTTGGACGACCCCTTAAACACTGTTTTAAATTTTGTTAAGTTTATGTCATTATAATTTGAAAAACACTGTGAGTTGCGCGCGCTTCTTGGTTTTACCAAAGTTCATATTATATTGTAGGTCTGATATGTTTTGGGGGGGAAATAAATCTACAAGACAGCATGTACATGCATCAGTTCACAACGCAAAATGTTTTGTTGGATGACCCCTTAAACACTGTTTTAAATTTTGTTAAGTTTATGTCATTATAATTCGAAAAACACTGTGAGTTGCGCGCGCTTCTTGGTTTTATCAAAGTTCATATTATTTACACTTTAAAGTTAAACTGAGACAATGAAAAATGAGAAACGTAGCTTGCTTCTTTTTTCTTGTCCCCCTCCTCCCCCCCCCCCCCCCCCCCCCCCCCCCCCATGTTCCCAAGCCAACAATGTAAATGCAGCCACAGTGGAATATCAGAACTGTTCATCCCAACAATTTTTGTTGGGGGCGAACAGTTCAGAAAAACGGGGGCGAACAGTTCAGAAAAACGGGGGCGAAGAGTCCATTGGGGCGAACAGTTGTCTCCGGGGCGAACAGATCAGTTCCCGTCAACGAGCCCTGAGGCTGAACAAATGGGTTTGCATAGTCAAATTCACGAATGTCTAACGAAACAAGAGACGATTATCTCCATTGTAATTCCTGTCATCGTTAAAAGTGAAAGAATTCTCCAAACCCTTTTTTTTGAAGAAAAACAATCAGGAAAATGTTATTTTCGTCGATTTCGGTCCACGAAGGTCTGGCAAACATCGAATTTACAGAAAACAACTGTGGGGTGTGTTCGATCTGTGATAGGAGATGTTTAGGGCCATAACTCGCATATATCGTGGACACAGAGATGCTCCGAAATTATGGCATGATAGCAGCGAATCAGCCCATTGCCCATTCGCCATGTTTAACGTTAATGATATGCGAGGTCAGAGGTCGCTTCGGGTAAACATTTCGATCATCCGATCTATCAAAACTGTCATACATGCGATAGCACCAAATAAAATGTTTCGTTTCAAACGATAAAATGTGCTTTATCGGTTTTACCAATAAAGATAGACAAAATAACATACTTTCAACACTTCTTTTAAGCATTTTATTTTTTGTTGACGAGTGACAAAACGACAGATAGATCACTCAAGCGACATAAAGATGACTGCATGAATGAAAATTCAAACCCTAGTATCCAATTTATTTATTGGTGCTAAGGTCACATACGTATGCACAATGGCTAATTGTGGCCGTGACAGTTTTACGGGTGGAGGAAGCCGGAGTACCCGTAGAGAATCGACGAGCAACTGTCATCTCCTCAACATTCTAATTCTGTTCAAGGTCCGCTCAAGCAGGGTCATAGCGGTTGAAGACATGTGCAGCATTGACGTGCAGTACGCCTTAGTACACGAAGTCATCGTGCCCCCATGTAGGCAACCGGGATAAAGTGCCTTACCCAAGGACACAACGCGGGTCGTCCCGGACGGGGATCGAACTCGGGACCTCTAGCATACTGAGAAGTCCAATAGTCTACCACTGAGGCACCGCCCCACCCCCCGCCCCACCCGGAGTATCAAAACAACCAGTTAATACAACTATTTTCAAGCATGACACACAGATGTTCCAGCTGGAAGAGATTAGGCAGGGGGTTGGACCTTAACAAGTAGATAGATAGATAATTTTATTCAGCAGTACGCAAAAGCAAACAATACAATGCATATGAATAACTAAATAACTAAAGTGAAAATAGTCCGCTAGTAACAGCTCGACCGTATCGCGTGTCTAATAATATTTTGTCCATATACACTACAAGTTAAAATGAGTTGAAGAATAACCACTACCGTTATAAATAACTATAGATTAATGTTTCCTATACCAATAACACAATCTTGAATCGGCCATAAAAATTACAGCATTACAACATGATCTTGACAGTTTACAAGAAAGGTCAAATAAATGGCTTCTTCGCTTCCACCATGAGAAATGTGTCACTATGAACGTTGGGAAAGAACTTAGTAGTCCGAAATACAGCTTGCTGAGACAGGATGGGGAGACATGCCGACTGAAGGAAGTTAAAACTGAAAAAGACATAGGAGTCGTGACAGATAGCAAGTTAAAGTTCGACCACAACATAAATGAGAAAGTAAACAAAGCTCAAGCGGTACTAGGTGCGATAAGGATATCCTTCGCGCACCTAGATAATTATACTACATGTATGGTGAAACTCCGCAAAAGGCGCGTCCGACCACACCTGGAATACGCTCAACCGGCGTGGAAACCACACAAGCAACAACACATTGACCAGTTGGAAAGTGTCCAGAGAAGAGCAACAAAGCTAGTACCCGGACTAAAAGACTTAACTTATGAAGAAAGACTGAAGAAACTGGACATACCAACACTCGAGTACAGAAGACACAGAGGGGATATGATAGAATGTTTTAAGATCTTCAACAACTATGACCAAGAAGTAGAACAAATATTAAGAGAAGGCACCGAAATAAGAACAAGAGGACATAACTTCAAATTATACAGATGAGCATGCAGCAAAGACACAAGGAAATACTCATTTAGCCAGAGTAGTTGATCCAACTTCAAATTATACAGATAAGCATGCAGCAAAGACACTAGGAAATACTCATTTAGCCAGAGTAATTGATCCATGGAACCATCTACCTGAAAATACTGTACATGCTGACACACAGAATCAATTTAAGAACAGACTCAACAAATACTGGCACCATCAAGAAGTCAAATACAATTACAAGGCAAAACTGATTCTGACAGGTCTTCGATTGAGAAAAGATAGTTTAAATTTCTCTGTAACTGACCACCAATTCGGTAAATATGGAGGTGGATTAAGTGGCCCAAGAAGATTGCCAACGTCCACTAACAGTATAGGTATTATAACGTAAACATATATAAATTCCTCTTTTGACCATTTTCTCCTTCAACTCAAACTTACATGTCACGTAGTGGAAGCTGTTTTATTACATAAAAACACACACAAAGTGGAAGATCCATACTTGGCCGAGTACAGATAATTCGGGTCCCTGGGTTAATGTTGTGTCGCGCCCCCTTTCAATAGTGTCGGGATATTGTCATCATCATATTGATGCAGATGATAAAAGGCATCTGCAGCTAGTGTCGAAGGCGCGATGCATTATAGGGAGGGTGGTTTGTTGGGAGGCGGGGGTTCTCCCCCAAGAAAATTTTGAAAGCAGTTATTCTGGTGGCTTTGGGGGTAAAAAAAAAAATCACGTTATCTTTTGGCCGTCAAAATGACGTTTTTAGCAACATGTTTCAAATATCCAAGTTCATCAGCGAGTATCCAATGACATAGAGTTATAGCTATTGACTGCACAATTCTTGAATTACCCAGTGTGAGAAAGGTTGGAATCGTATATCGGTAAATGTACCATGGCTCGCTATAGTCTCTCGTTCAGGGAGAAGAGCAACAAAGCTAGTACCCGGACTAAAAGCTTTAACTTATGAAGAAAGACTGAACGTTGACCTCTGTTAGTGTCTACTGTACGATCCAACATTATGTAGGCCTACTATTAGACTTTAGTACCACCAGAATACTGAATGCTTTATTTCAGACGAAGGATGAAATAAAGCACTCAGTATGCTGATGGTACTAATAGCTAATTGTACAAGAATGGCTGTCCTGTCCGTTTCTTCTACTTCCACCATCTTCCAACCCGAAAGGAAGCCTTCGGGGTGGAAGATAGATAGCTGAAGTTGAAGAAACCGACCGAAAGTGGGAGTCTTTGGCGAAATATTGTTTGGATTTGCAAATAATGTTACAGGAATGCCTGTATATATTGACACGTTTGCATGCGCCCATTCAACTCATTGTGTAACTCCGAAACATATCTGTGGAAAAAGTGGAGGGTCACGTGCACTCTGTGCCCCCCCCCCCCCTGGCTCCACCGCCTCTGCATACAAGCTTGGCTTGAATGTTATTATATGATTGCCATCTGAATGCCCAATGTTTCCATCGTTCTCTTCGATTGACTTCCTCGCCCTTCTCTATTTGTCTGGCGGTCTGTCGTCTGTCCGTATGACTGCCTGTCTGTCCGTCCGTCCGCACCACTATCCGTCTGCTTGTCAGTCTGTCTGCCTGACTGCCTGCATGTTTGTCCCTTCTCCACTCATACACAGACCAGTTCATCAAGTGAACTTGACATATTTCCGACTTCAAAAGTATATTACTTATATCCCCTGTCCTAATAGTCTATAACCTTAGCGTTACATTCATGTACGGACAAAAAGCACTCTGACACATAATGTGTCATCATATACTTTCAATGACACAATTATAAGTAATAAATCCCACCCCTCTTTGCCTAATATCTTACAAACAGATTGTACATAAGGTACCTCAATATGTTGATATCTTTTTCATACATATCTTCATTTTTTTCAAATATGAAACTTCGTTTACATTATATACGCATCAATGTTTTAAATACCTATCAACATTTAATAACAAATTATGACATTGACCACTGCCAACATTAAATCGCCTACACTTGCTGGAACAATATCGTCCGAATGGAACAGAAAGTATTCTACTACCCAGTATTAGATAATGTATAGTATAGAAATATGTCGAGCTCGGATAGGATTGTTCCATGTGATATCCTCCAGTTGTAGTAAGTACAAGTTATCAGAACATTTATTTCTGGATATACGTCTTTACCTAAACCTTAGATTGAATAGAATGACAGTCTATCAAGCGTCACTGTTATGATAGCCATATTTCACATTAGACCCAAAACAAACAGCTTCCTAATAATCGGTGTTTCTATGAATGAACTACTATACATTAAAATCTGTGTCTCGACAAGCCTGCAGATATGCCTCCTATGTGTTGATTGGTAATTCTTTTAAGACATTGGCACCTCTGGCATGACTCAGTCCGAATTACTTATCATACTTCTAGTGCTGCTAGTACTTTGCGGTGATGTGGAGACAAATCAAGGACCACCCCTACCGAATACCACCGGCCAACAAACAGCCTCAAACTTTGTCACCTCAACGTACAATGCCTTAAACCAAAACTTGATGTTTTACAGTGTGAAGCAACTTCCAACGATATCCTATCTTTTAGTGAAACGTGGCTACAAGCTAATGAACCCAATTCCAACATAATCCTCCCGGATTTTTCTGAGCCCCAGCGCAATGATAGGCCGAAGTAGTATGTCATGTAGCCGGACGCCCCTCATCAGCCGGACCTAGGAAGTTACGTCATGTCACCGAGAGGGCCCCGGGGGTAAGTTCGATTGAACTAGAGTAGTTTTTCTGGTCCGGATGTCCCCCCAGAATCCCTTTTGAGACCGCTATACCATGGTTTTTAATAGCACGTAGTGGTATAGTACTGGATTATAGCCAACTGATAGACAACCTCCATGAAAGCCTATATCATTCATAAAGCCAAGAATCTATCGAGTTGTTACTGATAAGTCCTTGCTCGAATGACTCGAAGCCCATCGAGCAAATAAGCCGTAGAGTATTTACTTGAACGACTGACTCGCACATACGCCTCTTAGCCTCATTTCGGTATTTGAGGATACCTATGATCTGGAATTGTATTATTTGAGGATACCTATCCAGGATACTTTCTGGAGAACCCCTTTTCTGTCGTATGAGGCAATGAGGGTGATGAGAAAATCCCTCAATGAGGTCTAAGTTACTATCCCTCTAACCTCATTTCGTTTGAGGCCATGAGGGCCATGCAAAAAGCCCTCAATGAGAAAATCCCTCAGTGAGGTCTAAGTTACTATCCCTCTTAACCTCATTTCGTTTGAGGCCATGAGAGCCATGCAAAAAGCCCCCAATGAGGCCTAATGTACTTTCCCTCTTACTCTCATTTCGGTATTTGAGGATACCTATGGCCTGGTATTGTATTATTTGAGGATACCTATCGAGGATACTTTCTGGAGAACCCCTCTTTGTCGTATAAGGCAATGAGGGTGATGAGAAAATCCCACAATGAGGTCTAAGTTACTATCCCTCTAACTTCATTTCGTTTGAAGCCATGAGGGCCATGCAAAAAGCCCTCAATGAGAAAATCCCTCAATGAGGTCTAAGTTACTATCCCTCTTAACCTCATTTCGTTTGAGGCTATAAGGGCCATGCAAAAAGCCCCCAATGAGGCCTAATGTACTTTCTCTCTTACTCTCATTTCGGTATTTGAGGATACCTATGGCCTGGTATTGTATTATTTGAGGATACCTGTCGAGGATACGTTCTGGAGAATCCCTTTTTTTGTCGTATAAGGCCTTGAGGGCCATGAGAAACTCACTCAATGAGATCTAATTTACTATCCCTCTTAACCTCATTTCGGTATTTGAGGATACCTATGGCCTGGTATTGTATTATTTGAGGATACCTATCGTGGATACCTTTTGGAGAATCCCTTTTTGTCGTATGAGGCCAGGAGGGCCATGAGAAATCCACCATTGAGGTCTATTTTACTATCCCTCTTAGCCTTATTTCTGTTGAGGCCATGAGGGCCATGAAAAAATCCCTCAATGAGGTCTACTTTACCAGCCCTCTTAGCCTTATTTCGGTATTTAAGGATACCTATGATCCAGCTCTTGTATGGCTCCTAGCTCCTATATGGCTCCGGTAGTCTTACCAACGCCTTCCATCTTATCTCCAAAGCTCCAAGGCCACTACCTGTCTATGGTCTATCTGTCATATCATTCATTAGCTTCTACAGCAGTCCTGTGCCATTGCGGACTTGTACCATTACTATTGCCTCATGTCACAACCATTAATATTGACATGTAACACTACTTCATAGCTGTACCTATCTCAGTCCCGACTATAACATTGATCAAGGTTCAATCTGATTGGTTCATTTCCCCTGTATACATATAGACAGGCTATATAAGGAATTCTGTAAGTGGGATTCCTATCGATTCCGTAAAGTTGGATTCCGTGGGATGAAATGTTTGAAAATCGCTGCTTGGATACGGCGACATTTGACTTTGGTGCACTTGAGTCTAGCATCGAAATTTATACCCAACAAACTGATCACTGTCTGACGTAACCAATCTAGATGGATGCATAATGAAATCAGATCACTTATAAGGCAGCGGAAACGTCTTTAGAGATCAGCTAAACGCAGTAATCTAGTTAGGGATTGGAACAAATTTAATGCCAAAAGAAATTAAGTAGTGATCGCAATCCGTAAAGCTAAGGAATCACATTTAAACAAAATTCATTCGCTGCTTTCTAGCTCTGAAACCCCAGCAGCCACCTGGCGGAAAACCCTTAAACAAGTCCTAGACAATAATTATTCCTTGTGGGCAGACAATCCAACATTTAACTTCTAGGTATTTACACCTTTATAAGGTTTTTATACTCCCTTTTACAAGAGAGAAGGGTGTTTATGGTAATCGATTTGTGTATTCAATGGTTTGTCAGTTCATTCATGCATCTGACATGTTCATTTTGGGGCAGAACTTCATACTCTTGATAACTAAGACTATGGTCATTCTGTATACATTCTCTGAAAAAGGATTACCATAACACTTTTGAGGCAATCCATTTTCTTACACAGCCCGCTTTAAGTTTTGTAAGCAAAAGGAAGGCAAAATGATACCGATTTCTGTACATGTGTAATATTTCATCCACTTTTGTAACCAGTCCGCTCATCTGTTGTGATGTCGAACACAATTCCCAACTTTGTAATGTGAAAAGACAGACTGCATTGTACACAAAACTATCAGTTATTTTAATTACCTTTACTCTTTACACCTGCATGATTTTGGGGGGAATCTTTTTGTTTTACGTTTAGAGGTTGAGAGAAAATACCTAGGTTAACTTGACGAAGTCAAGATAAGCTGTTGCCATCACGTGTGCAGAAGTCTATGAGTGTGTCAGTCTGTTGACATTTTCTTCAGCGTAGACTACACCCCGCAGGTCTTGTCAATCATAACGAAATTTCATACGCAGGTTTGGTTTCATGTCTAGATAAGAATGCCCCTTTTTGGTTGCGGTGGTCAACTGCGACGGCTGCACGGGCCCGAAACCACAAAACCTTGACCACAGTCTACAGGTCGTATTTATGAAGGGATTCCATTGTAACATGGCAGGATGCATGACTTTGTATAATGTTCAGATGATAAAGTCCTATTTTGGTTGGATTCAGTCAACTGTGATGGCGCAGGGGCACGCTACATAGATTCCTTTAGCACAGTCTACAGCTTGAAGGCATTTCATAGTAAATTGGTAGGATGACTCGGCATAATATCTAGATGAGAACATCCTGTTTTGGCTGTGATCAGTCAACCATGAGGGCTGCACAGGCACGTGATCTTGATTTGTTTAGCACAGTCTACGGTTCATATTTATGAAGCGATTTCATTGTAACTTGGAAGGTGAACTTGGTATGATGTCCAGATGAGACTGTCCTATTTTGGTTACGATCAGTCAGCCGTTACCGCCGACTGGTCACGTGACCCAGATTCCCTTAGCACTGCCTACAGGTTATTATTATGAAGGGATTTTATTGTAACTTAGTAGGATAACTTGGTATGATATGTAGATAAGACTGTCCCATTTTGGTCACGATCAGTCCACTGTGACCACCGGACCATCACGTGAACTAAATTCCTTTAGCAAAGTCTACAAGTCATATTTTCGAAGGGATTTCATTGTAACTTGGTAGTATGGCATGTTTTGGAATGATGTTACTGTAACTTGGTAACTGTGGTTGACATAATTTGTAAACTGTGAGGGTCACATCGACCCAGGCTTCAATTCTTTATCACTCCGACACGAGGTGACCCTGACTGTCAAAAGTGTCATTAAACCCCAATCAATAAATAAATTCTTTAGCACAGTCTACACCTCAAATTATTCATATTGAAAACAGAAATTAACATATTCTCAATTATCACAATTTTTGTCTTATTTCATAATCCTTTCATAAACATTGAACGTTATCCTTGGAGTACATTTCGTCTGTGCTTCTTCCGCACGAAAATCATTCATTCATCATTACAATATTTCACCATGGGTAGAATAGGAGGCGAACAGCATGTCCTCTGTGCCTGGTGAGGTGGTTGATGATCGCACGTTTGGACCTTTCGATCCAACTTCTTCATCAGAACAAGAACTTTAAGGAGGCAGCGCCCTCAGAGTGTTGCAGGGAGAATCTTGATGAGTTATGGGCTACAGGGTACAATAGAAACAGAGATCCAGCAAATAATTTGAGAGAGCGAGAAGTGAGAGATCGATTGGAAGCCAACTTCAAAAACAATGCGATACTATAATTATTCATCTTTATGCCTGCATTTTCCAAATTGCAGGGATAAAGTGATGATAGGGTTTTTTAGCTGTAATTTTGAAACTTACCATACTTCTTAAGCATGGTAAAGAGATGACAATCAGTGGCGGTGCTACGGGGGGGGGGGGGGGGGGGGGGGGGGGAATTTGCACCCCCAAACAGAGGCTTTGCCCCCCCCCCCCCTCCCCAGTTGCCCCCCAACTATCTCGCATGCATTTCCATCCACCCTCACACACAAACACATTCAGTCACTCTCTCTCTCTCTCACACACACACCCCTCTCTTTTTTTATTCCCAATAATTTCCCATACACACTTAGCCCAAAGCCTCAGGCTAGCTGATGAACACATCCAGGCAGTAGAGATTTAAAGACTCGGATGCAGATACTTATAAGTTATAATTAAGTTATGAGCCAATAAAGGCATGTCTATCCATATCCCTTGTCTAAAAAAATTCATGGATTTCGCATTATGACAGACGGGCATTATATCACAGGGTTGTTATTTTAAGGTCATTATCACAGGGTTGTTTATATCACAGGGTTGTTATTTTAAGGTTATTCTAAATTTTAAAAATAAGTAAACAATTCGAGTTATGAAGAATAAATGAAAGAAAGAAACTTTTTAATAAGCAGTGTGAGTAAACTGGGTAAGCGCATTAATTTAATTAAGTTCGTATTCGGGAAGTGTTCTTTGTTCAGTCGCTGTCATGCAGGGACTGTGTAAACAATGCATTCCAAATTAGAACTTATTGAAAAGTCAGTTCATGTCACTGCAAGTCATCAAAGCCGTCTTTTCTAAATTAGCACCTTTGCCCAAATCAAGTTTTTGATAGGTGATGCGCGCGCCTATATAAGACCCCTCGAGTTAACTTCAAGGCAGACTCGCTAGGATGGAATAATCGTTAGTTCACGCGGTGTAGTAAAGAGTTAATGTATTTGTTTGGTTCCGGTAAGCCGTCATTTGGACGACAGGATTCCCGATCTGATCTTAGCCAATAGTACTGGTACAAGGCCGCAGTGGAACAAGACTGTTGTTGAAGCTAATGATAGGACAGATAGACCATAGACCAGTAGTGGCGGTGGAGCTTTGGCGACAAGATGGAAACGGAATCCCATTTGTGGAATCCCTTTTTGGAATCCCATTTGTGGAATCCCTTTTTCGAAAACGCCTGTGGCTATGGAACCCCATTTTGGTCGTATGTGCCTATGTGATAGGGCACATTGTGTCACATTGTGCCTTTTCACATAAGCACATATCGGCACATAAAGCATGTGCTTATGTGATAGGTCACATTGTGTCACATTGTGCTTTTTCACATAAGCACATATGACAAAAAGGGATTCTTTAGAAGGTATCCTAGATAGGTATCCTCAAATAATACAATACTAGGCTATAGGTATCCTCAAATACCCGTATGTGCCTATGTGATAGGGCATATTGTGTCACATTGTGCCTTTTCACATAAGCACATAAAACATGTACCTATGTGATAGGGCATATTGTGTCACATTGTGCCTTTTCGTATAAGCACATATGACAAAAAAAGGATTCTCTAGTAGGTATCCTCGAATAATACAATACCAGCCCATAGGTATCCTCAAATACCCGTATGTGCCCATGTGATAGGGCATATTGTGTCACATTGTGCCTTTTCACATAAGCACATATTGGCACATAAAGCATGTGCCTATGTGATAGGGCATATTGTGTCACATTGTGCCTTTTCACATAAGCACATATGACAAAAAGGGGTGCCGAAGGTCATATGTTTTTCAAAAAGGGGTGCTAAAATTGGGGTGCCATTGGATATAGGCTTTTGTTATACACAACGGAGATAACTGCATTATGGGAAATCAAGCAATCTGATTGGTTAGTTAGATAAATGAAACAACAAGAGTACACGGAATAGGGTCAGAACTAACAAGAATAGACCAGAAATTGCTAAATATAGCAATAATAAGGTAAACTGTTCCAAATAATAGGCTCTTCTACGCTACTGGAGTATACTCTAGAACAAAGGAACATGGCCAGATAGACGTAAACTATTGCATATATAGATAGAAGCAGAGAATTCTGGGTAAATTTGTCCTATATCACTACGTGCTATTCTTAATAGGGGAAAAACGTCATGGGATAGAGATCCAAAAAGGGATTCTGGGAGAATTCTAAGCCAGAACATTACTCCACTTCAGTCGAATGCACCCCCGATACCCTCTCGGTACTATAGCACTACGTGCTAAGCCGATCAATTGGGGAAATAAAGTCAATTTCGGTGAGTTTGGGTGGATTTTGGTGATTTGGGGGATTGTCGGGTTGTTTGTGGTAATCAGATTCACTCCGATTCAATCGAACATACCCACCGAACATACCCCTATCCTATTGTAGGCCTTAGGTAACATAGCAATCACGTGCTACCATAGAAACCAAGATGGCGGCCTCCAGTATACAAAATGGACGACGGAAACACGTATCACCCTAACAACACGCGCTGCGCATGCGCACTCACACCACGTATCACTATGGAGATGACGTCACAGCATGGCCGCTCACGCGGGTTACCATGACAACACAACATGGCGCCACTACGTCACGTGACTATGACGTCAGATGAGATCCTGCAATGAGATCCTGCCAATGGGTCCTCAAACATACGAGACATACTACTGACGCCGAAGAAGAACCGATGAGTATATGTAGTATTTAGTTTATAGTATTTAGTCGTGATAACACGTCGTAAGTAGTATAGCACGTATGAATCGTCCCCTATTACTCGGACTTTTGGGGGAGCAGCTAGTGTTAAATTCCCATAGGAACCGGACTTTTGGGGGAGCAACTTTGGGGGAGCAAAAGTACGGCTCCTTGCAGCTAGATCCACCAAATGGTGTAGGTACTGTATATATAGTATGCTATGGCATGTATAGTGATATATGTACGCATGGGGCTATATGTATATATTATGGGTAAGTGGTGGAAAGATGATGGGAAAATTGGGTTTTCTTGAAAGTTTTTCCTGCGAAACGGTTGACGTTGCTATTTGACGTCGTGACGTCATGATACGCGCGCGACGTCTTAGAGATGCTGACCGATGTGGCTGTCCACTGTACAATCTGACATAACGTCCATCGAGTCAGGGTATGTCGGCCTTCTCGTTTGGGGAGAGGGGGTGATATGGTAGTAGTGGTATATATCCACGTTGGTATACTATTAGCCCTTGGGTCTTCATATTATGCTATGTCTGCTATAGCTAGGTCAAGCAGTATTGTGGGCATGGGCTCATGTATGGTCGGCCAGTGCGATATTGTCATTGGTGGTTTAGATTGGCAGTACAGGTTGAATGGTCTGTTGGGTTCTCACCTCCTTAGTACTATTAACCTATCAAATCATTTATAGTATCTAATGGCTGGTATTGGTAGTATGGAATTCCAGACCAGGCGGTATTATACTAGGTTGTTTTGAACAGTAGTAAAGGATTAACGACCTGTTGGTCTATTATCCACTAAGTTCTAACCTATAAGCTCGTTTCGGGACGGGGGTGGGTGGAGGTGGTATTGGTAGTACGAAATACGGACTACTAATGAAATGAGGTTAGCCTTTGTGGTGTTTCGGCAATTAAGGCCAGATTTGGGGGGGGGGGACTTTCGGAGACCGAACAAAGAGCCGATTTATGGACTATTGGGGGCGCTGATGTTGCACTTGTGTAGTTTGGCTCCTGAATCCCAGAAAGGCCTTCAGGCCTCTTACTTCCAAACTCCTCTATAAAACCTATTTATGGCTCCTATTTCTATAAGCGTCCTATACAACAGATAACAGAAGGCTTTTCAACATTCAATACATTTTATTCTATACAACATAATAATATTACAATATACATTCATTTGACAAAACACGATTTAATTGCAATTTTCAAATATACACGACTAATGAAAGACGTGTAACACAGAAAAATGAATTTTTCACATCAAGAGTGCAGGGACAAAACAGCTGATGGTCAGAGTACATTAATGTCTATATATCCAGTGGTTTGGTCGAGGTTCCATCTTCTTGAACTTTTCTTTTCGGGTAAAAATATGGCAGTCCATCTTTGATCTGACTATAAGTGTACATGTGATTATTGTTCACCACAAATCCACGGTTAACTCCTGTTTCACTCTGTTGCGTTTTCAACACATGCATACATTTGTTCTTCGTTAGGTCGTTTTGGCGTTTATTTATTCCTTTGGAACTGAACTTGCTACTCGGGCCGAAACAGTAGTAGGTTTTGCTACAGAGACCCACAATTCCATCTCCGCTCCATTCAACCTTGAAAAGGCCAGGTGTTCTTTTGTCGAATGCTTTCCGGTCGCTGCAACATGACCTCTTCGGTGACCATATATCTCCTCTAATCTTGGTTTGAACAAAGTCTTCTCTGTGCTCATCGTATGATTCTGACGGTAACCATTGATGATACTCTCTATAAAACTGTTCTTTCTTTTCCGGTTTTATTACTTCTTCCAGAGATGATTTGAAGAATGAGATGTATCCAGAATCTGTATCCATGAGGCAGTACTGAAAATCACGTCTATCCACGAAGGTATTAATGAAATCATAGTAAAACTGCAACATCTTCATCTTTGCGTATTGGTACACGAAGAATCCGATATGAAGTGGTAAGTTCAGCTTGATGCGGTTCTTATTCATTTCCAACTCGTATACTGTTTCGCTCAAAGGGTTCATTTGTCGGAAGTGCACGTTGTTTATTAAGCGAGAAGCTTCGTCGTCATTACAGTAAATAATATTTCTGTGTTTTTCTTTGTTGGTTATTGTCTTTCCGTACCCGCTATTCCCAAGGAGTTTCATTGTGTCAGCAACTATTGCCTTATCTGGATTCCGATCACCTTCTCTTCTTGCCTGTGATACCTCTTCTCCAAATTTCTTGAAGCACGCTTTTGGTTCGTATTGTATGACTTTGTGTCACCTCGAGGCCGTGATCAGGGTACCATTTCAGGAGTGGCGTTGCAAGCAATATCCTCTTCGCATGCTAACTCCCGATCAAACTTCTTCTCGGCTGGCGCATGACGTGGTTTTTCTCTGCAAACTTTCTCATGTGTTCTCCAATGTCGTCTGTACTAATGGCGGTATTTTTAAAGATGGGTGTCATTTCTTCAAAGTGATGTCTGAGGTGGTCTGGAACATGAATGTCACACTCAACTAATCCGAACAGATTGCCCGAAATCACATGCTGCGTTACTTCACCCTCGTCCATAGTCCATGTTAAAGTGTTGCCCCCAAGTTTCTCTAGGTAACATTTTACTGCAGGATCCTTTCTCATTTTCAACCACTGGTATTCCCAAATTTCAACAAGTTTGTATCCTTGATCAGCAATGTATTTGGCGTTCTTGATAGTCTCTTTGTGAAGATCTTCCATTTGTTTTTCTCGAACACTGTTGAAAAGAATTGCTTCTCCATTTCTTTTGGTGTTCAGTCGACAATTGTGGCCATGCCAGAAGCAGCCGTGAAATTGGTACACCGTCTGCGTTTCTTTGCACCAGCCGTCTACGGGCAGATGTCTCCTTCCAATCTTTTTCTCTTCTCCATTGAACTGATGCCGAATTTCAAGACTGTCTCTTCTGGAGATATAGTTTAACCACTGCTGTGCCATTCTGCCATATTTGTGAGAATACTCCAATATACGCAAAATCGAGCTTAAATATTTAGAATCGTATAAAAATTTCTATCGATCCACTTTGTATTCTAAAATCACGGTATGTTTTATTAAATTTTAAAAAAAGTATGGTAAGTTGTGTCTTTACTGTTTATTATAGATTACGCATCTTTCGGTCCAGTTCAGTGAGCAAGATCAGCCTTCCACGGGCATTCCGTTTAAATTCCAGGCACTTCCACTTTGATTGGAACCCAAGTGTGTTTCAGCGGAATGAGCTGATTATATAACCTGAAGTAAAATTCAAGGACATCCCACTGGACTGATAACATGCCGTGGAATGGTATTTCACATGATGCATCAATTGTACAGACTGACTGTTGTTTTTTAAATATAACTATAGAACAAGTCGGGGGTGGGGGGTGGTCGGCGCTTCAGCGCCATTTGTTGCTGCTGATGTGGGGAGAGTGGCTTCCAGAAGGTATAAAAGGCGACGTGCACTGCGCAATCGGTCATTCGCCATCCAGCAGCCGAGGTGAACACATCGTCAGTGAGCAGCTCTGCTAATTTGAAATTTATTCCAATAATTTCAGGCAAGAGACACCGACAACGCTACCAACATGCCACCAGCCTTCTTTGTATGCCACCAGTGTGAAAAATCGTTCAGCAGAAGGAGCAACTTGGAGAGACATATAAGGACTGTACACCTAGAAGAAAGAAGACACGAATGTCAGAGATGCTGCAAGAAATTCGCTCGGAATGAAAAACTGGAGCACCACTTAGAGAAATGCAAAAGTCAATGGAAATGCGGAGACTGCCAGCGAGAATTCAGCAATCTCATACCCTATCGACTGCATCTGAAAACAGATCACCAGTACCATACCAAGGGAAAAGAAGACAGGAAGATACAAGGTGTAACAAGAAATCTCCAGAAAAAGTCTGATAAAAGAGACGATGAAAAGACATTAACTTCATTAGAATGCGAACAGTGTAAAAGAATATTTTACGACAGAAGCAACTTGGAGCGACATATCAGAACTGTGCATATGAAGAAGAAGATATATGGATGCCATAACTGCTACATGAAGTATTCCAGGAATGAAGATCTCGAGCATCACTTGAAAAAATGTGAAAAGCGTCGGCAAGAATCCAGTGAACTGTCTCAAACCAGTGAACATATGGAAGCAGCTCATCAACCTGACAAGAAAACAGCCAAAAAACGAAAATCGAATGACGACCAACAGCAGTCAAGTGGAAAGACGAAGAAATCCAGAACATCATTCATGGAGTGTGATCCTGCAGTGTTTTCACCTGAACTACTATACGAAGAGGAATGTGATGAGATGAAAGCTCTCTACAAAGTGAACTGGGACATTATACGGACCCACCATATCACGAACAGAAAACTTCAAGACACTTACAATTTTCGCATCAAGACCGGCGACATAACAGCTATGGTCAGTGAATTTACAGAAACAATTTTTCAACAAGAATGGAAGTTCAAAATCAACCTGAGCTACGGATTCATCTTACGTAACAATGAAACTGACGACCTCCGATACTATCACGCATCCCAGAACAATGCCAGATTCCTGGATACACCACGTCTTGTTTCGAAACTAGAAGATTTTGAAAAGTTTATGAGAGATGTTTATCAAGAAGATGTATTAGAGTGGGCGAGACAACAGCGACCCGATTCTAAATGGACTGTTTATAAAGTGACAAACATAACATTCTACATCAATAAAATTAGAGATCATCCAATTGGGGGAGCCACAGATTTACTTGAGTATATCATGGACAATCCAGCCATAATTGCTTTAGTGAACGACGAACACAACAACTTCAAGTACGACGATAACCTGTGTTTATTCAGATGCTTAGCCCTTTCACGAGGGGCCACCTACCACAACTTGAACACAGAAACTAAACACCTGTTTCGACAGTATACAAATGAAGACACGGAAACTTTTAAAGGAGTGACTCTCAACCAGTTACCTGAAGTAGAGAACTTATTCAAACTGAACATCAACGTTTATCAGTTGCAACACAATGAAGAAGGAGAAACAAATGCTAGTCTAGTCAGACGATCACTCTGCCGTTTTAGTGAGACGATGTATATCAACATTCACGAAGACCATTTCAGTTACATCAGAGACGTCAATCATTACTGTAAGTCATTTACCTGTCGGAAGTGTGGCAAATTGTGGAAGACTGGATTTCAACTCAGCAGGCATGAGAGAACATGTACAAAAGAAGTACCTTATGAATATACTGGCGGTGTTTATAATGTTCCAAAAACAGTTTTTGAACTCTTAGAAGATGAAGGCATCTCAGTTCCAAGTGAAAATAGATATTACCCGTACCGAGCAACCTTTGACTTCGAATGCTATTTCGATACAACCCATCTACCCACAAAAAGTGAAAAACTGACCTGGGAAGCCCAACACGTTCCATTGAGCGTAAGTGTAAGCAGCAATGTACCAGGATTTGTAGAACCGGTCTGCTTTATTACAGAAGGAAATGCACAAAAACTGGTGAGCCGTATGATGAATAACTTGGAAGAGATTTCAAACACGGCCTATGCGCTGTTAAAGTCACAATATCAACCTTACATTGATGAACTCAATACAAAGATCACAGAAGCAATTGAGAGCGACCCATTGTTAAATGAAGAAGGACGTGCCAGGTCACATCCCTTGGAGGAGCTACATCACCAGTTTGTTGCTTATCTGAAAGAAATGCCGGTTGTTGGATTCAACTCTGGAAAGTATGATTTCAATGTTGTGAAGTGCGAGCTACTTACTTTCTTGAAAACGAAACAGGATATTGGATTCACTGTGAAGAGAAACAACAATTTCTTGTGCCTTAAAACAGAACAGTTCAAATTCCTCGACATTGTGAATTATCTGGCACCTGGTTTTTCGTATGATAAATTTCTCAGAGCATTTGGATGTTCAGTGACGAAAGGTTACCTGCCATACGAGTGGACTGATGATTTGAAGAAACTGGAACAAGACCACTTACCGGACTACGATACATTCTACAGTTCGCTCAAAGGGGAAATATATCTAAAGAAGAATACATCTACTGTCAGAAAGTATGGAAAGACCACAAGATGAACACCTTTCGCG
The DNA here is from genome assembly GCA_031216915.1 of Pictodentalium vernedei. NCBI lineage: Eukaryota > Metazoa > Mollusca > Scaphopoda > Dentaliida > Dentaliidae > Pictodentalium > Pictodentalium vernedei. Next base: position 142,499,426 of record CM062296.1, on the reverse strand, counting down.
ATTTTCTCATCTGGTATAATAACCGAGATGTCCAACCATTCCTAGAAGCACTAGAGAAACAGTTTGCCTTCTACAAAGAGCGCGGGATTGATATGATAAAAGATGGAATGAGTGTACCCGGACTGACATTGAAGTATTTGTTCAACACGATCGACAATGAAACCCATTTTACCATTTTCAACGAGAAGAACAAAGATTTACATCAGCTGGTAAAAGACAACATCGTGGGAGGTCCTTCGATAATTTTTGACCGTCATCAAGAAAAAGGACTAACAAAACTTAGATCTTATCAGTATGGAGAGGAAGCTAAAACGTGTGGGGGGTGTAGTTGGTTATGACGCCAACGCTCTTTACTTGTGGTGTTTAATGCAAGAGATGCCAACTGGGATGTATATAAGAAGACGTAAAGAACATGACTTCAAACCGGAGTATTCTCACAAATATGGCAGAATGGCACAGCAGTGGTTAAACTATATCTCCAGAAGAGACAGTCTTGAAATTCGGCATCAGTTCAATGGAGAAGAGAAAAAGATTGGAAGGAGACATCTGCCCGTAGACGGCTGGTGCAAAGAAACGCAGACGGTGTACCAATTTCACGGCTGCTTCTGGCATGGCCACAATTGTCGACTGAACACCAAAAGAAATGGAGAAGCAATTCTTTTCAACAGTGCTCGAGAAAAACAAATGGAAGATCTTCACAAAGAGACTTTCAAGAACGCCAAATACATTGCTGATCAAGGATACAAACTTGTTGAAATTTGGGAATGTCAGTGGTTGAAAATGAGAAAGGATCCTGCAGTAAAATGTTACCTAGAGAAACTTGGGGGCAACACTTTAACATGGACTATGGACGAGAGTGAAGTAACACAGCGTGTGATTTCGGGCAATCTGTTCGGATTAGTTGAGTGTGGCATTCATGTTCCAGACCACCTCAGACATCACTTTGAAGCAAAGACACCCATCTTTAAAAATACCACCATTAGTACAGACGACATTGGAGATCACATGAGAAAGTTTGCAGAGAAAAACCACGTCATACGGCAGCCGAGAAGAAGTTTGATCGGGAGTTACCATGCGAAGAGGATATTGCTTGCAACGCCACTCCTGAAATGGTACCTTGATCACGGCCTCGAGGTGACACAAATTTACCAAGTCATACAATACGAACCAAAAGCGTGCTTCAAGAAATTTGGAGAAGAGGTATCACAGGCTAGAAGAGAAGGTGATCGGAATCCAGATAAGGCAATAGTTGCTGACACAATGAAACTCCTTGGGAATAGCGGGTACGGAAAGACAGTAACCAACAAAGAAAAACACAGAAATATTATATACTGTAATGACGACGAAACTTCTCGCTTAATAAACAACGTGCACTTCCGACAAATGAACCCTTTGAGCGAAACAGTATACGAGTTGGAAATGAATAAGAACCGCATCAAGCTGAACTTACCACTTCATATCGGATTCTTCGTGTACCAATACGCAAAGATGAAGATGTTGCAGTTTTACTATGATTTCATTAATACCTTCGTGGATAGACGTGATTTTCAGTACTGCCTCATGGATACAGATTCTGGATACATCTCATTCTTCAAATCATCTCTGGAAGAAGTAATAAAACCGGAAAAGAAAGAACAGTTTTATAGAGAGTATCATCAATGGTTACCGTCAGAATCATGCGATGAGCACAGAGAAGACTTTGTTCAAACCAAGATTAGAGGAGATATATGGTCACCGAAGAGGTCATGTTGCAGCGACCGGAAAGCATTCGACAAAAGAACACCTGGCCTTTTCAAGGTTGAATGGAGCGGAGATGGAATTGTGGGTCTCTGTAGCAAAACCTACTACTGTTTCGGCCCGAGTAGCAAGTTCAGTTCCAAAGGAATAAATAAACGCCAAAACGACCTAACGAAGAACAAATATATGCATGTGTTGAAAACGCAACAGAGTGGAACAGGAGTTAACCGTGGATTTGTGGTGAACAATAATCACATGTACACTTATAGTCAGATCAAAGATGGACTGCCATATTTTTACCCGAAAAGAAAAGTTCAAGAAGATGGAACCTCGACCAAACCACTGGATATATAGACATTAATGTACTCTGACCATCAGCTGTTTTGTCCCTGCACTCTTGAACTGAAAAATTCATTTTTCTGTGTTACACGTCATTCATTAGTCGTGTATATTTGAAAATTGCAATTAAATCGTGTTTTGTCAAATGAATGTATATTGTAATATTATTATGTTGTATAGAATAAAATGTATTGAATGTTGAAAAGCCTTCTGTTATCTATTGTATAGGACGCTTATAGAAATAGGAGCCATAAATAGGTTTTATAGGAGTTTGGAAGTAAGAGGCCTGAAGGCCTTTCTGGGATTCAGGAGCCAAACTACACAAGTGCAACATCAGCGCCCCCAATAGTCCATAAATCGGCTCTTTGTTCGGTCTCCGAAAGTCCCCCCCCCCCCCCCCCCACCTCCCAAATCTGGCCTTAATTGCCGAAACACCACAAAGGCTAACCTCATTTCATTAGTAGTCCGTATTTCGTACTACCAATACCACCTCCACCCACCCCCGTCCCGAAACGAGCTAATAGGTTAGAACTTAGTGGATAATAGACCAACAGGTCGTTAATCCTTTACTACTGTTCAAAACAACCTAGTATAATACCGCCTGGTCTGGAATTCCATACTACCAATACCAGCCATTAGATACTATAAATGATTTGATAGGTTAATAGTACTGAGGAGGTGATAACCCAACAGACCATTCAACCTGTACTGCCAATCTAAACCACCAATGACAATATCGCACTGGCCGACCATACATGAGCCCATGCCCACAATACTGCTTGACCTAGCTATAGCAGACATAGCATAATATGAAGACCCAAGGGCTAATAGTATACCAACATGGATATATACCACTACTACCATATCACCCCCTCTCCCCAAACGAGAAGGCCGAAATACCCTGACTCGATGGACGTTATATCAGATTGTACAGTGGACAGCCACAGCCGTCAGCATCTCTATGACGTCGCGCGCGTATCATGACGTCACGACGTCAAATAGCAACGTCAACCGTTTCGCAGGAAAAACTTTCAAGAAAACCCAATTTTCCCATCATCTTTCCACCACTTACCCATAATATATACATATAGCCCCATGCGTACATATATCACTATACATGTTATAGCATACTATATATACAGTACCTACACCATTTGGTGGATCTAGCTGCAAGGAGCCATACTTTTGCTCCCCCAAAGTTGCTCCCCCAAAAGTCCGGTTCCTATGGGAATTTAACACTAGCTGCTCCCCCAAAAGTCCGGGTAATAGGGGACGATTCATACGTGCTATACTACTGTCGTAGTTACATAGTTATTAGTTAACAGTTTTAAGTGTATTAGTGAATCTGTGTTATTAGATGATAAGTTGTTATTATTGCGAGTTAGAAGCACTATTAGCAGGAATTGTAGGTGATAAGATATTCTAAAGGGTGAAATTTAGTATTATAGGTAATTCCCCATAATGTGGTAGGCGCAACAGGATAAATGCGCGCATGAGCGGTTGAGTGAAAGATTTCGTGATTTCTTGTCAGTAGTCGCAGCTTCGACCTTTCTCTACGAATATAAATTTGGGAAACAATTTAATTTTAGATAATATATTTTAGTACTTGTTTTCGGTGGGATTCAGTGACTAGTCACAAAACTCATTTCAGTAGTGCTGAGATTATTTATTTAGGATTTGTTGGCTATTTGCAAATAAGAGTATAGAAGATTTATATATAAAAATTGTTGGATTGTTAATAGTCTTTATCTTATTAATGAAGAAGCCCTCAGTACCCTAGGAATTGATGGAACCTCAGCCCCGCCAAGAAATTAGCCCATGCTAGTTCATTACCGTTGAAAGCAATTGATTAAAGCACGGCGCTACTCTGTGGCTTGTGAATAAGCAATTACGGTCTACAAAAGTGAGCTAGTGAAAATTCCCTGTCCACGGTGAAAGAGTATCTTAGGTCCCCAGCAAAGTTGATCAACCCCAGCCTTGGCCCTCCGCTGACAAGCGCCCTCTGGCAATGTTAACTTATTAAAAAAATAAATACATAAATAAAATAAAATAATATAAGTCCCGATATTTAATTTGTCAGTTCATAAATATGTAATTTACGGTTAGTATGAGTTTCTTGGTGGGTACCGCTTGACGGATACGCCATCACTTTGTTGGGTGAAGCGTTGTTTTTTTTTCCCTGATTTAATGTTGTCTCGTTATTATTACCCCGTAAAACTCGCGTTCTCTCGTGTACTCCACGTATTCCGCTTACGCGCTCCACGGCACAATCGAAGCTGTGTAAAGAGGTTAAAACAGAAAAAAGGTATTTGCCAGTTGAAGGGTAACTGTCTGGCTTAAAGAGTAATACAAGTTTCATTGGGTATCAAAGTTACAGGTGTTTAAAGGGCAAAATGAAAATTCAATAAGGATAGATATTAAAATTATGATAATACTTTAGAGGGGCCACCCGCAAGACGGACCCCTACCTTAAAATAATAATAATAATAATAATAATAATAATAATAATAATAATAATAATAATAATAACATTGTGTGATCTGAATGCAATCTTGCCACTTGCATTCAAATTGCGCAAAATATCCAACGGAGATCTGTGGCAAGGCTCTTCGCTTGGATATAAAGACTGGTTGATTAGTTCCTGATTGGTTATTTGTGATGTTTTTCAGAGTAGCTCTTTGTTTATATTTTTTTCTCAAGTTGCTCCTTGTTTAATGAAATGTTTGTTCTCTTTTTTCTACAGGTTAACCAGAGAGCTGCGTCTACTTTGTTTCTTCTTTCAGGGCAACATTATAAAAGTTTTTTTTTTCAAAACGCGTAAACTCAGTTTTTGTCTAGTTTATATTTTCAGGTTGCAAATGGAGATGGTAAAATGGTACTATACAGAGAACACAGTCATCACAAACGAAGGACACACAACAGGAAACCAAATTATACACAGCGACAAGATGAAGAGAAAGAGTAAACCCCAGGAATGACGCTACATCGAGATGAGGAAAAGAACTAGACCTAACAATAAATTAACAACAAACGGACATGAAGCACGCGGACAACAACTTTGGATCAGCACAGAAACTAAATTTGGAATTCATTCGGAAAAGGACTACTTGACATTCAACATTCACACTCAACGTCTAACGATTTTGGCGACACAATTCATTTTATGTGCATCGGACAGTATCGAATTATCAACATCAACATAGTATCACAAACGCGCTCGGACACTTTCAACCTCAATATTGTAACGGCAAAGCTGTGGTCTGAACCCAAAGGACCATGACAGTCAACACCTGTCATGCCTCCTCAGTGATCAACCCACAGATAGGCCAATTACTAAAAATTATAAACATTCCAACACCCAAATTCACCGTAACAGTATGCCAGTGGCCTAGACCCAGAGGATGATAACAGCTGACCCCTATCATACATCCTCAGTGACTGCCCCACGGACATACTAGTTACCAAGCAGTTACTTACCTAAAACTAAGTTAAACACGCAAACGACTACCAGGTGGGTGAAGGGATTGGGACAATGGCAGTGGGAAGGTTGAATATACAAGGGTATTAAGGGAGGTAACTAGGACTGGGAATGGATTTGACTGAGAGATGGAAACTAAAGGAAGAAAAGAAATAGCTTTGGGACAAGCCACCTCTTTTATCTATGACTATTAAAAAGCTTGTATTAAAGTTTTGAGACTTCAATTTAGGTTAGCATTCATTCTTGAAAAATAGGACACGGGCCCTGCGTCCCATCATCCAAGAATGACGGCCAAGCTAATGTAGGAAAATTTATCCCACATGCCCAATGTCCAAATAAATTAACACTCCTGTCAGGATTCCGACACCAGTAGGCTAAGCCTACAATTAAGTTAAATTAGAAAAAAGTACGTTGAATTATAATTTATTAATTTAAAGAATTTGTCAATATGACTTTTTATACTATGTGCATTTATGCACATACTCTCCACACAAGACATAACAGGACAGCACAAACTACGACATTACATTACAAAAACCCCACAGAATTGGCCACAGGAAAGTGAACATGAAATGAAGTGCTTGAAGAATGAGCAAATGGCATGGGTTGATTGATTGCTGATGATTAGTGGAGATTGACCCAGAGATGACCCAATTACAGACATTTCATCTTCAGGACGATCTCCACCAATCCCTGTAGTCCCTGACTACGTTTATATTTTATTCGTCAAGACTCGAACTTGACCCACACAGGTGCTACCCATAGCAACACACACACATAGCTATGGTAGACTGTAAAATTTTACATTACCGAACAAAATCTTTTCACTATTATTAAGTGACTAATTACTGACACACGCAATTAATAGACGATATGACCGCCATGCATTTATCCATAGTAAAAATTATTGTGATGCAATGAAAACGTTCCACATAGCCCCTCAATACACTGCACCAAGATGGAAAGATCTCTAAATGTGATCCTTCCATCATGAAGCAGCATCTTGACCAATTATGTGATAATCTGCTATAGAGAGTAAAACTTTAACCAAAATTTTCAGTAAGAAATATTTCTTACCTGCACCAGGTTACAAATTAACTGTGTAAGCTGAAGTACCAATTTTCCTATAACTCGAAAACTACAAGCTTGTGATACACATCTCCCTCATCACCGCAGTTTGAGGTGCAGCACTCTGCTGAAGAGAACCCCAAAAGGGATCCCTCCAACAAAATGTTGCACATCAAACTAAGGTGAGCAAGGGATTTACATAAAAGAGTATGGGTTAAAAAATATAGAATTGTAAAATTGAGGTTCACTTTCTAATGGCTGAAATAGTGCTCAAGAAATATATTTCTTATATCCCTCTACCTTCTATTTCCTAAGTGTGTGTAGCAACAATTTGAAGTTTTATTGTCTAGCTACACTATTGTAAATTTATTATACACCCACACACCACATACCATTGATAGTTATTTTACAAATTTGTTCATAACTGACCGTGACGTGCTAATAAAAGGGCTAGGGGTACTTGTACAGTTGCGCTTTGTACAATTTTAAGCACGGCCTAGGCCAACCAATATACAACTTGCCAGGTATTTCCTAATGATAGACACGAGTAAACATGGTCGGGTCCATCACTATTTTAAATAAATAACTGGATTAATAACTGACAAGTAAGTACTTGGATAGCATAGGCGCATGCAACTTATACAATTACTTTTTTATATAACACATGGAATAGGTGAATAATAAATAATGTACCATTAATGATTACCAGATGAAATACTTAGTTCTACACTGAACACTGGCTACTTTAGCTATGTGTTCCAATTAGCCTAACTGCTGAATACAGACGTAAAGGGTGAAAATATAGGACTAGAAGAATAAGAAGGGGGGGGGGGGGGAGGGGGGGGGGGTGGATTTATAATAAAAACTTTTTTAGCTTTAGTGTTTTGAAATTTAGCAAACACTGGCTACTTTAGCTATGTGCTTCTGGTTCCAAAAATGAAAGATGGGGTGGGGTCCTAGGTAATCGGTGAAGTCGACCCACGTTGAAGTCGACCCGAGTGAAGTCGACCCACTTTTGGTGATCTCGACCCGAAAAAAGTTAAGTCGACCCACTTTTAAAATCCTTGAAGTGATCTCGACCCGAAAAAAGTTGAAGTCGACCCACTTTCAAAATCCGCTTCATCCGTTTGAAAAGGGGGAATATAAGTGATCTCCACCCACTTTTGAAAATGACAAGATACCATCATTAGATTCACTATGGACATTGACCATCTCAGACCTCGTTTGAAAGGGGAACATAAAACAACAACAACAAACATTTCAAGCGATTTATTCAGGCCATAATAACACCGTTATAATATTAATTTTCATCGAGCATAAAGAAAGGTATAACAAAATTTTGTGACAACATAAAATATAACGTACATTACAGGCCATAATAACATCGTCATAATTTTCAGCAATCAAAAAGCGTGAGATAAATTTCTATCCCTCTGCGTGACGATATGATAATAATAATAACACTTTGTCCAGCCGCTGATTTGTCGCGGTTCTCGGACGAGAAGGCCTTGGTTACCCCTGTACTCCCAACTGCCTCCCTATTCCCACGAATCTCCTCTCCTCCCAACAATCGGAGACGAACTGCTTGATGAGATCCCTTGCCCCATTCATCCCAATCTCTCCGATTAGCATATTAACCCTCTCCTTTGAGTCTCCCCCTAACCACATGTCCTTCATTTTCCCATCCCACTTCTGATTAAGCACAAACATAAAGGTTATTAAGAGAGATGCTCACTATTTATTCCCACCCGAATGAAATAATGAACGGACGAATGAATGAATGAACAAATGAACGAACGATTGAATGATTTGAGCAGCGTTTAACACCAATAAACAATAATTAGCAGTGTTTTCCCCAACTGAACATTTCACACCAATAAATAAATACTGAATGAATGAACGAATGGAAGAATGAATGGACGAATGAATGAATGAGTAGCGCTTCACACCAATAAATAAATAAATAATGAAGGAACGAATGAATGAATGAATGAATGGACGAATGAATGAACGAATGAATTATTTGAGCAGCGTTTAACACCAATATACAATAATTAGCAGAGTGTTTTCCCCCAACTGAGCGTTTCACACCAATAAATAAATAATGAATGAATGAGCGAATGAATGAATGAAGGAATGAACGAATGAATGAACGAATGAATGAATGAGTAGCGCTTCACACCAATAAATAAATAAATAATGAAGGAACGAATGAATGAATGAATGGACGAATGAATGAACGAACGAACGGATGATTTGAGCAGCGTTTAACACCAATAAACAATAATTAGCAGAGTGTTTTTCCCCAACTGAGCGTTTCACACCAATAAATAAATAATGAATGAATGAGCGAATGAATGAATGACCGAATGGAAGAATGAATGAACGAATGAATGAATGAGTAGCGTTTCACGCCAATAAATAAATAATGAACGAACGAATGAATGGACGAATGAATGAACAAACGAATGAATGATTTGAGCAGCGTTTAACACCAATAAACAATAATTAACAGTGTTTTTCCCCAACTGAGAATAAAAAGTTATTAAGAGGGATACTTACTATTTTCCCTTTTCTTCGTGTACGAGTAACCAAGATCATCATACAGTTTATCTTGTTCCCTTATACATGTTGATGTACCAGTGATGATTTTGAATGAAGGGTTGGTTGTTGTTGTTTCGTTTGTTGATGGAGTTGGATCTAGTATTGATGACTCATCAAGTTGCTGTGGAACCACGAAGCTATTGACATTATTTTAAGTGCTATTTGTGACGGTGTTATGCTCAGTAAAACATAAACGAACGCGGACAAGGGTCTTAAAAGGATAAATTCCACTTCTTTTGAGTTACAAAAAATCCTAACAGTAACCAAAACACTTTTAGATAGGGATGGAGATGGCTTTCAATAAATTTTAAAAGTGGGTCGCGATAACTTTTTTCGGGACGAAATCACTTCGGGTCGAATTCACTTTTTTGGGTCGAGATCACTTTTTTGGGACCACGCCTTTTCACATAAGCACATATTGGCACATAAAGCATGTGCCTATGTGATAGGGCATATTGTGTCACATTGTGCCTTTTCACATAAGCACATATGACAAAAAGGGGGGCCGAAGGTCATATGTTTTTCAAAAAGGGGTGCTAAAATTGGGGTGCCATTGGATATAGGCTTTTGTTATACACAGCGGAGATAACTCTGTATACAGGTTATGGGAAATCAAGCAGTCTGATTGGTTAGTTAGATAAATGAAACAACAAGAGTACTTAGAATAGGGTCAGAACTAACAAGAATAGACCAGAAATTGCTAAATATAGCAATAATAAGGTAAACTGTTCCAACTAATAGGCTCTTCTATGCTACTGGAGTATACTCCAGAACAAAGGAACATGGCCAGATAGATGAAAAGTATTGCATATATAGATAGAAGCAGAGAATTCTGGGTAAATTTGCCCTACTGCACTACGTGCTATTCTTAATAGGGGAAAACGTCATGGGATAGAGATCCAAAAAGGGATTCTGGGAGAATTCTAAGCCAGAACATTACTCCACTTCAGTCGAATGCACCCTTTGTACCCCTTAGTACTATAGCACTACGTGCTAAGCCTATCAATTGGGGAAATAAAGGCAATTTCGGTGATTTGGGATAGATTTTGGTGATTTGGAGGGATTGTCGGGTTGTTTGTGGTAATCAGATTTACTCTTCTACAAAGGAACACACCCCCAAACATACCCCTGTCTTGTTAGAAGCCATAGGTAACATAGCAATCACGTGCTACCATAGAAACAAGATGGCGACCTCCAGTATACAAAATGGACGACGGAAACACGTATCACCCTAACAACACGCACTGCGCATGCGCACTCACACCACGTATCACTATGGAGATGACGTCACAACATGGCCGCTCACGTGGGTTACCATGACAACACAACATGGCGCCACTACGTCACGTGACATGACGTCACTTCCGAGGTCATCCACCGAGGTCATCCAACTAACCCCTGTAGGGGAACATGACATACTACTCATATGAACACACTTTCAGCATTTCGAATTAAAACCAATTCTCTAACGACAAAAGTGGTGCCATATGTAGTCGAATCAAAATTCCCAAACCTTTATGCATATCTAAAGACCTTATGAACACATGAACACACTTTCAAAGTTTTGAATCAAGACCCCCTAGGGGCCTTTTGTGAAAGCTGATTCTCTAACGACAAAGGTGGTGCTACGGGTGCCACAAGGGGCCGAATCAAAATTCAAAAACCTTTATGCACATCTGCACATTAAGACACCTATCAGAACAATTCAACAATCAAAATTACATATCCTAGGAGCTTTTCATCCCAAAACAGTATTTTAGCTCAGTCTTTAAGTGGCACCACCTGGTGAAAAAAATTCAAACTAAACCTATATTGTCATCAGTGGCGGCGCCAGAAATTTTTTTGTGGGGGGGAGGGGGGGGCAACTAGGGGGGCAGACTCCCTTGAAGGGGGGCAAATACTTAAAGGATCATATCATTACTTTGTTATGAGGTAGTCCAAACTTGGACCCAAAGTCCGTAATATACTTTTTTGGTTTGGAACGTCCTGTGGACGTACCAAACCAAAAAATTATATTACGGACTTTGGGTCCAAGTTTCGACTAAATGTAATGATAATTAGCAGTCCTTCTTTCAAAAAATCCTGGATCCGCGTCTGGTGGGTCTGTGCGTGAGAGAGAGAGAGAGAGAGAGAGAGAGAGAGAGAGAGAGAGTTCAAATAATTGAACAGTGCAAGGGAGATAATTATGACCAAACGGTCTGCCTGTAAAGTGGAACCACGCGTTACTTCCACTGGGGAATCGCTCATTCAGGTGTCTATACAGGTGTTAGCACTTTCTGATAAATAGAAATTACTGTCCCCTGGAACGCCGCCGTGGCAACGTCTTGGAGAGAGTGAATATTTATTTGCCAGAGGGCGCTTGTCAGCGGAGGGTCAAGGCTGGGGTTGATCAACTTTGCTGGGGACCTAAGATACTCTTTCACCGTGGACAGGGGATTTTCACTAGCTCACTTTTGTAGATTGCAATTGCTTATTCACAAGCCACAGAGTAGCGCCGCGCTTTAATCAATTGCTTTCAACGGTAATGAACTAGCATGGGCTAATTTCTTGGCGGGGCTGAGGTTCCATCAATTCCTAGGGTACTGAGGGCTTCTTCATTAATAAGATAAAGACTATTAACAATCCAACAATCTTTATATATAAATCTTCTATACTCTTATTTACAAATAGCCAACAAATCCTAAATAAATAATCTCAACACTACTGAAATGAGTTTTGTGACTAGTCACTGAATCCCACCGAAAACAAGTACTAAAATATTATCTAAAATTAAATTGTTTCCCAAATTTATATTCGTAGAGAAAGGTCGAAGCTGCGACTACTGACAAGAAATCACGAAATCTTTCACTCAACCGCTCATGCGCGCATTTATCCTGTTGCGCCTACCACATTATGGGGAAATACCTTTAATACTAAATTTCACCCTTTAGAATATCTTATCACCTACAATTCCTGCTAATAGTGCTTCTAACTCGCAATAATAACAACTGATCATCTAATAACACAGATTCACTAATACACTTAAAACTGTTAACTAATAACTATGTAACTACGACCTGTTATCACGACTAAATACTATAAACTAAATACTACATATACTCATCGGTTCTTCTTCGGCGTCTCCCCTCGATGCAAATCATCAGATCGGGAATCCTGTCGTCCAAATGACGGCTTACCGGAACCACACAAATATATTAACTCTTTACTACACCGCGTGAACTAACTATTATTCCATCCTAGCGAGTCTGTCTTGAAGTTAACTCGAGGGGTCTTATATAGGCGCGCGCATCACCTATCAAAAACTTGATTTGGGCAAAGGTGCTAATTTAGAAAAGACGGCTTTGATGACTTGCAGTGACATGAACAGACTTTTCAATAAGTTCTTATTTGGAATGCATTGTTTACACAGTCACTGCATGACAGCGACTGAACAAAGAACACTTCCCCAATACGAACTTAATTAAATTAATGCGCTTACCCAGTTTACTCACACTGCTTATTAAAAAGTTTCTTTCTTTCATTTATTCTACATAACTCGAATTGTTTACTTATTTTTAAAATTTAGAATAACCTTAAAATAACAACCCTGTGATATAAACAACCCTGTGATAATGACCTTAAAATAACAACCCTGTGATATATGCCTCCCTCTAAATTAAAAAGCTCTGCTTTTTCGACGAATATCTCATTTGGCAAACTTGAAAAAGGTAAAACATGATAAAATGAAATGAATGCATGAAAGATAAAATACAATAATTTTGAAAACTAATGGAGTGTCTATTTGTTTCTTCTTCTGTGATCTTCTCTTCCTTGTAATTGAATATATTGTGACAGTCGGGGCTGTCATTCATCCCATCTCTATAAAGTATATGTGGGTCCGTCGTTTCACCCAATTAACACCCAATTACACCCAATTAACACCCAATTAACACCCAATTACACCCAATTACTACCCAATTACACCCAATTAATACATCCGTCCGCTGACTTGCGAAGTTATTGTTTCTTGGGACAAATTCTCGAAGCATAGGGCCAGTCGAACTTGACCCATTAGTACTAAGTCTGAACAGGTAGAGATCGTTCAGTTAATAACCACTTTTTCTCTCAAATTTCGGGACCTTCATGGAATTAGTGAAAGCTCACTCCCCACCCCACCCTCTCACTACCCACCCCCACCCCACACTATTTTTGACACATTTCGCCGCCCATATACATTACTACGTGGGCCTAGGCAGAGATAGTGCCTTTAGGGAGACATCGTATCAGTGTATTGGAGAAACAAGAACAACCATTTATTTTATTAATTTATTTCATAAAATGTAAAACCTTAACAAATAACAATTTGAGCACATACAGCAGGGGCTTATTGTACAGAAAAACAACATTATTTACAGAAGCACATATGTTTATAAGAAAACACAAATCTGTACACAAATACATATAGAAACAATAGATCGGTTCTCATCCATCTTGTGTAGGCCTATATTTAGTCCACACTAGGCCTCGCAGGTCGTAATATAATTTTGTGGTTTCGTAGGTAGGATGTTGATCAACCAAACCAAAACAATACATTATATTTATGGCCTGTGGGGGCATTAGTTTCGACCCGTGCATATGAAATGTGCTTTTCTATTGAATTGAACACCAACTCTCTATCAGCTCTCGGGTCTTTATTGAAATTAGTGGGAGTGCCCATCTTGTAGAGGCTACATTTCCTCCAAACCTGGCCTTACAATCGGTAATATAATGTTTCGGAGTGGCACATAGGGTGTTTGCCTACCAAACATTATATCACGGCCTGTGAGGCCAAGTTTCGACTAGTGCATATGAAGTGCCATTGTGGTAATCATTTGGCGACTCTTATAACTGAAACATTATATCACGGCCTGTGAGGCCAAGTTTCGATTAGTGCATATGAAATGCGCCCATCTCTCAGCTCTCGATCCTTATTGAAGTGCCCCACACCCCCATCCATCCATCCTGTGTAGGCCTATATTTCGTCCTAACCTGGCCTCACAGTCCGTAATATAATGTTTCGGTTTGGTACATAGGATGTTTGCTTACCAAACTAAAACATTATATCACGGCCTGTGAGGCCAAGTTTCGATTAGTGCATATGAAATGTGCCCATCTCTCAGCTCTCGATCCTTATTGAAGTGCCCCACACCCCCACCCATCCATCTTGTGTAGGCCTATATTTCATCCAAACCTGGCCTCACAGTCCGTAATATAATGTTTCGGTTTGGTTCATAGGATGTTTGCTTACCAAACTAAAACATTATATCACGGCCTGTGAGGCCAAGTTTCGATTAGTGCATATGAAATGTGCCCATCTCTCAGCTCTCGATCCTTATTGAAGTGCCCCACACCCCCACCCATCCATCTTGTGTAGGCCTATATTTCGTCCTAACCTGGCCTCACGGTCCGTAATATACTGTTTCGGTTTGGTAACAGGATGTTTGCTTTCCAAACTAAAACATTATATCACGGCAGTTCAAAAAACCAAGAGGATTTTCACTCCAGAAGCCACCAGAATGCTCAGGCGCACTATAGTCTTCTTCCTAGAATTCACCCCAAAAAACAATTTTTTGACGTTTTTCATTAATTGGGTGTTAATTGGGTGTAACTGGGTGTTAATTGTGTGTAATTGGGTGAAACGACGGACCGAGTGTGGGTTAATTGGGTGTTAATTGGGTGTAATTTGGTGTTAATTGTGTGTAATTGGGTGTTAATTGGGTGTAATTGGGTGAAACGACGGACCGAGTATATGTTCTATGTTACGCATTTCGGTGTGTAGGCCAAGTGTCCGTATCTTTTGGGTAATTCGTCATTCATCGCAATCGCTAAAATCTTACAGGCAAGGTGTCTACGTGTGTGACTGCGCTGTTTTAATCAGTTTGTTCCACATTCACACCAGTTAAACTTAAATCCCGATGAAGAAGTTCCATAAGCTTGTATATTATCATATTATTTCACCATCGTAAAGCTGTTGTTGTTGTTGTTTTCCATTTATCACTATCAGTTGATTAAGGTCTCTGGTAAGTTTCCACAGGTACTTTAACTGCACAATATACTTTTGCACGGTACTTTATATTTGTTATGACGCAACATGGACGAAGAAAAACAATTGTATTAGATATTTTTAGCAGTTGATTCTAAAAAAAACCAAGACAGCTTCTTTTATAACCTTCTGCAGTTCCACAGGATGCTGAGATGCATCTCCAAGTAAAGTTTTTAGATCTATAAGGCGTTCGGTGACTTCTACTTCATGATTGACAAATCTTGTCTCAAGTGAAGTTACCATTTCTTCTCTTTGTTGTGTGTACAACTGACAATCCAGTAGAAAATGACGTACTGTTTCTGCATAGCCACATTCACAGTTTATGTCACCATCTTCAGAAAATTTTCCAAAGTGAGATTTCAGGTTGGAGTGGCCTGTTCTGAGACGCTGGAGTTGAATGTCCAATTTTGAGTTGCAGGAGAGCACTGATTTTAGTTTCGGAAGATTTTCAATGCTGGGAAACAATGATACTGTATGTTCTGCTTTATCCAGATGATTGCAGAGAACTTGCCACTTTTTAACTATTGTGTTCTTTATTGATTTGATAATGTGGAATCCCTTTTTCGAAAACGTCTGTGGCTATGGAATCCCATTTTGGTCGTATGTGCCTATGTGATAGGGCACATTGTGTCACATTGTGCCTTTTCACATAAGCACATATCGGCACATAAAGCATGTGCTTATGTGATAGGTCACATTGTGTCACATTGTGCTTTTTCACATAAGCACATATGACAAAAAGGGATTCTCCAGAAAGTATCCTAGATAGATATCCTCAAATAATACAATACTAGGCTATAGGTATCCTCAAATACCCGTATGTTCCTATGTGATAGGGCATATTGTGTCACATTGTGCCTTTTCACATAAGCACATAAAACATGTACCTATGTGATAGGGCATATTGTGTCACATTGTGCCTCTTCACATAAGCACATATGACAAAAAAGGGATTCTCTAGTAGGTATCCTCGAATAATACAATACCAGGCCATAGGTATCCTCAAATACCCGTATGTGCCTATGTGATAGGGCATATTGTGTCACATTGTGCCTTTTCACATAAGCACATACTGGCACATAAAGCATGTGCCTATGTGATAGGGCATACTGTGTCACATTGTGCCTTTTCACATAAGCACATATGACAAAAAGGGGTGCCGAAGGTCATATGTTTTTCAAAAAGGGGTGCTAAAATGGGGTGCCATTGGATATAGGCTTTTGTTATACACAACGGAGATAACTGCATTATGGGAAATCAAGCAATCTGATTGGTTAGTTAGATAAATGAAACAACAAGAGTACACGGTTTAGGGTCAGAACTAACAAGAATAGACCAGAAATTGCTAAATATAGCAATAATAAGGTAAACTGTTCCAACTAATAGGCTCTTCTACGCTACTGGAGTATACTCCAGAACAAAGGAACATGGCCAGATAGATGAAAAGTATTGCATATATAGATAGAAGCACAGAATTCTGGGTAAATTTGTCCTATAGCACTACGTGCTATTCTTAATAGGGGAAAACGTCATGGGATAGAGATCCAAAAAGGGATTCTGGGAGAATTCTAAGCCAGAACATTACTCCACTTCAGTCGAATGCACCCTTTGTACCCCTTAGTACTATAGCACTACGTGCTAAGCCGATCAATTGGGGAAATAAAGTCAATTTCGGTGATTTGGGATAGATTTTGGTGATTTGGAGGGATTGTTGGGTTGTTTGTGGTAATCAGATTTACTCTTCTACAAAGGAACACACCCCCGAACATACCCCTGTCTTGTTAGAAGCCATAGGTAACATAGCAATCACGTGCTACCATAGAAACCAAGATGGCGACCTCCAGTATACAAAATGGACGACGGAAACACGTATCACCCTAACAACACGCACTGCGCATGCGCACTCACACCACGTATCACTATGGAGATGACGTCACAACATGGCCGCTCACGCGGGTTACCATGACAACACAACATGGCGCCACTACGTCACGTGACATGACGTCACTTCCGAGGTCATCCACCGAGGTCATCCAACTAACCCCTTTAGGGGAACATGACATACTACTCATATGTTCAGGTATAAATGTTTCAGATTTTTGATTCATCCTCATGTGGTGTTGTTAGAGAATTGGTTTCCGCAAAAGGCTCCTAGGAGTTTTAATTCAAAACATTGAAAGTGTGTTTATATGTTCAGGTAAGGTCTCTAGAGATGCATAAAGGTTTCGGAATTTTGATTCAACTGCATGTGGCAGCCCATATGGTACAATAATCTCTAACATAAAGAACTGAAAGTACTTGGCAAAAAAATTTTGTCCGCGCTCCTTCGGCACGAAAATCATTCATTCATCGTTACAATATTTCACCATGGGTAGAATGGAACAAGAGCTTTGTTAACCCTTTACCTAACATGAAAAGCAGACGACACTTGCAAGAATAATTCTTGAATAACTATTTTTTTTCATTTTTTGTCTCAAAAACATAGATTATGACCCCTCGTTGGAACGAGCTCGACGAGCTCGTTCCAACGAGGGGTCATAACCAATGTTTTTGAGACAAAAAATGAAAAAAATAATGAAAATTAATAGGCGATTTTTGAGAATAGCGCTAGCCGGTTTTGGCCGTTACGTTAGGTAAAGGGTTAAGGAGGCAACTCCCTCAGAGTGTGGCAGAGAGAATCTTGACGAGTTAAAGGCAATAGCAGGACAATAGATACAGAGATCCAGCAAATAATTAGAGAGAGAGAGAGAGAGAGAGAGAGAAGTGAGAGATCGATTGGGTGCCAACTTTAAAAACAACGCGATACTATATTTATTCTTCTTTATCACTGCATTTTTAAAAATGCGGGATATTATGATGCTCTCCGTTTTTAGCTGTAATTTTGAAATTTACCATACTTGTTAAGCATGGTATACAAATGAAAAAAATATGTTTAGTTTCAATTTTTGTCACCAGGTGGTGCCAGTGGCACCACTTAAAAACTGAGCTAAAGTACTGCTTTTGGACGAAAGGCTCCTGGGATGTGTAATTTTGATTACTGAATTGTTAAATATGTTCAGGTAGGGTGTCTCTAGATGTGCAGATGTGCATAAAGGCTTTTGAATTTTGATTCGGCCCCATGTGGCACCCGCAGCACCTTTTTTGTCGCTAAGAGAAAGGTTCCTAGGGGTTTTAATTTGAAATGCTGAAAGTGTGTTCTTATGATCAGGTAGGGTCTCAGGATGTGCGTACATGTTTCAGATTTTTGATTCAGCCTCATGTGTTGCCTGCAGTACCACTTTTGTTGTTAGAGAGTCAGTTTCTGGTGAAAGATTCCCAGCGGTTTTAATTCAAAATGTTGAAAGTGTTTTTATATGTTCTGGTAATGTTTAGATGTGCATAAACATTTCAGATTTTTGATTCAGCCTCATGTGGCGCCCATAGGACCACTTTTGTTGTCTGTGAATTGGTTTCTGGCGAGAGTCTTCTAGGGGTTTTAATTCGGAATGCTGAAAGTGTGTTCTTATGTTCAGGTAGGGTTTCTATTAGAGCATAAATGTTTCAGATTGTTGATTCGGCCCCATGTGACATCCATAGTCCCACTTTTGTCATTAGAGAATGGGTTTCCAGTGAAGTCGCCTGGAGGTTTTAATTCAAAACGTTAAAAGTGTGTTCAGATGTTCACGTAGGGTCTCTAGATGTACATAAAGGTTTCGGACTTTTGATTCAGCCTCATGTTGCACCTGTAGCGCCACTTTTGCCGCGAGAAAATTGCTTTCCCGCAAAAGGCTTCCAGGGGTTTTAATTCAAAATGGTGAAAGGGTGTTCACATGTTCTGGTAGGGTCTCTAGATGTGAATAAAGGTTGTGGAATTTTATTCTGCCCTATGTGGCACATGTAGCACCACTTTTATCATTAGAGAATCGGTTTCCCGCAAAAGTCTCCTGGAGGTTTAAATTCGAAACGTTAAAAGTGTCTTCATATGTTCAGGTTGGGTCTCTAGATGTGCATAAAGATTTCAGATTTTTTATTCGTGCCCCATGTGGTGCCTGCAGCGCCACTTTTGTCGTTCGAGAATCTTTCTCGCAAAAAGCTCCTAGGGGTTTTAATATCGAAACATTGAAAGTGTGTTCATATATTTAGGAAGGTTTCTAGATGTGCCTTAATGATTCGGAATTTTCATTCGACCACATGTGACACCGGTAGCGCCACTTTGTCATTAGAGAATTGGTTTCTGGCAAAAGGCGCCTAGTGGTTTCAATTCGAAATGCTAAAGTGTGTTCATATGTTCAGGAAGGCCTCTGGTTGTTTTAATTCAAAACGTTGAAAGTGTTTTCATATATTCTGGTTGGGTCTCCAGATGTGCATAATGGTTTAGGAGTTTCAGCCCCATGTGACGCCTGGGCGTGCCACTTTTGTCATTCGAGAATCGGTTTCCGGCGAAAAGCTTCTAGGGGTTTTAAATAGAAATGATGAAAGTCTGTTCGTATGTTCAGGTAATGTCTCTGAATGTGCATAAATGTTTCAGATTTTTGATTCGGCTTCATGTGGCGTCCATAGCGCTACTTTTGTCGTTAGTGAATTGGTTTCTGGCGAAAGGCTCCTTAGGGTTTCAAATCGAAATGCTGAAAATGTGTTCATATGTTCAGGTAGAGTCTCAAGATGTGCATAAATGTTTCGGATTTTTTATTCAGCCTCATGTGGTGCCCCCACAGTGCCACTTTTGTCATTAGAGAATAGGTTTCATGCGAAGGGTCCCGAAAGGTTTTAATTCAAAATGTTAAAAGATTTTCATATGTTCTGGTGGATGTGCATAATGGTTTCGAAATTTTGATTCGGTGTCATCTTGCACCTGCAGCGCCACTTTTGTCGTTAAAAAAATGCTTTCTGGCGAAAGGCTCCTAGGGGATTTAATTTGAAATTCTAAAAGTGTGTTCATATATTTAGGTAGGGTCTCTAGATGTGCATAAAGGTTTCGGAAGTTTAGTCGGCACCATGTGTCAGTAGAGAATAGGTTTTCTGTGAAAGGTTCCCAGAGGTTTTAATTTAAAACGTTGAAAGTGTTTTTCATATGTTGGTAGGGTCAAAAGATGTGCATAAAGCTTTCGAAATTTTGATTCGGCCCCATGTTGCACCTGTTGCACCACTTTTATTGCTACAGAATCAGTTTTAATTGGAAATGCTGAAAGTGTGTTCATATGTTCAGCTAGGGTCTCTAGATGTGCATAAAGGTTTTGGAATTTTATTCGGCTCGATGTGGCGCCTGTAGCACCATTTTTATTGTTGCAGAATCAGTTTCTGGCGAAAGGCTCCTAGGGGTTTTAATTAGAAATGCTGAAAGTTTGTTCTTATGTTCAGGTAAGGTCTCTAGATGTGCATTATGGTTTCAGATTTTTGATTTGGCCTCGTGGTGCCCGCAGCACCACTTTTGCCTTTAGAGAAGAATTGGTTTCCGACGAAAAGTCACGCAATACATTTATCATGGAGTCAAAAGTGGCATGGATGACTCTCCCCCTCTGGTGGTGAACCATAATTTGAACACACTGAACTAAAGAAAGGTATAATCAACTTAGAATGGTCACGATTTAAACACCAATAAATAAATAATCAACTTAGAACTTTCTCAAAACTGGACCCACTCGAGCCACTTACCTATCCCGAATTTAAAACGGTTCAATTCCAAGTACCACATAACTCAAGTCACTGATATTTTATCGCCTGCTCCCTACATTTTGATTTTTAGTTTTTAGTCCCACTCTCAATTCTGATTTTTTTCTCTCAAGTAATGTGCTACTGGGAACACCAGCAGACTTACATATTAATCATTATTAGTAGCTGTTTGATTCTGTTCATAGAAGCTAATTCCATTGTGGCAACTGTCTCATTAAAAGTTTATTGCCACTGGTTTTAATTACTGAATAAACTCCTGTTATTAGCCACCTGTGCAAACTCAATAGACATATTGACATGCAGTCTTGTATCCACAGTCATTTTGTCTTGGGATGAGTGTCCAAATTGTCAGCTGTCTGAATTCTATGAACTGTTTATTGAGTTGAAAAAAATAAATGAAAAAAGAACTTGCTCTGGATTCCAACTGTCTGTGTTATAACAAGGTTGTTATCTATCATGTACGCCACATGTAAACTCTAAGATAAGCCATCACCGAAGTGCATCAGATTCAAATGTGATATTCACAATGTCACAAGCTAGTTCCTGCTGCAATTTTTTGCTGTGGTTTTCAGGTTTCTTTGATATCAAGCTGACACTCATCACTTGAGTGAACATTGTTGTCTCATTTTCCCCAAGTGCTCGGCAAAATTTGACGAGATCATACAGAATTATAAATCATTCAAGCCATTTCAATGAAACATCTCTTAAATCTGAACGATGAATTGACTCAATAGAGGAATTTTTACGTATGGCCAACGGCGGCAGATGATGCCAGATGCCACACCCCCGACTTCCAATTACCAACTTATGGGTGCTTATCAGCCGATGTCTGATTGTATAGCGATTAAATGCCTCATCACTTCATCTAGGGAATTCTTCAGAAAACCATAAAAAGGTTGGATTTAGGCATCAGTATTTTTTAATTTGGTATAGCAGCTATCTTCGATTTATTCAGTGCATCCTGCAGGTTGCATTTATAGAGCAATCTTCAAACTTTGCAGAATGACTTGATAGGGAGAATGTAATATTTCCACGTCAATTGGTTGCCAAGAATGGCAGTCGTATGTCTTTTTTCAAGTTTTTTTTCTGATATATGACAATAGCCAGTGATTATGACACAGTTTATTTAAATGCAATATTAATTAAGACATTGAATTCATAAATGCCACATAAAGTCAAGGTAATCTATAGTGTCATTGACACTTTCATTCAGCACAATCTCAAACCTAATGCTGGTTGTGTGCTAGGTTTGGGGGTTGAAAAACAAAACTTTTTTCAGAGCATTTTTGGGGGAAAGTCATTGTGGTGTGCACACATACACACGGCGACCTTTTCTTTTGCCTCTGTCTTTCTGATCTCTCAACGCTAATGTCTAAGAAAGACAACTTGACTTGGGTGTGAGCATTTTGGGCTCATTTGAGCCTCTTGTTTTAGAACAGGGTAGGTTCGGTTTTGTGGTAATGGGAGTGAGGCTGAAACTGGAAGGAAATACCAAAGTACCTCCTAGCTCTAAAATCATTGGTCACTCGGTTGCATAATAAATTGATATTCTAAAAGGATTAACAAATGAATACCAAGGGTAATTTACGTAAGCTTTATCGCTGTGTGTCCGAGACTGCAGTTTAATGTTAAGGCGAATGAAAAAACTGGTCTTTTTGCAATGTTTGATGAAAACGTGAAGCAAAGTTAAGGACATTTTGTCCTAATTTGTGTAGACCCGCAGTTCATTTTATTTTGTTTCTTTTTTTTCAGAACTCATTGAAGAATGACTTCATGTGGAATTGTTGTAAACAGACTTCTGATGGAGAAATTTAGTATCATTAGTCCTTACACAATGTTCCTTTAGATCCGCTCTGAGCAGCATTCAAGAATCCAGATATTCTAATTGAGATTTGATAGTAATGTATAAAATCCTGTAAATTAATTTTAACAGAGCTTTTAAAAATTAATGCTTACATCAAACCATCAACTGAATCCTTTCACACAAGATACCCAACAAACTAAAAGTAATCACGTGTCAAGTGATCACTGTAACGTACTTCATGTATTTGGCACTTTACCCACCAGACGTTGCAGATACTCTTCTGGGTGAGTAACTCGATAAATCATTTAGACTAAAGCTATGGATCATCACTTGAGTGGTGGATTTCATTTGAGGCAATTGAAGTATGATATATCCAACAAGTCCTGAATGTGTACAAAATGAAATGTCAGGAACCAACCCAAAGGTTACAGTGGTGAGAGATCATCTGCATTTAATATATCCTAGAAAGATTTCAATGGGAAATCAGAGTGCCGTAATCATCCAGTTCACATACTGATGTGAAACCATTTCCCTGTGAAATATGTAAAACTCCTTTTGCAGTCAAAGCTCTCAGTTTATTCAACATCTTCGAGTACTGGTGAAGAACCATTCAAATGTGACATGTCACAAATCTCAGTTGGAGCATGATTCGCATTGCACATCTAAGAACTAGTACTGCTGAGAAACCATTTGAATGTAACTTTTTATGTAACATATTTTCCAAAGTTCAAGTATCACAGCTCATCTTGGAACCCTTATTGGCGAGAAGCATCTAGTTGATATATATGTAAGAAATTCCACAATATGAAATCATGTCTTGGGGGACATTTCAGAACTCACATTCAGTGGCGGCGCTACGGGGGGGGGGGGGGGGGGGGGGGGCATGGGGTGGGGCATTTGCCCCCCCCCCCCAGTTGCCCAGACGGGCATTATAAGTCTACCTCTCTCTCTCACGCACAGACCCACCAGACGCGGATCCAGGATTTTTTGAAAGGAGGACCGCTAATTACCATTACATTTAGTCGAAACTTGGACCCAAAGTCCGTAATATAATTTTTTGGTTTGGTACGTCCACAGGACCTCATAACAAAGTAATGATATGATCCTTTACGTATTTGCCCCCCTTTATGGGAGTCTGCCCCCCCCCCCCCCCCCCCCCCCCCCCCCACACACACACACACACACAAAAATTTCTGGCGCCACCACTGCTCACATTGAAACCATTCAAATGTGACATATGCAACAAATATTTCAGTCAGAATTCAAGTCTCAATTCACATCTAAGAACTCATTTCTGGTGAGAAACCATTTCAATATATGTGAAAAATCTTTCAATCAGAAATCAATTCTCACTACACACCTGAGAACTTATATTGGTGAGGAACTGTTTGAATGTAATCAATATATACTACTTAAAGTTTGCTGAGCACCAAATATTTGACACATCATTGTGAAATTTGCTTGTAACATATTTGCGATATTTTTGGTGGATATGATTGAGAAATGTATTGAGATGGTCCCAGTGTTTACATTAGCTCATTTGACATGCAGACTTGTCGTAACCGTCACGGAAAGCATGTACCCCTTGATATTGATGATGTTTTCGTGTACTGTCTACATGTACATGACATGTGTAGGGTATTCAATCTTCATTTCAACACAAACCCTTGCGATTTAATGATTGAAGATGGCAAATGCACATGTAAGAAGACATTTGTCAGAAGCAGAAATGTGGTGGCGGGTTGTAGGGATGGTGGAGCAAGGGGCTACCCATTATCAGGTTGGTGAAGCCCTTGGTGTGCACCATACGGTGATCACCAGAGCCTGGGCAAGATTTCAGCAGTATGGCACAACAGTAAGGCGGCATGGTGGTGACAGAGACAGGGCAAATCTGCAGCTGAAGACCGGTTTTTGATCATTCAGGCCCGTAGGAACCGCTTTGCCACAGCAACACAGCTTCGCAGTGACTTTCAGAAAGCATCCGGGGTAAATGTTTCGACACAGACTATCTGGGCAAGGTTGCACGAAGGTGGTCTCCGATCGAGAAGACCATGTATTCACATTCCGCTGTGCCAGAACCACAGCCAGGCACGATATGAATAGGCCATGGGCCACGTTGGATGGACCAGAGAAGATTGGCTACCTGTCCTTTTTACAGATGAGTCAAGGTACTGCCTTGACCACACAGATACTGGAGAGAAACCATTCAAATGCGATATATGTTACAAGCTTTCAGCCAGAAGTCCGCTTTCAATATTCATCTTAGAATTCATGCTGGTGAGAAACCATTTCACTGTAATATATGTACGAAATCTTTCAGGGGGAATTTTGATCAGAAAAAACATTTAAGAACACATTATGGTGAGACACCACTTCAATGTAATTTTTGTAACAAATCATTCATTCTGAGTTCAGTTCTCACTAGACATCTAAAAACTCATACTAGTGAGAAAGTTTTTGTTGAGAAACCATTTCAATGTGGCATATGCACCAATTCTTTCAATCGTAATACACAACTCACAAAACATTTGAACACTCATACTGGTGAGAACTGAGAAAGAATATGAATGCCATACATGTAACAAATCATTTAGCAGGAGGTCACAGCCCGCTGCACATTTAAGAATTCACACCGGTGAGAAGCTATTTAAATGTGCCAGATGTAACAAATCTTTTAGTTGGAAGACAAATCTCACAACACGTCTGAAAATTCATACTAGTGAGATAGCATTGAATGCAATGCATGTAACAAATCATTTAGATTGAAGTCATACCTCACTCAACATTTAATAATTCACACTGGTAAGAAACCAAGTCTTTCAATCGGAACTCATATCTCACAGTACATCTAAGAGCTCATACTGGAGAGAAACCATTCAAATGTGAAATGTGTAACAAATATTTCAGTCTGAACTCAATTCTCAATAGTCATTTTAGAACTCATACCAGTGAGAAACCATTTGATTGCGGTATATGTAACAAATCATTCAGTATAAAGTCAGCTCTCAATGTACCTCTAAGAGCTCATACTGGAGAGCAATTATTCAAATGTGATATATGTTACAAATCTTTCACTCAGAAGTCAACTCTCAATATTCATATTAGAATACATGCTGGTGAGAAACCATTTCAGTGTGGCATATGTACAAAGGTTTTTCAGTCCTAACACACATCTCACAAAACATCTGAAAACTCATACTGGTGAAAAAGCATTAGCATTTGAATACAATAATGTAACAAATCATTTAGTACGAAGTCATACCTCACTCAGCATTTAAAAATCGCGACATCGACGCCGTAGCAGCGACGGGTGGTGCAATTTCACAAAATTCTAAGTTCATCAAGGGCCATAACTCCAAGAAAAATATTTGGAACAACACATGCATTGAACAGTGGCTAGACATCAATAAGATACACTTACATGCCAAATATAAAGTCATTCCATCAAGCATTTCAAAAGTTATTGAGTTTTGAAACTCGTTGGTCACAGACAGACCAACATGAAACTCGTTGGTCACAGAGAGACCGACAGACAGACAGACCAACATTGCCACTTATAGAGCTGCTAGTCGCAGCTAAAAATTTACATTGGTGAGAAACCATTTCAATGTGCCACATGTAACACATCTTTCGATTGGAACTCTGCTCTCACCTTACATCTAAGAGTTCATACTGGAGAGAAACTATTCAAATGTAATATGGGTAACAAATCTTCCAATCTGAACCCAAACTCAATGGTCATCTTGGAAATCATAGTGGTGAGACGCCATTTGAATGCAGTACAGTGGAGCCCACTTAATTGGATATCTCTTATTTGTATATCCCTGTTAATCGAATATAATTTTCAAACACAAAACCATTTACTATATCTTCAGTACAAATTTGATCTGTTAATTGTATATGGGCTGTAGAGTAAACTCCTGTTAATTGTATATAAATTTTTGCAATATGTCGAAAAAATTACTGTGACATGCACCAAATTCCCCTTATTTATCAACCTTTTTGGCCTCACTACATCCAATACAGGCATTTATTCTATTATATCTCGTTTGACAGAGCTCTATGAGCTCTGTCAAACAAGATATAATGTTAATATTTCAGCCTTGTGAGAAACCGTTCGAATGCAAAATGCATCTGAGAACTCACACTGGTGAGAAACCATTTGAATGTACCACATTTTACAAGTCTTTCAGTTGTAACACACATCTCACAAGTCATCTAAGAACTCATACTAGCGAGAAACCATTTGTTTGCAATATATGTAACAATTCATTTAGTACAGTCATACCTCACCAAACATTTAAGACTTTACACTGGTGAAAAGCCTTTTTGAACGTAATACATGTAGCAAACCTTCTTGTTTCAATTCAGATCTTAATGTGCATCTAAGTGCACATTTTGGGAAGAAAGCCTTCAAATGTGATATATGTTTTAAAACTTTCTGTTGAGATATTTGACATGGTGGCACTATTATCTGGTGGATGGAAATGATTATAAATGTTCATAAAATGCTGACACAAATTTTCCTGACCGGAAACAAAATTTTATTCCATACTCGGCGATAGAAACTAAAAAAAAATGCGAATCCGAAACGGAACACGAACCGGTAAATGAATCGGGAAAGTAAAGCTTATTAGTTCAACACACCCACGTAAACTTTAGTTTCCATATTCAGTCAAATAGTTTTAACTTTCATCAGTACTTGATCTCAGTCACTCACTGTCATAATAACTGCAGCTTTTTTTTTGTTTTCAAAATTATTTGCCCATGATATGATCAAGAAATTATCTCATCCTTGATTTGGTAACAGGTTTAGTAAATATA
This sequence comes from Pictodentalium vernedei, assembly GCA_031216915.1. Lineage (NCBI taxonomy): Eukaryota > Metazoa > Mollusca > Scaphopoda > Dentaliida > Dentaliidae > Pictodentalium > Pictodentalium vernedei. The sequence continues at coordinate 142,471,862 of CM062296.1, read as the reverse complement.
TCTGCCACATTATTTTCTGTTTGGATATATTCAAGTTGAATTAAACTACTATGAATTTCACCTCTTATGAAATGGTACCTTATGTCAATATGTTTAGACCTCTGATGATGAACTGGATTCTTCCCCAATGCGATAGCACCTTGGTTATCAACATGAAATAACACACTGTCAGTTATAAAATGAATGTTCACATCTTTACAAAGTTGCATTAAAAATTTGGCTTCTTGAACAGCGGATGAAAGAGAGACATATATTCAGCCTCACATGTTGATAACGCAACAGTTTGTTGTTTCTTACTTTTCCATGAAATTAATGGACCATTTGCAGTTAACTGATATCCATAACCAGTAATACTTTTACGGTCATCATCAGAACCCCAATTAGCATCACAAAAACCCTTTAAGTGTAAATTTGAGTCTGATTTTCTAAATTTTAAACTGTAATCAATTGTTCCTTTCAAATATCTCAAGACATGCTTAGCCATACTAAGATGAATGTTTTAGGTTTTGCCATATGCTGGGATAGTTTTGTTACAATAAAAGATAAGTCTGGTCTTGTAGCAGACATAGCATAGATTAAACTTCCTACAATTTCTCGACACAGTTTATCATCAACAGATTCATCACTAACACTGTTCATTACCTTAACAAGTCCATGATCATAGGGTGTGACTCTTGACTTACAGTCACTCATATTAAATCTGGACAAAATTTTCTCAATATATTTTGACTGTTTCATTTTTATCAAACCTGGTTCACAATTAAACTCTATTCCAAGAAAGTATGACAGTTCACCTAAGTCTTTCATTTTAAATTTACTACACAGAATGTTTTTGACTTTTTGTAGCTCACACTCATAATTTGCTCCAACTATAATATCATCAACCCACACAAGGAGTACTACTTTATAGAGTTATTTGTAAATTTTGTATAAACACATGGGTCAGCAAGAGATTGTTCAAAATTTTCACCAATCAAGTAGGAATGTAACATATTGTTCCAATTTCGACCACTTTGTTTCAAACCATATAATGATTTTTTAAGTTTGAGAACAAGCTTTTCACTACTCTCATCAGGAGATTCAAAACCTTCTGGTTGATTAACATATATCTCACAGTCAATAGGTGCATTTAAATATGCAGTTTTTACATCCATTTGGTGTAAAATCAAGTCATGTTGCACTGCTATTTGCATTAACAGACGTATAGACGTCATACGGGCAGTTGGTGAAAAAGTCTCATACATGTAATAGTCTATGTTCTGAACTTGGGAATATCTCTTTGCAACATATCTGGCCTTATACTGTTGTTCGTCATTCAATCCGAATTTTACAGCATAAACCCATCTTCCACCCACTACAGATCTACCTTCTGGTAGGGGTGTCAATTCAAAAGTATCATTTTCTCTCAAAGCTGTCATTTCTTCTTTCATAGCTTGTTGCCAACTATGAGCTTCTGGACTAGACACTGCCTCATAGTATGATGTAGGGACATTAGCTATTCTATAACAATAGTCTATCGCATAGCCAATAGCTTCATCTTCTACTTCAAGTTCATAATCATCTAGTCGTTTCGGCCTACTTCTCGATCTTCTCGGATATCTACGAGGATCGTCAACATCTATATTTCCAGAATCTTGATTCTCTTCTGTGTTCAAATTTTCAGAATTCTGAACATTAGGTTGCTCAACCACATTTTCTGGAGGTCTTTGCATAATGTATTCACTATGATTATCATTATTCGAAAGTTCATCTTTTCGTTCAAATTTGTCTGTAAATTTTACAATTCTGACTTTCTTAACAGCTTTGGTAGAAGGAAAGTAAACTAAATATGCTGGACTTTCTCTGTCATAACCAACAAATACACCCTTTTCACATCTAGAATCTAACTTGGTCTTATTCTGTACATAAGCAAAACAGTTTGTACCAAATACATGCATGTTGCCCAAATTAAGCTTTTTATCAGTTAACATTTCAAAAGCATTTTTACCAGTTCTATGGTTGAAACAACGGTTTCGCGTGTAAGCAGCAACCATTACAGCATAAGTCCACAACTCTTTCGGTAACTCTGACTCGATTAACAAACACCTAGTCATTTCAAATAGGGATCTCCACCCGCATTCCGCAGTACCATTTTGGTGCAGTGAATACGGAGCTGATTTCTCAGGTTTAATTCGATTTTTCAAGAGAAGAGATTTGAATTTTCCACACGTAAATTCAGTACCACTGGCGGTTCTGATACACTTTACAGTACCATATGGTGCACAGTCAGCTAAAAACCTTTCAGTAGCCTTTACAGTGTCACTTTTATTTTTCAGAAAATAAACCATAATAGTTCCAGTATAAGCATCAACAAATGAAATCGCATATTTAAATCCATCTTTAGTTACTGGACTGACAGGGCCATTTAAATCACAATGTACCAATTCAAGTTTTGACATTGCACGCTTATCAGGCTGTCTATTTCGAAATTGAGCCATTTTACCCATGACACTAATATCACAATCAAGTTTATTTTCACCGGTAATTTTCATTCCATCAACTACATTTTCCAATTTTAAAACATCTTTGACATTACAATGTCCAAGTATTTTATGCCAATGTTCCACAGTCTTCATGTCATTTTCAATTTTATCACTACCATTACACAGAAAGTATAGTTTGCCATGTTTCTCAATATTAAATATTGTTCCGTCTGGAGCTATTAATTCGGCAGAATTTTGTTGAAAGTTTACCGATGCACCTTTTTCTGTCGCAGCATGTACAGAAAATATATCTTGTTTGTACGATGGTATATACAAAACGTTTTCGAGTAGCACTTTTCGAGAGTTTCCATTCGCATCGAGCAACGAAATACTAGCGCGTCCTTTGTCATGCACAACACCATTTGTCCTAATGCCATCAGCAAGTCAATGAAATGATTTTTGGAATCAAAATTTTCATCAAAGTGTATAAACTTAGATTTGTCTGTTAAAATATGCGTAGTTGCACCACAATCAACTAATAAACTGTCTGGAATTTTATTGTGGTAACTTTAAATGCAAATGAATGTTCATCGTTATTACCATTGCCAGAAGAGATAGTTTTTTACATTATCTTTCTTTCTGCGACATTCTTTCGTATTGTGAGTTGACAACTTACAATAATCACACCATTTTGTGTACTTTAAGTTTTTCACCGGAATTCTTATTTTTGCATTCAAATGACCTGTGTCCATATTTATGGCATGCAAAACACTGAATCCCACTTGCAGTTTTGTCGCGAACGTGTATGCTGTCTTTTTGTTTACTTTTAATTTTCATTACAGTGTCGTCTTCACTGGAAGATTTTTGACATTTTTCACTTTCTTCACAACTTCTAAGGGCGGTTTTTAAATTCACTGAATGACATTGGGCTTTCTTTTTGCATTATGACTGTACTTAAAGTCCTAATTCACTTGGGAGGCCTTTGAGCACCATTGCAACCAATAAACTGTCACTAATAACCTCTCCAGCTGTCTTTAGTGATGTGGCAGCTGTTTCAGCTCTATCATGTTGTCAGTAACCACTTCATCACTAGATTTTTCAAGGTGAAGTCAGTTCATGATAAAGGGAAATTACTCTGGGTTTTCCCCTTCCTAAATAATGGTCACGCAATATTTTCAAAGCTTTTCGTCCATCGTCTCTCGCGTCTCTAATTATTAGCAATAGGCTCCTGTCGTCTAAACACTGAATAAGTTCTGCGAAAGCTTCGGCATTCTTGTCTGCATCAGGAGTCAAGTTGTCGTGGTACGATAACATTGTCCCGTTTTTGCAGTCTCATATAACCTAAGAATTTCACTTGCCGCAACTCATATTTCCTTTCTTCTCCATCAAATAGTAGGCGATACCTGGGCCCATAACCTGTTGAGATATTCGACATGGTGGCACTATTATCTGGTGGATGGAAATGATTATAAATGTTTATAAAATGCTGACACAAATTTCATGAATGGAAACAAAATTTTATTCCATATTCGTCGATACAAACTCAAAAAATGCGAATCAGCAAACGGAACACGAACCGCTAAATGAATCGGGAAAGTAAAGCTTATAGTTCAACACTTTCAGTCAGAAGTCAACTCAAAATTCAGATTCATGCTGCTGAGGAACCATTCCAATGTGCCATATGAAACAAGTCTTTCAGTCAGAACTCAACTCAAAATTCAGATTCATGCTGGGGAATTCTAGAAAATTCTTCTCATGAACCAGTAACTTGATATTTGGTATGGAGCTTCCCTTTGAGTTGTAGAATCAAGTTTGTAGAAATTAAGTTCATGGAGTATTATTTGCCTTCGTAATGGGAGGGGCAAGATTTTTTACCCTGCCCCGTATTTCTATTTTCTGAACCGATGGTCTGATTTGAACTAAGTTTATGTGGTAATATGCACTTGATTCGTCATGGTAAAAAAATTTCCATGTTCCCCTTGGGAACCAACCCTAGGGGCTAAATATAGAAAATATTTTCAAACACCCATATTTCCCAAACCACATGGAACAGAGAACTGTATTTGAAGCATCCTCAGGGCCAGTAGAACTGAATAGCAACACAAAATTGCCATTGGTTGTGTCAGGATGTTCTGTGTGTGTGGGGGGGGGGGGGGGGGGGCATCAAAACAGGAGGGCCCAAGGAGCCTTAAAAGCTCACCTGGCAAAGTGGTTCAAAGAAGTATT